>CM053787.1:362748635-363103635 GCA_028749045.1 Cupressus sempervirens | reverse complement strand
CCTAACATTGATGGTCATACAAAGGTAATGAATCAAGTTCTTGAGGACATGTTTCACATGTATGTGATGAATCTATAGTCAAGGTGGGATGACTACTTGTAGCTGGTAGATTATTCTTATAAGCCTTTTTAGGCCTTGTATGATCAACTATGTTGCACACCTTTGAGTTGGAAAATTTAGAGGACTATGTAGTTTTGGGTCTTGAGATGCTTCATGATATGGAGCAATAGGTGGTTGATATTAAATAGCATTCGGTTATTGATTAGGATTGAAAAAATAAGTATGATTATTCCCATGGGTTATATTGCCACTTCTTGATAGGTGACAATGTAATTTTGCAAGTTCAACCGCGAAGGATCTTGCTCATTATGGGATAAGCTCTAAGTTACAACTGCATTTTATTGGACATTTTCAAATCCTTAAGAGGATTAGGCTTGTTGCCCATTTATTGGCATTGCCACCTGGCCTATCACACATCCATGATTTGTTTCATGTTTTTGTGTTGAGATAATATATTCTTTATTTGACTCATGCTCTTAATTAAGGTTCTTTATAGATAGAGGACATGCAAATTTCTTTGAAGCCCATCTGAATTCTTTGATATTAGAGGTTGACTCTATGGTTGAGACATCGAGGAGGTAAAGGTACAATGAGACTCAAGTGGAGAAACTTAAATTACTTGGGAGGATTCTTCACGGTTGAGAGATTTTTACCCTAATATTTTTTGTAGGCTTCCAAGAGTAAGCTTACGCTTGGGGGGAGGATATAATGCCTCTTGTAGTTGTGTTTTGTTTTGTGTTATTTTGATTCAAGCAAACTCTTATTTTTATTCCATGAATATTTGTATGATGTGATCATATTTTTGAATTGTGTGATGTATTTGATTACAATACATTATCCTAGTTTTATTGATGTCATTGTTTGATGCAGATGTTATATTATATTATTGTTGGACTTATCAGTCAACTTGGCATGATAATCAGAGAATGGTGATGACTTATACTTAGCATCACATACTTAAGTGTTGTCACTGACTAGAAACTCATAGCTAAAGAGGATGAAGACCTCAAGTCAAAATGACCACTGATAATATCTTACACTATTCAAGATAAGGGTAATGACTATATTAAAGTCACAACAAGCAAACAGGTGGAATAAATAGTCAGGTAAAGAATGAGCATGATGATTCACTAGTAATGTGACATGACAGTATGATACAAAGGCAACATGATTTGACAAACATCTATGTTTGACACTCATAGGTTTGAAGGATAGAAGCTACATATAGGCTCATGGGAAGACTAGTAGGCCTACTAGTCTATGTACCTATTCATAGGTAGTCACGGGTGTTATGTGACTAGCTCATGTATGCTATTCAAATTTTGAATGCATTATTTTGAGCAAGATTTTTGAATGTGATTTTGACACTCAAAATTTAGAAAGTGTAAATAGATTTTACACTCCATTTTTTACTTGTTGTTCATGTTTTTTATTGATGTCAAGTGAAGAGATCAAAGTTGTAGAGCACATAGCTAAAAAAAACAAGTTGGTTCACCATAGGAAGGAAACAACAAGTGAAGAAGTTGACATAGGGAAAGCCAAGGTAGGAAGTGGAGATCAATGTATCTTCAAGGTTTACACAACATATCTATAAGGAAAGTTGTAACACTTATCAGGTCAACCATTTTAGTTTTCTTTCTTACAATTGTAACTATTTTGTAAGAACTTGACTAGGCATGATTCATTAGTAAGAATTTGTAAATCCTCTTATAAAGTACCTCCCAAACAGAGTGTTGTAAATCCTCTCACAAGGTATCCTTGATATGGTTTTGTAATCTCACAAATTACTAGCACTCATAATTGAATGTTTTCTTATAAAGAATAATTGTAGCCTTTAATTAAGAATCCTTTTTTTAGCAGTTTAAGGCTACTTGGTATATTACTTTCATAGTGGTTTTCATCCTCTCACAAAGCTTTTCCACACATAAAATATCTTTGTCATTGATTTATGCTTCATTATGTGAGTTTACTTGGTTCTATTGTGTTTCTTTCATTATTAGTTAACTATTTAAGCAATTAATAGTTAAGATAACTGAAAAAGTATCTCAGCTAACCAGTTTGAAAGTTAGTATTGATTCAAACCCTCTCTTGGTATTAGTATGGGACAATAATTAATATCAAAGATTAGGCCCTACTAACAAAGAGCTTCACATATTGAGGGAAGGTCCAATATAATCTTTTTGACTTTAGAAGCACCTTGATGAAGCTCTCACTACCATCTAGGTTTTAAATGATAAGTTAAGGCATTCCTTGACCAAGAGAAAGAAACTGGTGAGGAAATTGAGTGAGAGTTAAAAGATCTTTGAACAACTTGAAGAACAAAAGTGGCTCAAATGAATCTAAAGAGGGCATAAAAATTCTCATGGTTGACAATGAAAAGCTAACCAAAACTATTACATTGTTGAAGAACAAATAGGAAGACACGACAAGAAAAATGAGGCAAGCACAAGATAAAAGAGGCAATGCTATTATGGCCAAGGAAGAAGTAGAGAAAAAACTTAGAGAAATCTTATAGGATAAATAAATAACTCAGGAAGTAGTGAGGAATAAAGATGAACAAATGACACAAATAGAGGAAGAACACTACTACATAATACAAGAGAACAATGTCTTACATAGACATGATCGTGACCATAAAGAGCCAAGAGACATTGTGTAGTAGAAGCGACGAGTAGTGGTCATTAAATTCAAGGAAATACTTGATGATGCCCTTTCAAAGATGATGGTGGAGTGATCCTCATAAAAAGTGGTAATTTGTAGAGGCCTACAGATATAATTTTTAAATGCAAGAGAAATTAGCCTTGTTGGCTACCGATCAATAACTAGTGGAGTTCAACATGAAGCAAATGGAAGAAATTTAAAATTTAAAAGGAACAAATCCAAAGGGAAAGGGCGTAATGGATGAGCCCAAGAAAGAGAAGAACATTAGAGGAGGACTAGGGTCCAGCAAGGATGAATATGAAGAGGAACATGTAGAAGAGCTACCAAAAGTACCTATAAAATTTAGTCTTCTTGAATTTCCAAGAAGAGAATCCTAACCAAGTCTTATAGTGGAGCAAGCTCCTCGAAAGGAAAATACACTCGTGAAGAGGAAAGTACCAAAGAGATTAGAGAAGGAAACTTCAATAGTAAGAGATGATGATGTCACCTACTCAAGCTCCATTAGAAAAGGAGACTATAACCAAAAAGACTGAAAATAAGGAACATAATAAAGACATAGTGGAAACGGTGAAGGAAAAGTCATCACTCAGAGAATAAGATAACACTCAACTTGAGAAAATAGTAGAAGACAAGGCGCAAGAGGAGTATAAGGAAGCATTAATAGTGGAGTGAGCCACACAGGAGAAAGAAAAATCTCCTAAACTTATAGCACAACCAAAGAAGGTAGCCATGTCAGCAAGGGAGGCCACACAGAAGAAGGCTCAATCTCCTACAAATGAACAAACACCAAAGAAAGAAAGAATTTTAAAAATGACAGAGGTACTAGCAAGAGGAGGTACTTTTGAAATGAAGTAGATGGATAAAAGGAGACAAATCTAGTAAAGGATAAGTCCCCTAAGAAAGAGAAAACACAAACATGGGAAGAGACACTCAAAAAAGATAAAACCTCGGTATAGGAGAAGGAAGAGAAATAGAAGAAGGATAATCCCCTATAAAAGAAGCTACACTAACAAGGTCTAAGGTGTCAGAAAAACAAGTCATGAGGATAATGAATTCTTAAGAAAATTGAGTCCTCAAAGAGGAAGTTGAGCCTAGAAGAATAAGACCATTGAAAGAAGAAGAAGAGAAAGGATCAACACAGGTCACCCTCATCATCATCATTATCATCATCTTCTAGCTCAAAAGATGAAGGAGAATTATTCAAACATGATGCTACAGAAGAAGTGGGGAAAAACTCAATCAAGGAGGAGAGTGAGAAAATGAAGGAGAAGGTTGGACAACTGAACTCAAGGGAATTGAATAAATACACCAAACTAGTCCATCAATATAAATTTATTGACTAAGAAAGCAAGAGACATTAACGAGCATGGAAACTAGTTGAAACTAGATATTTGATTGTGGAGTTCACTTTAGAGGTCACATATGAATCTCACTTTGACCTGATTGGCAACTCACCCAAATAGTTGACAACACTAAAGGACAAGTGGATGATATGGCAAAGGTGAATGAAAATAAAGTTCAAGAGAAGAGAATAGAGAAGCTCAAGAATCTTACTGAGCTAAGAAAGTTAACCATAGTAGAAGCTAAATATGAAATGTTTAAGGCATTAAAGGACATCACTCTAGTGCTACAAAAGTTATCAAACCTTACTACCTTTATGCTTGATTCAGTGAAATCAATGAAGAAAGATCAACAAAGGAAGAGAATATATGATGCACTGATAGGTTCAACACCAAAATACACAACAAAAGTTTAAAAAACTATTCACCTAATCCACAAAATAAAGGCTAAACAAGACAAAAATATTTAAGCTCTTAGAACTTCAAAATTTCTTATCATTGTAGGTATCATTCAAGACTACTAAAAGGATGTATAAATTACCAAGCCATAGATCTACATCAAAGAAAAAATGGCTAACATCTGAAGTGAGGCACTTGCTCTCATAAATCTTAGTCATTGGACAATGCTCACCCCCATTACAAAGGGGTGCTTGATAGGTTGTGACCATAGTATTTAATCCTTTATTATTGTTGATGAAAGGGGGAGAAGATGAATAAAGAAAGGGAAAGATCAATATAATAGGAAGAAATACATAAATGAAGAGTAAAGAGGAAAAATGGAGAATAAAAGTCATAAGGGGGTATAATGTATAATGATAGATAAAAGGGGAGAAGAATACAAGGGGAGAGTAAAGTAGAAGGGTAAATGATAAAAAAGATAAGGGGAATCTCACTAGTTTTTCTAACTAACTCAACATCGACACAAAGACTTCCACTAATATTGTCAAAGAAATAAAGGAGGAAAAGCCCAAGGAAAAGGTTAAGTAGGAGGTTTTGGCATCAATGCCAAAGGGGTAGATTGTTGGACCTATTAATCAACTTGGAATGATGACCAAGGAATAATGATGACTTATACTTGACATCACATACTTAATCATTTTCATTTATTGGAAATGGTACTTAAAGAGGAGGGAGATGTCGAGTTAGAATGATCACTAGTAGGATATAACACCTATTAGGATAGGGATAGTGATAATGACAATGTTAAAGTCACATCAAGTGAATAGGTGGAATGAATAGGCAGATGGAGAATGAGCATGATCATTCACCAGTGATGGGACATGACAATAGCATAAGAAGGAAACATAATGTGACAAACATAATGTTTGAATGCTAGCAAATTTGAAGGACATAAGCTACATATAGGCTCTTGGAAGACTAGCATGCCTTCTAGTCTAGGTACCCACTCATAAGTAGTCACAAGTGTTAGGTGACTAGCTTGTGTATGTTATTCAAATTTTGAATACATCAATTTGAATAGGATTTTTGAATGACATTTTGATGCTTAGGCATTAGGAAGTGTAAATAGCTTGTACACTTCATTTTGCAGTTATTGTTCATGTTTTTTTTTTGTTTGTATAAATCAACGAGAACAAAGTTGCAAAGCACAGAGTTGAATGATAGATAGGTTGGTTCAAGACATGAAGGAACCAACAAGTGTAGAAGGTAACACAAGGTGTTTATAGAGTAAGCCAAGGTAGGAAGTGGAGATCAAGGTATCTTTAAGGTTTATACAATAGATCTAGAAGACAAGTTGTGCCACTTATTATATCAACCATTTTAGTTTACTTTCTTATCATTGCAACTATTTTGTAAGCTATTAAGCAGACATGATTCATTAGTAGGCATTTAAATCCTCTTATAAGGTACCTCCTAAACATAGTGTTGTAAATCATTTAACAAGGTAGACTTGATAGGCTTTTGTAATCCTCATATATTTTTAGCATTCGTAATTGGATGTGTTCTCAAAATGAATAGTTGTAGCCTTTATCTAGGCACCCTTTTATCTGCGGTAAAAGGCTAGTGGGTATATTACTCCCACTATGGTTTTCATCCTCGCACTAAGGGTTTATATGTACAAAATCCACATGTCATTGATGTATACTTTCTTATGTGAGTTTACTCGGTTCTATTGTGTTTCTTTCATTATTGTTTTACTATTTGAGTAATGGGTGCTTGGGGTAATTGAAAAAGTAGCTCAACTAATCAGTTTGGAAGTTAGTACTAATTCATCCCCCCTCTTAGTATGATTTAGGACAACAACTATTTCTTACTATTTTGGTCATATTTATACGATGATGTATTATATAATGTGACATGTTTCTTTATGATGACATCTGATGTATTTTATATTTGAGAACATTGTATCATGTTATCGTGATGATTATTATTGATTCCTTGTGTTGTTATGCCTTTATGTTGATGATTAATTGCTTTAGGATTTTTTTACTAATGTATTGTCTTAAAAGGTAAGAACTTATGTCTTGTGTTGCTTGAGACCATATATCCCTCCTTAGTATGGTCCTTCACATTGTGATCTTGTATAACATTTAATTTCATACATTGTATAATCTAGATCCCCTTTTTTCTTTTAATCTTGCTTAAAGCTCTATGTTTTCTCTAATTCCTATGCACAATATTTCATTCACTCATTCATTACCTTATTCAATTTCCCTCTCTCATTATTGCACAATTAAAAGTAGGATTTAGATTTAATACATCCTCATTTATTTTTCCCTCTCTGACTTGTGTAAAATTGAGGTAGGATCTAATCTCTATACATCCTCCTTTTTGTGCAACTTTGTGAATTTTCTCTTACCCTTCAACCTTCACTTCTTCTTGCACTAATACCTTGAAATTTATGCCCACCTAGAATGGGCTACTAAGGGGTGACACACACTTTGGAGAGCCCTTTTTTGGAGTTCTAGGCCCAATACACAATTTCTTTATTTCTTCTTGCCTCGTGCAGTTGACTCCCCAAAATTCAAACCTAGAATTATTATAAAAGTGGGACTTCTCTCCTCATTTTCACTTACAAAATCTATTAGCATATATTATTATGCAAACACAAACTCTTAAGCCTCCAAGATATCATACATTATAGGAGTTCAAGCAAAGAACCATTTTCATCCATCAAGCATCTAAGTATCCCTTTGTATAGATCTAGTTCCTTTTCCTATATGAAGCAAAGGAATTGGCCATCAAGAGAGGAGATCTGCATTGTTCATTTCTTCTTCCTTATTCTATGATCTGTGATCCATGATTCATGACAAGAGTTGATCTATTACATAAGTGAAGACATCCTAGATTCTACTTCTACATTTTAACATAGATGCAAGCATGTGGACATCTTTGTGGATAATGATTCGAATCCATCCATGAAGGTTTGACAAGCACGTTGAATATTCACATTTATCTTGGTTTACATGATTTAATTTATTCATTTCAGGGTTAATTCTTATAAAAGGGCTTAACCAAGGAAAGTCCCTTTCTCAAAAAGAAATTACCTTTTTTTTTCTATGAATCCAAAAGAGACATGTATTAAAGTTTAATTTTCATCATGGATCCAAGACCTTTGTTTCTAGCCCTCTCAAATATAGGTTGCCTAAAAGTGACCCACACTAGGTACAGGTCTCCCAAAAATGACATGTTCTTGAAGTTATGAGATTTTTGCATCCAGTTATAGGTGTCTAGGTTTCATATCTCAATCTATTGTAGTTTTTGTATACAATCTCACAAATATATTTAGATGTGAAAGTGCAACTTGTCCTATCCCTTGAGGTGGATTTTTATTCTTTCTCTCTCCTCTATAACACTTATTTTGATACACTGTGTAAGATATTTTGTTGTTTATCATTTCATCAGTGTTTATTCTACTTTCTTTGCATACATTTCACATCCTATTATATTAAACTAAAGAAATAGACAAAGAGATTTAAGGATTTCCATTTCATATTAAGTGTGAGTCTTGCATTAACACTCTATGTCTATTTGAGTAGTGTGTTGATATGGTTTTAATTGAAGAGGAGACAATATTTTGGGATCTCCTTGTTAATTTTTTATCCAAGTGTGTGATATGAAAGTAACAATCTACCATTATTTATCATTTTCACCCATACAACTAATATATGTTTGAGTTTTCTTAAACTATTATTTAATATTTTAATTTAAATGAGTTGTTTCTTGTGATCAAGGTTTTAAATATGGAATGACCAATTCTACGACATTCTAATACATATGAATGATTTCATCACTAGAGCATCACTATTCCATTAGGCATGCTTAATTATTACATGCATGTGCTCTGACTTTTTACACTGCGGGCAATTTTACTTGATGTATGTGTGTTGTTTTAGTGAAAATGTACCAAACATCATATTTGCCTTAGCTACAGGTTTGAGTGTGTCTTATCCTTGATAGTGGTTATAGGCAATGGTTAAATTGGCTATTTGCATATAAGACAATATCATTCTTGGATGGAATGGTGCATATGATTCATATTATCACCTTCCAATTGTCGTGCAGGAAAGAGTTTGAATTGCATTGCATAATATGTTATCTAGTAACTATCTGTACATTTAGGTAACCGATAGTATTTTGAGTGACACAAACACACACACACACACACACACACACACACACACACACACACACACACACACACACACACACACATATTTATTAACCACTAATATTGGCATAGTCTTGTCACTGGAATTTGATTTAACTAAATTTCTTTAAGGCTTTTGGGAGTTTAAGTGATTTGATTAACTTGAGAAATTGCCTTTTTGGAAACATGAATTTAAGTTTTCACTGACTTTTCATTTTTTTGAGTTCAAGAATTTGCTCCAACTCTTTGTGGAGAAATTCAATTTTTGTTAGTTGGGAGCAACTTGTGCATCCAGTTTTTGTGGGCATTGGCTTGTTGGAATTGTGGTGAGATTTCCATGGTTTGCCAATTTTTTTGTTCGTGTACACCAAGTCTTCATTTATTTCTCCCAATTTTATTTTATTACCTATTTGAGAGGTAGGGATTATTGTGTTTTACTTGTTTCTAAGCTGTTTTGTTTAATTTTTTTCATAATTTTACTATGGAGTAAATATCAATAGTTTCTCCATATTTTTTTTTATGCTTTTAACGCCTAATTAGGCTTGTATGAACATTTAGGTTTTTATTGTAAAATTTGTGCCATGAGGTTTCCCATTTTCTTTCATGAACTCAAATTTCATATTTTATTGGATTTTTGGATTGGTAGGACCTTAAGGGCCAATGGATTTTAATTTCATCTCAAGATTTGGAGTTTCATTTATGGGGGTTTCACATGAGCTCTAGATTTGTTTGTTTCCATGTATGACATATTTTAAATGTTGGCCTTGGTTGTACTCCATGATTGTGCTAGGAACACATAGTCAAAATAGATTGGTGTTATTTCTGGTTAATAGTTATCATGATTTGAACTCACCTGTTTGTCTCTAAGTTGTTGATTTTGCACCTTGCTAGTTATTGTCATAATTTAAGATTTTGATGCTTTTTGAGCCTTCCTCATGTTTTAGTGAGATGTTTGTTGGATTCCATTAGAATATATGCTCTTGGAAAATTTGCCAATTAAGAAACTTGACATTTGTATTTGGTATTGTGTTTGTATTATTTTAATGTTTTGAATGTTTGGTAATGAATTGTCCTTTTGAGATTACTTGTTGGTATTTGTGTATATTAACTTATGTTCTTTTTATAGATCGAGTAGACAAGTCATTGTGAACCTTGTCCTTGGTATGAACCAAGTGAACAAGCTTAGTATTCCCATTCTATCAAGTAGTCAAACCTTCTTGTGATTATCTCCTTCATGTGAAGTCAAGTTGCAGGACTAGGTGCCCAAAGTAGGTGTAGAGAGTAGCTCTTCACGCGTGTCTCAACCCACAAGTGATTGTATCAGATACGTCTAGAAGTTCTTAAAATGTGTTAACATAATATAATTAACTAAGTACGAACACTAATTAAGATCAATTAAGAACTAGAGACATTAGATATTGACTCGTGCGAGTAGTGGATCACATTAAATCCCCATGTATCATCAGCGACCCATCCAAGTGGTAAATGGTACGTGAGTCTCCAAAGTGCTAGTTATTGACCCTTGCAATTATGGATACTCCCTATGATTAGTACTATTGTGTCTAGGTAGAATAGTAGTGAAGTACCTTAATGTAGTATAAATGCATGGCATTCTTTGTGTATTAGACGTTGGTTTGCATGATGACTGTTCTCCATGCATTTTGATTATTTGCATCTGATTCAACTATTAATGTGAGTGTATACTTATATTTCCTAACACATCCATTCTTATTTAGGTCATTGAACTACCTCTTGCAAGCAAGATGGGTTGGACTTGAGGGTTCCACATGGTTAGCTATGCATGACTAGCCACTGTCGAGGACTAGCATATAGATGATGTATTCAATCAAGACACTGAGTGTGATGTGGCTCACACATTCTATCCCTCGCCTCTATATTTTATGATTTATGTACTTGGTTAACACATACTCAGATGTTTAGGTTTAATTTATGTTAATTATGAAAGTATCAGGTGGGTATGACCCCAAATGGCGCTGTTTGTTCCTCCTTGGTGTGGTTTTTGGCTGTCTGTTGGAGTTGATAGTAGTTTGTTTTTATGTTTATGCAATCTACGAGATCTTACACATACAATTTTTGTTCTTGCACATATAACTGGTAATCACGTGCATTTACACTTTATTTTGCACATACATGTCTTATTTCCACACATTTGTGACCCAACTCCACTTTTGTGCATTTATTTTTATTATGTTGAGATAATCACAAAATTTGTGCCTATGCCTTGTCTTGCTCTTGTACATTTACAATAATCATATATTCCCTTAGGTATGTGTAATAATGGACTTAATGGTTAGAGTCCTTGTAGTCAGGGTCGATTTCATATATTTACTTTTCTTTTTACGGTGCAATCTATATTTTATATAACTTTCAAATTGTGTTCAAAGAAAATCGTGTATTGGGTCTTGCTAAAGATTAACTTATCTCCTCATTTGGTGATCATGGATGATGGTCCAATCCTACCCTATGATGTTTTTCGATGTGTTATGGGCTCTCACATAGTGACTTGAATGTGGTTTGTCTTTTCTTATCATTGGAGGTTGTTTTAGAACCTTTCAAAGTATTGTTGAGTCTTCCAATTGTGCACAATCATAAAATGTTTATCTTTATTTATGCATTTTTTTTACGAGTGCACTTATGTTCACAATATTATTTATATGTTTCAAAAGAAATTGTTTAGTACCTATTTAACCCTAAGTTCCGAGGGTTATATGGCAACACATTACATTCCCCTCCCTCTCTATTCCCCTATATCTCTCCCTTTCTCCTTTTATCTTTGTTTGATAATATCCCTCTTCCTCTATATCTCATAATCTCATATTCTCTCCCTTCCTCTGTACTTATTTCGTTCTTCATATCAATTTCCATCATATACAATACAAATGTATATAAGAAAAAATAACCAAAATTTTAATTTATTTACTTTCTACATTTTCTAGTTAATATTTAGATTTTCTAGTTAATATTTACTTGTATGAGCCTTAGAAGAGTTGATTTGAGGTTGGGAATGGCTTCCACCATGTTAGATTTGATTCAGCTCTTGAATATATTTAAGAAGTGAGACATCTTGCCAATAAAATATTTGTTTGTATTACTACAATTCTCCCCCCCGAAATTACAACCTCTCGGAAGGGAATTTAGAGCTGCATCAATGCACTGATTTTGTCTCGTTAGTTTGGAAATGATGCGAGGGTATGCGGGAATCCCCTCTGTATGGCTTTTAAAATCAATTCCTCTGGATGCTGATAGAATACACAAGGAGATTTTTTCGATTACCAGCGCTTCGTATCTTAGTAAGACACACATATAATCAGTTACAGGTTCGACACCCACAAATAAGATTTGGATAGGACCCAATATGAGAGCCAGGTACAGTTATTTTTCTCTCCTCTATAAGTTGCATTATTTTGAGTTTTAGATTTAGAACGGATGGGAAGGAGGAAAAGAACAAATAGAGGAGGCAAAAAAAATTCAAAGCCCGACGATTCAAAAACTGATGATTTAAACCCTAGTAAGCCCGAGAGCAGTAAAACCCAGGAGAAATTAGCTGAGATGGCTTCTCAAGTCCCCGCTGCTGCGAATAGCCAAACATATATTCCCTCGGCCGTTGCTTCTTTTCCCGGCTTTTACAATCCACAGGCAACCCCTAATTCTCAGCTTCATACAATGTCCCAGCTCCAAACCCCGTCGACTTCTCTTAAACGGCCTGGTCCGTATCCGTCCCAGTATCCCACAAACATGGCGAAAGAAAAAATCGTAAGCGGGGTTTTGAAGAATCCACCGCCTATGGGTCTGGATGCTGCCTTGGAAGAGATCAATCCCAAGGTCACAAACGAGTTCGTGGAGGAGGTTTTGAAGTCGTCTTACGGCGCTGGTACGGATGCTCTCAAGTTTTTCAAGTGGGCAAGCTGGAAGCTTCAGGGCAAAAAGCACACCCCTTATGCATGGAATTTAGTGGTGGATTTGTTGGGGAAGGATAAACTTTTTGATGCAATGTGGGATTGCATTAAGGTCATGAAGACAGAGGGGATTGTGTCCATGGAAACCTTTTCCTCTGTGTTTGGGAGCTATGTGAAGGCGGGGAAGATTGATGAGGCCATCATGACATTTGAGGTAATAGAAAAGTATGGGTGCCCTCAGGATGTTGTTGCTCTCAACTGTCTCTTGAGTGCCATGTGCAGGTACAATCAAACGGAGAAAGCACAGGAGTTCTTCGATCGGTCCAAGGAGAAGATCAAGCCCGATGCCGACTCTTATGCAGTACTCCTGGAGGGGTGGGAGAAGGAAGGGAACGTGAAGAAAGCCAGGCTGACCTTTGGGGAGATGATCATCCGTGTTGGATGGATTCCCTCCAACACCTTGGCTTACAATGCTTTCCTCAACACCCTCATCAATGGTCAGGAGGCAGAGGAGGCTCTTAAATTCTTGAATGTGATGAAGAGTAGAAAGTGTCTCCCAGACTTGAATTTTTTTTGCAGTGTGATTGATAGCCTCCGTCAGCGCAAGGATACAAGGAATGTCTATGGCTTCTGGGAGTTGATGCGGAAGGGTGGTATTGTCCCTGACACACGAACTTATAATATAATGATTGATGTGTTTTGCAGTGCTAACGAATTTGATTCTGCTTATCGTCTGTTGGATGAGATGGTCTTCAATGGTATGTTCCCCAATTTCAAGACTTACAATACTATTTTTGAGGCTCTTATTAGTAACCGCAGGATTGACGAGGCCTCAAGCATTTTCCGAGAGATGACCAAAAATGAGTGCTATCCTTTGTATGAAAACTATGTCAGTGCAATCAAGATGTATTTTGTAGCGGATGATCCGGAGATGGCCGTGACACTGTGGAGGCAGATGATACAGAAGGGTGTTTCTCCTAAAGCAGATTGTGCCTCTGCAATAATTAGTGGATTTTGTGATTTGAAAAGAGTATCAGAAGCACGGAAGTACTGCAAAGAATCAATTAACAGAGGAATTCAGGTACCTTCTGAAACCATGATAAAGTTGAGGGATATTCTTGTAAAAGAGGGCAGGAAAGATACCTATGAACAACTTGAAAAGAAAATGAAAAGCATGGCAAGTCAGCCCAAGCAGTGATTGGAAGTATTAGGTCATTACGTTTAGTTCCGATTAGTGTGGGAACAACTTTCTTAGTTTAATGTATGTGCTAGTTTAGGTTTCATCTTTGTGGAAGTTCTGGTATTTTTGATATCGGGATGCCTCAATGATGTTGATCTAAGCTTCAGTATTGAAACTCATCACGGAGAATTTGTGCTCAATTTTATTCTGAGCCTAGCATCATAATTACTTACCTTGTTTTTTAATATAAAACTGTTACTCCCTGTTCTGAGTTGACCACAATTGTTTGTTAGAAGGCACCAAGAACAAGTGTTATTTTTGGTGCTCTGCTCTTACCAGGAACGTTGTACAACATAACCGATTTAATGTTCTATAGGCAACTATGTCTTTTTAAAGGAAAAGCTTTATTTAGATGTTCAGCGAATACCTGTTGGTAGTATTATTTTGTTTGCTCGTTAAAGTTTCTTTGATTGTTATGAGGGACATTGATCATTTTATTCTTGTTATAGATGTTTGCATGCACATGAACACACATACAATTTCTTGTTCTTGAAGTTTATTTTTTCCACATAACATGACTTTTTGTTTTGTTTGCATGGGCAGGATCTTTACCTTTCAGGTAGCATCTAGTCTTTACTGAATCTTAAATTTTTTTCAAGGTTTTATTACTTGTGTCTGCTTTTCAAATAACCATAATCAATATAACAAAATTGATACATTTAGTTGTTTGTTTCACATGGAACCTGTGTAGTAAGGTTTAGACATCCTTCATTTTTGAGTTATGTTCTATGTTTCTGTTTTCCGTAGATCAATTATTTAGTTATTTTTTAATAATAACAAGTTGTGATATTTTTTTCAAATATTTGCTCCCGTGTCTCTGGCCTACAATTAAAGAGTTGGTTGGCCATAGAATGAAGGTTGAGCATTTTATTTATTGAATTCATGATAAAAGTATGTGTCATATGATAGTGCAAAAGTTGCATTGGTTCAACTTTGATATTGGATCTAGGCATAATTGGTATTTTACTTCATCCTCGTATTAACTATTAAGTTTAGAACAAGAGCCAATGTAACCTGTCTCCTCATTGAACATGACTAGATTCATAAAGAATGAGAATTTAGTTGTTGAAGAACAGAATAACCAAACTATGGCTTGGTGGCCTATATTTAAATAAACAGGGGTTGCTGGTGTGGATGTTGTGTATGATAGTACTGAAATTTGAGTGTCCAGGTATATAGGATTTTTTGGTGCAGGCATTGTGCATGGTGGTTTTGAAATCGTGATGTCCAGGTATGAGGTATGCCTAATTGCAATGTATTGCAGACATAACATCAGACAGGCAACAAGTAAATATATTGAATCGAAGTTAAACATGATTTCAAATTTAAAGCCATTAATTCATCAGTAATCTGTACTTGTGGAGCAAGGATATGCACATTCAATGGAATGGGTGTGAGCACCCCTTATATGTCACTAAATAATTATGCACTTAAGCCACGTTGTCTGTATTCTTTTGCCATCATGAACTGTGGAGACGTTTTCTCCAATTAGATTATTTTTCTCGAGTAGCCTTAGGCAATGTACTACAAGTAAAGTTTTTGATTTTCTCAAAACTTGCATACATAAGGGAAAGGGGAACATGGTAAATTTATTGTTGGTGAGTAATTATGTTTATAGAGGCAAAAATTGCGATAAGGAATTGTTAGCAATCATAAATGTGCAGTTTTGCTGTTTTTTTTATTTCTGAAAATTGTGATTTTTTTAATCTGGGGAAATGGTTTTATATACAAATATAATTTCGATGGATCAATGCATACAGTCTGTAGATTACTATATTGTCAGCCTTGCCTCTGAGTTTTTTTTTGATTCCTCCCTATTTCTGAAACATTTACAAATAACTTACTGAACTCCACAGACCACACTCCCTGCAATATTTTGGACGAAAGTATTACTTCTACATTTTCTCAAAAATGCCATGATAGTGGCTCAGCTCCCTAGAAACCAGACTAATCAAGACCATCAAAAGAGAGTTTTGATTTTCAACATATAAAAGAAGAAACATTGAAAGGTGGCATTCAACACAGGAAAATAATTTTGTTTCCCTTTTCCTCCACCTTTGATAGATGCATTGGGTTCATAGGTCAGTACTGTCCCTCACCACTTGTTTGTGTATGCTTCAATGCTGCTTAAGATATCCCACAGTTGCAAGAATTCCAAGAGAGACTCCCACTCCATCCAAGCTTCCATTCGACGCTCCTTCTAGACGATGAAGGGTCGAAGGTCACCCTCAATGGCTCCCACATTTCTCTTGTCACCCTATTTGTCCTTGAATTCTTTAACTAGGACTATTATGCCCAACATTGCCTTCAACCCGAACACTCATTCTTCAGCCATGTACTCCTGCATTGCCCATTCCACTTCTACCTTAGTGCCTAATTCCAGTCCCCATGGCAAGAACATCGAAATGATGTCGGCATTTACACAATAATGATGCTAATTTTTCATAAATTCCTCTCCAAAAATGATATCCAATATTTGTAGAGAAGCATGGCTGTGAAATTTAAAGATTCCTCTTGCTCGCCTCCTTCTCTTATAATAGGAGCTGAAAGGGCATGTCGGACTTGATATCTATAAACAATAGATCACCATGTCTTGGTGCAACCCCATTGAGGGGTTACAGGTTACGCTTGAGGATGGCCTTTTATGTCGAGCACATTTTGGATCTCTGTGATGTAATTATTGTTCGCCCTAGCTACTTGTCTCGATGTTGGTGCCATGCCCTGCGCATCTCTCTAGGGTCCTTCAAAGTTGGTTCCCATTGGCTTTGGATCTAGACTGATCACCACTTGGATAGAGAGGATTGGGTTTGTTGCCTGTCTACCTTGGTTGAGGCCGAGATTGAGACCCACTTCATTTTTTTGTTTGCCTGCCTATTACGAGATTACAGGGAGATTTTATTGCTTACTCAGAGAGTGTAGGTCCCTCACGACTTTCTTTGCCTACACGGAGTAGAGGTGCCTCATGCTTTACGCAAGAGAAACTATGTAGCTACGCGACCATGCTGCAACTCCTATTCTCTCAGAGACAAGCTTCGGACCAGCTCATCATTGTCTTTGTCTTGCCCTTGTCCTCAAGGCGAGGGGTGAAGCGGCCATCTCAGCATTGGTCACTCCATATCTGTGAGACCTCGTAGTGGCTTCACTTGTCAGCGACACTCCTCCAACAGTTCTCAACAACGACTCAGGACCCTTGCTCACCCTAGATTGTACCCTTTAGTGTTGGATTTCTTCCAATCCAGGAAGGATCCCTAGTCCTTGCCTTGTTGTTAATTCCTTTGTTTCTTTTGCTTCTTGCTTGCTCTTTCCATGACACTATTTGGTGTCCATGTTTTTTATTGTTTCCTTGGTTGTGTACTTCCTGTCCCTTGGACCCTTTTGTTGGTCTCTTGTTGGACATTAATAAATTTATCTTATCTTATCTTAACTTATTGTAAGCCTTTCATTTGAAACGTGGCCCAAGAACACTGGTTGTTTCATAGTAGTCATTGTGAAGTCTGTTGTCATTTTTTTGCACAACCTTTCTTTGCGCAGACCACAACCTTTTAGAACTCTCCTTACAAATGAGTTAATGGGAAACTCTTGTGTTTTAAAGGTGTACAACTTGGGAATGACTTTCCAAATTTAATGCTGCTTTGCTCTAAATGGCCCATCGGCATTCTAATCATTGCAAATATGAAAAATATAATGGCTTGCTCACATTAGTGGCGTATATCTTCTCTCTATCCCAAATAATAGTACCCACTTGGAAAGGGTGTCCACCACCTGATCCCTTGATGGATAGACATGAGGAATTTTAAAGAATTGAAACTAATTTAATAAATCGTAAGTTAGTTTAGTAAATTTATTCAAATTCCACACAGTTGCCTTTCTATGCATTATTGCCATCACTATAATCATCAAGTCTTCTTGCAAATGAACTTTTCCAATTTAAGCTTCGTTACCATTAATACTGCTTCAAACACCGCTTGTTTTTTTGCTACATTATTTGTTCCAGCCTTGAGCTTTTATGCTGATATAGTAATTATATTTCTCATAGAGTTTTTTGCCACAAATCTTGCACCAGATGGTTCCACCTTGATGCCCTGTTGAAATTCACCTCGATCTATCCTTTCACCGAACATTCCCACTTTGCCATTTTGCATTCTGACTGAACTAGGTAAGACCTTCTAGGCTCATTAGTAGGCTTGAAAATTGTGTTTTTAACTAAACATTCCCTTTTTTCTAAAATTGTATTTACTTTATATATACAATAATAGAATAAAGTTTACAACAATTTTAAATATGCATAATAAAATGAAATGACATTTTATGTTGAAAATTAGCTCAGGTTATTCAGCTGCTGCATTTGGAAGTGGGTTACATTTAGTTTTTTTTTTAAGGCAAAGTGGGATAGGCCACATATATTAGTAGGTGAGTTGCTATATACCTTGTCATTGTATTATTTTATTTTAAACATTTGAGGAAGGTCAACAATTTGAGCTTGATGAGATCAATCTACATTTTTGAGTGGAACACAAGTGATGAGAAAACCCTAATTTTGATCCATAGTGTTTTTATATTCTTAGGGAGGCTTAACATTAGTAGTGATTTGGTTGACCTGATTAGTAGAGGCATTAACATGTTCACCCTATACATTCATCATCAATATATATTATAGACAACGTCCTAGTGCAACTCTCTTTGTAGCAAGAAGAGTGATTGACAATATCCAATTTGTTGTAATTTTGTACTTGGTCTGTAAGATTGACTTTATATAAAACAAATGCACTATACATTGTGCAATGCAATGTAATTGGCAATATGAACATAAAAAATATATTCCAAAGTTTATAGGGAAATCCCTCGCTTTATTTTCTTTTTGTATCTCTATGTGATTAAAATACCTTTTCTTTCAAACTAGTGGTTTTGTTTCTTTTTGAAAATCTGATTATTGATAGTTTCATGAAGTTTTTCGACCAAGGGGAAGGGTTTTGGGGACAGTGAGACCAAGGGCCTAATTTTGGGGACAATGGGGGGAAGGCAGTGGGGAGGTGGCAAATGGTTGACACAAATACATATAGTACTTGAATTTGAATCCAAAACATATCTGACCCGATTCTAGCAGTCAAGTCAGACGAACTGACAACTTGGAGAGTAAGTTTAAGAATGGCAAATAAAGCTTTAGCATACTAAGTGAAGTTTAATCTAATAAACTTCGCAGGGTTCCCAGTACGATCAAGGAGCAGTACCTCTAGTGCGCTCCTTGCCATGATGCAGGGTGTGGTTGAAGAGCAAAGTCCCTTCCAACAAGCTCAATTAAGGGTTGTGAAAGCTTACAAACTTTCATTACAAATGTCATTTTTTTAAATTTATCACTTTTTTTGTTAACAATTATAGTTTATAAGTGGGGGCCATGGGAGAGCCAGGTGTCCCTAGGATGGTTAGGGGACACTGGGAGCCCTTGGGACTTCTTATCATCCTCGATACCTTGCCATCCCCAAGATTTTGGTGTCTTGGGTATCTTGTTGGTGGTGGTGTTATAGTAGACAAACATTTCCCCAATTATTAACATCTCTAAAATGTCCAAATGTGAGGATATGTTTTTGTGGTACATATTTTTTTGAAAAATGGGTATATTTTAGTATTTCAATTTAATTTGTAGATCAATTTTTGGTGCTATAATTATTTCTTTATCAATTAAGCTATTTTGACATGGTGGGATCTTGAAACTGTGTGGCATTTTGTGGGCTATGTTATGAACTAAAGATCTATTGTGTTGCAAAACTTGAAAGGCTGTAACTTCAAACCTCCACATGGTTGATTATATCTTATACAACATCTTTATATTTTGACAATTCTCAAATGCATAGATTACAAAAACATCCATGCACTTGGATTTACCTCTTTGTAGAAGCATTTGACAAACACAATGACTTCCTTATTGGTTATTCTTGTGCTTTAGAGGAATTGATGATCTCTTGTTATTTGAATTGATAAACTCCCATTGTTGGTATACTATACATTGATTGGTTGTGATGTAGAGGAATACATTACTTCAGAGTTGTTAAGGTTTTTAATTGGATTTGTGTGTTATTGTTCACCACATCTAGATTTGGTTGCAGTATGTTATTTGACTTTAGTACATAATATGTCTCTTCAAGATTTTACTTCAAGGTTTTACTTTGAATGATTCGATTTATCCAATTTAATCTACTAAATTTGATACTATTTGATAATGCTCTTTGCTTAAAATGATTTCTTATACAAAATATAAGCTTAAAAATCATTTTTATGTTTGTATCATTGTATTGTTAAGCAATTTTTAGATGGAATGATAGTTTTTACTTATTAGAATGCATCTAAGGAGAATTTTAGGTGGTGGACATTGAAAATGCATACTTGCATTTTCATTGTCACCACACTAGGACTATCCATATGGATTTGTTTTCGATGTATTTATTCAATCGTTGTTCTAACATTAAATAAGTCATCACTATTTGAATAACCAATTTAACCATTATTCTAACATTAATTGAAATAATTAATAACTCAATCTTTCATCTAATGTTCTAATGTCTGCCACATTTATTTATTTTAATCAATCCTTTTTCTAGTGGTTTCCCATAGATTAAAGAAATACATGATACTTATTTATTTCCTTTACAATAACTGACAAGATTTCAAAAAAGTTTCAACCTTCTTCTCAATTCTTACCCAAATCATGTGCACCCATCACATATTGTCACTTGTCATCCCTCATTCTCTAGTACATTTGGATCAACCCCATCCCTCTATTTCAAAAGATCTAATGTCATTCATCCATTCACATCTTCCGTCCAAAATCTTTAAGTTTACCAATGCATAGGTCATATATGATAAGAGGCATTAGATGCCACAAGGTTATGTTTATGGATTGCACAATTGGTGTTCAATCAATGAATTATCTTAAGCACAATGCTTAGATCAACAAGGTATTGTTTGGTAAGAAGCTTCTTCCTTGGGTCAACAAGCTATTGGTTAGTAAGAAGTTTCTTCCTTTTTGTCATTTGTTTTTATGCCATTATTCCATTGGAGGTCCAACTATGTATAGAGCATAACTCTTGTTCTATTTTGTTTCCTCTACATTTCAATGTCCACATTACGAAATCCATTCTTACCATCTTCACTTTATTCCGAATTTTTGACTAATATAGATAGACAAGATGTGGGGATCAAACATGATATTGGGCTTTTTCTCCATGAAGGCATTAATTTTTATGTTCTTTATCTAAGGTATTTGAGTTTTTATTTTGAAATAAAAATAAGAATTTGTTTTTGAAATTCTTAATATCTTGAGATTGCATCCTAGGCTGCAACACAATGTGAATATGCTTCTCCATTCTTGCTAATTTTTTTGTGGATGGTTGTAAGACTAGTGAAACGCGCAATGTGTTCCCCTCATGGAGCCTTGCATTTACAAGATGATGTCTCTAGGTTATGGTTTACAAGGATGGAGTGCCCCTCACCATCTCGCAATTGCCATCGGGATATCCAGAGATGGCAAACACTTCCAAACATCTTTGAGATATCTTTAAACATTTTTTTTAAATTCATTTTTTTATTTGTTTGCAAGCAAATCACAATCACACACAATTTTGGCTGAGCAAAGGACATTTTAAGATCATTTGCAAATCTAAATGTGCAATTTGTGAGTCTTTGTAGCTGCTATTGCATACATTATTGCTGATCACACTACCACCCCAATAAAAAATTTGGGTTTCTATGTTTGTGTTTCCATTTTTATTGCTATAATCATATTTTTCCAACAATTTATTATCCAATTGTATTTTCATGCATGGATACTCTCAACGCATAACGGTTTTATATAAATAATGGTAGATGATAA
Organism: Cupressus sempervirens; assembly: GCA_028749045.1. Lineage (NCBI taxonomy): Eukaryota > Viridiplantae > Streptophyta > Pinopsida > Cupressales > Cupressaceae > Cupressus > Cupressus sempervirens. The sequence continues at coordinate 363,081,944 of CM053787.1, read as the reverse complement.
TATCATTGTCGATAAAATGTTGGTCATAATTAGCAATCATATTTGACAAATACAATTTGTACCTTAGTATTTAGTATTTGCGATTCTGCAATTTCTTTAATTTGCTAAAGTTTCCCTTAAAATGTAATTCTTACACATTTTTTCATAGCTAGGTGTTAAAGTACTATATGTATATCTATTATTAACACACCCCTTGCCACCCCAATCTGCCACCATCCTCGTGTAGTATTGAAGTTAGCCCTTTTGTACCTCTGCCTGTGAAACCCCCATTCTCTTGTCATAAAACTCGGTGGACTATGACAAGCTAAGTTGTAGATTATGCCTTTGGGTCTTAGTTTTGTACTAAATTAGTTTGGGTATCAATCTTGTGATAGGAGCGATTGGGGAGCAATCACGGTGGGGCCTTGTTGTACTCAGGTGCATGGACAACCACTCCATTGATTAAAAAAAGAAACTCAAAACCCAATTTAAAAATATTTATTAACATTAGAACAACTTATAAAAATGCTTAAAACCTTAAAAGGTGCACATACATAGAGGTAGTTGACAAGAAAAACCTATTTCACAATTTCTTTTCTCATTGGTTTACCCCTTTTTTGTAATAATTTTCATTTTAGTATTAACTAATGAGTCATGATCATATATGATACATAACATAACATTATATTTTTGAACTTAGGTATCAATCTTGGTTCCGGTGCACATTCAGTTTCAATTTTTGATTCAATTTTTTTTCGGGTGGGTTCTTATTCGCCATGTGTATTTACAACCATTTAAAGAATTTTATTTATTTATGTATGTATGTAAATTTTTGGATTCATACAGGTAAAAATGTCAATGTCCATTCATTATTGGTTCAAAACTTAAAATAGATAATAATAATAAGTTAGAAGTGCAATTCTCATAAAATGATTAATTCATAATTGCCAATAAAATTATAAATAAAATACCATATATGATTATATCAAAAGTCTCAAAATGATGAAAATTTAAATTAGAAGCCATATTTCATATTTAAAAATTAATATGTCAATTCATCTTCATTATCTTTATAGGAATGAAGGTCAACATTTGGTTTCACTTCAACTTCATTTGAAACAATTGCCTCTTGTTCATCTATAGAGACTTGGGCAAGTTGTGCAATCGTGACATCAAATTTAACATGCACTCAAGGGCTAAATCCCAATTCCTTGTAACATGACAATAGTGAAGGTTGTAGTATATGAAGACCAAATCCATTTCTTTTTTGGCACCCAAGCATTGCACTTCGTTGAGTGGATGAAGGAGTATGAACAACAATTTTGCTTAGACAAAGAAGAACTTGCAATCTATTGAGTTAGCATTCAAGATATACATTCAGTATTTAATTTCAATATGACAACATCATAGTAATTTAAAAAGATACATACTTGGGAAAGAACTTTAATTGTAAGAGGCTGCAAGCAAATGGAGTTTTGACCATGCATATACCACCATTCATCAACATCCATCCTACATTGAGCATTAAGAGTGGTAGTGTCATGATAGGTATTTGCAAATTGGGCAAACTTGGCGAGGATAATATTTTGATTTTCATTATCATCATAAATATTTGTGAATGCATCCTTGTAGCCAGCAACTTTTGCATCTCTATATGGTGGCATCTTGTTGGCTACAAAACCATATTTTGGCTTTAAAAATTTAGCAACAAAGCATATGCCAGGAGATGTAAGGGGGTGGCCATCTTGTTCCAATGGTCAACACTAATTTTTTGCATAATTTTGAAAAAATGTATTTTGTATGTTTCTTGCCCACTATTATTGTTTTTATGTGCTCCATCATGGTGTGCATGCCATCATAAATTTATCAAACACGGGCAATCAATATCAACAAACCTTATGCTCATGGTGGGTTCGATGAATTCTAAAACATATTTTGCGTGATCCCACCTTTCATCATCAAGGACCAATGCTTTACTTTTTGGGGGTTTCCCTTGTTTGATTGCCTCCTTAGCACTCAAGGCCTCTTGCAGCTTCACTACTCATCCATGTGAGATGCAAATCACATTTCAACAACCTATGATGGCGTAAACCATGTCATACATCTAGTTCAACTAATTTTATTATTAAATAAAAAATTAATAACTAAAAATGAAATCTAAAAGCAAATGTAAATTACCTTCAACAACTCCAATGCAAATAAGGTCCCAACTATGGCTTGTGTCATGTGATGATTAGTCACATACATTTGCATCTCCTTAGCCTCTACGTAAATTTGATTGACCCATTCAATTTGAGTGACAATCTTTTGCATGATTAAATTTAGTGAGTGGATTGCACACTGTGTCCACAAAATGTGATTATATGTGACTTCCACTATAGCACCATCTGCCTTACAATTGTTAGCATTGTTTGTTATGACTTGGTAATATTTGCAGCCTCCACCAACTCAATTGATTCCATGATGATATTGGCATTGAAACTTGCATCTTTCACTTACCCCTCACAACCCACTACCTTCTAGAACATCACCCCATTAGGGTACATGGTTATAACATTGATCAAAGGCCTATTCTTGCAATCTCTCCATCCATTAGTAATGATGGATATACCTGTTTCAATCCATGTATCCTTAATCACTCTCAATTGTGTCTCTGTGGAGGTGTTGTCCTTCAACAATGAGGTGGTTTGTACCTTTCCATGCCTAGGATTAACATAACCAGCAGATGCCTTGCAAAGGTTAATCACTATCTCCCGCCAATATGGTGATCTAACAAGGTTGAGTGGAAGCTCGCTTGCGTATAAGCAACAAGCAATACTTTGATCAGCAACATCTCTCATTTCATTTTCGAAGGCAACATCCTGCGCACCTCTTTCCTGTGGAACATTTTGTGGTTCAGAAAGTGGTGGCATTGGCAATAAAGGGTGTGGGCCAACAACTTTTACCTAGCCATGAGGAGGTCTCCTTGAGCTCCTCTGGCAGGGATGGAGTAGTCACTATCTTTCCTCTATTGTTTCTCCTATCAGCTTTGTTTTGTTCACTAGCATATTGCAGGATTAAATGATCTGGCAGCTTGTTCACATCTTTCGCCTTGCAAAGTTTCATTCCTTTTCCTGTGGTGGATGGAGAGATGTTTCACTTTATAGTACGAGCTGGAATGCTCTATGTTGCAATGGTTACACCGCCAAATATAACTCCCACTATCAGGCAGTGCCTTAATCATGTTTGTTTGATGCCAAAGCGGTGAATCTGCATCAATTTTAAAAGGGGTTGCCTCAACAACTAAACTAGAGCTTCCCCTTGCACTTCCATCCATTCTGTCTAACTTTGAATAATGAACCTAAAATGGAAAAGAAAACTTAATACATTATTGTAAAAAAGTAAAAACTAATCATTTTTTTTATGCATTAGAACCCTTCAATATGCATTCAAAGTATTAAAAAGTATTTAAAACTTCTTTAAACACTTTAAAGGGAAACTTGTTTTATTAAAAAAAAATCTTGAAAAATTCATTAAAAACCTAAACAAAATGAAAATTCACTTATCCGTGACCTCTAAATCTGTCTTCCCCAATGTTTATTAAGTTTTTAATAGTTAGTCTTCTGTAGCACACGCCTTCAAAGAAAAATGCTACAGCTAGAACAAAGCAAAAATGGTGAAAAATGCTTGAGAAATGAATAAATGATCATCAAATGACCAAATGCATGCTTTACTAGTTGTAATTAGGGTTTTGATGCCTTTTTGATTTAAAAAAATAAAAAATTGGCATGCGGGGCCCATTTTTGGACAGCCTCATTCTTGAATTCCTGCAGATTCGAGCAGGATTTTGGATGGGAATCTGGATTCTTGTTTGGAATCCTGCTGGAATCTGAGCAGAATCGAAATCAGGCTCACACTGGAACCAGTATCCTCGGCCTACATATAGGGGTCCGGTAACTTAGGTTTGAAACTATCAATCACAATTAATATTATCTTTATCACTATTATAATTATTAAACCATAATCGGCAGACTCACACTTCGCACAAACTCAGCAGGCCTCAAATTTTTGGCTCAGCAAAGACCCTGAAAACTCAAGAACTTCAGAAAGTGCTTAAAGTTAAATTTCTATAATAAAAATTCTTTTGCAAAATACAATGACAAAATATATCCAATTAGTCTATAAGCAGTTCAACACCTTTTTCTATTATTTTTTATTCATGTGAGCATAAATTGAGTACAAAATCGTATCATGCAGAATTCTGATATAATAGTTTGGTAGTTTTGAGATTAGTTTATCATTGTAATTCATGAATTGCCTTGATCTAGCGAAAAGATAGGGAGAAGTTCTAATCCTTGCACTCCATTGCAACACCTTGCTTGGCACTGAAGGCTGTGCTTGCTGCAACGTGACCTCATCTTGCTCTAGAAGGCAATGGTTCTTTTCCCTCATCAATGTTATCCAATGACAATCTAGTAGTTCGTTTTGCGACAGCCACATCCTCCGTAAGTTGCCTCTCAAGATGAAGCATCTTTTCTACAAGAAACAGTTAGTTCTTATATTGCATTGCCCACTTGCTTTGATGATCAATGCCATTGAAAGCGACAACATCCTTTGATTTGTCCTTTTAGTTCTTATATTGCATGCCCACTTGCTTTGAGGATCAATGCCATTGAAAGCGACAACATCCTTTGATTTGTCCTTCTAGTTCTTATATTGCATTGCCCACTTGCTTTGAGGATCAATGCCATTGAAAGCGACAACATCCCTTGATTTGTCCTCTACCTTTCTGCTGCAAAGTTGAAGGTTATATTGTAAATTGTAATATTGCTATTTGAAATTTTTGCATTAATCATATGATATATCATTAGTGATCAATGATATCATGACAGTGAAAAAAATAATTGTTTAATTTGTTGATACGTGCATTTATTCCTCAACTCTATTGCAATCAAATTTCTCATATGACGAGATCTCAATAATTAATGGAGGTCTAGAAGTGAAGACTTAAGTTGGGTTCAGGATTAGTGCCCCGAGTGGGGTGGAGGGGCAGTACCCTTGTGGGGGTTTGGAGGGAAGTTTCCTGTGGGGTGGAGGGTCTGCGCCTTTCATGGGGTTTGTTAGTGCCCTTGATGTATTTCCTGTTGCTACAAGGGGTAGTTTTTCATTTGTAATTTTTAATTACTGTTCTGTGCTATTTGATGTGCTTGGGAGTTTTTTGTCAAACTTGCAGAGTTGTTGTTGATTGGTGAGTATATGCCAAAAACTTGGCAAGTTAAAAAGGTGACTTTTCATGCGAGTTACTTGACAAAATAAAATGATGACAAATACTTGCTGAATCTGCCAACTATGCATTTAACAACGATGAAGTATCATACTTAAAATATTCAAATGTTATTTATTAAATAATTATTTATATATCTGATATATTTTTTATTCTGTAATTTCTGTGCACACACATATTATACAGCTGTACCCAATATTTGTAGCTGTACTAGCAAACCTAAACCCTGTACCCATAGCCATGCCAGAGCCGGCAACTTAGCTTGTAAGATTAAGTTGGCATCTCAGGTGAGTTATAGTCAGGTTTCTCCTGTATGTTGTTTGGAGCAGTTTCTGACTGTTTTGCTTTTGAGAATCAGAATCTTGCAATGACACTAGCATAGACTGATCAATGTTCTTTTGGCTTCTTGCTGTCGTTTTTTTGGTCGCTTGTCTTTGTTTTGCTTGTTGATTTGTGGCCTGATGCTCATTACTCAGATTGAGAAACAGAATTTCACAGAAGTTTGGAATCGTAAATCCGGATTATATATTTTAAACGCTTTAACCAAATCCAATAGGATTATAGCTTATAGTCACTTTTTTTTATAGATCGGTAAACGGGTTTTGTCTTTATTTTATTTATATCTTAATAAATTTTTTCAATTAGCCCTGTGCAAAGTGCAGGCACTGGGGGAAAAAGAACAGGGTAAGAAAACCCCCGGTGAAGCCTGAGATGCAAGTGTCCTGTCAACTGTATTGTGTACAGTTGCCCTTGGTTTAATGGGGACTTTGAGAAGGCATACCTTCTTACATAAATGATATTAATTACATAGACTGTTGAGTAATATTGAATCCCTTACACATTTGCCCCTGATTTGAATGGGGTCTTTGAGAGGGCATACCCTCTCTTACATATGTAACGCAACACACTTCACTTAAAACTTTATAAGCTTTCCTCTTGCCTTTGATCCTTTTTGTCTTCGTGGCAAACTCATCCTCGGATAAGTTCTTTGTTAGGCTTATTTAATATCTTTGATTTTCACAACCTAATTTTAACCCAAATGATGTATAAAATTAAAATATATCATTATACACATCTTTATTTTTAGCTAAACTTCTAGTCACTTTTATTCTTTCTATTTCTGTGGTGTAGAAATGTCAATCTGGACTTACATTTTGAATGGTTATGGTCAGTTCTTAAACTTTTTTTCTACTTTTACTGTTTTTATGCTAGGAGCTAGTGGCTTGATCAATTGCTCTTCATACTAAACTAATCTTATTTTATGTAGTATGGAAGCACCAATGCAGACTTATGCTAGAATGCTTGCTTTTAGTTTGTATTTTTTTATGCTAATTTTTAGTTTCATATTATTAGTAAAATTGGGTGATGTGAATACCATTTATCACACATTTAGAATCTGGTTTTTCTTAAGGCTATATTTTGGACTGCTGTTCAAAATAAAATATTAGTAAAACTGGACTTTCTTATCTTTTGTATTTCATGGCCTGTTCATTTTATTCTTATGAAAATTTTGTGAAACTATTTTGAACAATTCAAAAGCTTTTGAGTCACTACTCAGTTCTAACATTGAAATACCATTTACGTTCAGGATGATACTTCGATGTCTGAGTGATTAGTTTATTCTGTACCATGTGTTCAAGAGAATACTCGTCTTCGTATTTTACCAAGGTTGCATGGGGACGTGGGTACTTGGGGTATTGGTACCGGTACGGGTATGACTTTTTTTCATTATAGGGGACGGGGTTACTTCGGTATGTCAAACTTTATTTGTAATTATACTTTTATATTTATAGAAAATCTGAAATTATAAGTCATGACAATGGTTTTTCAAAACAAGAATTGATAAAGTTTACCAACGTAATGCATTGTTTTCAGTTTCAGATTTGCTATATGTTTGTAATAATAATATATGATAGATGTTTAGATGCATAACAGAGAAGACAGACTTTAAACAGGAACAAGAAGATCATATATCATATGACAATGACATATTGCAAATGATAAACTTCTGACTTGAACAGTGATAAAGTTTATTGTTAATCAATATTGTATAAAAGTTTCAAACTGATTAGGTATTGGATTAAGCTTGATCAACAACAAGCTGATACACAAAAAAAAAACTGAAAAAAAATTCAGCAATCTTAATCAAGGTCCTTAGCTATGCTGCTGCTCTTCACCAAGTACCCGGTACTTGAGATACATGTACCTGGTACTTGGGTTCGTGGGTATGAGTACCAGGGTTGTGGGTACGAGTATCCATGCAACCTTGTATTTTACTGTTTAGTATGTCTTCTTTGTCATCATTTCCATATGTTCCAAGGATTCATGATCATCTGTAGCTTTTTCAGTGATAATTTGTTCAAGTGGAAAGTCTGTAGAGAATCGAGATACATGTTCAAATTTTTACAAACGTATCTGCAATTTCAAGTATATTATACTTATTGCATTGTTTGAGTGGTTGGCTTATTATAAGAATGGGTCCTTGACAGCTTCAGTTTCTCCTCATTGCAATGAGGATATCTGTAACTTGTGTGGACATGTTGTCTAATGATTGTGTGCTACATTTGTGTGTTACTTGGGTTTAAATCTTAAAAGGGTGTGGTCGTGTTCTTGTGTGGACATGTCGTGTAATTATTGTGTGCTAACATGTGTGTGTTACTTGGGTCTAAATCTTGAAGGATGAGGTTGTGTTCTTGTCCTACATTTTATTAATGGCAGATCACAAGTTACAACCTTGCTCAGGCTTTACAAAGCCTAGAAAAAAGTCTTTACCCTACCTTTACCTGGAAGGTCAAGAGGGATACGGTCCATTCATGAATAAACAAGCTAATTCTGATATTGGTTTTTCAGAGGGGCTGAATCAAATAGAGATGGAAATCCGTATAGTTTTTGCTGAAACACGTTAACATTGACATTTATCATATCATCACAATGGCATCTTAAATTGTAAAATACATTTAAACAGTGAAATTCATGAAAACTATGAAGCCATGAGGGCATTTTTTTTCTCAAATATTCCTTTAGTACATTTCTTAGTTATTTCAGATTTCTGTAGTTGGCACGCATTTCAGAAATGTAATTAATAACTCTGACAGACAGCAAGGACAATGACATTTACAACCAGAAACAAAACTCTGAGAGACAGTAAGGACATTTGCATTTCAAATGACCAGGCTTCTGAGTTAAAATTATACTGATAAGTAGGAGGTATTTTCCACAGCAAGTCGAATTGCGATATTACTATCAGGATTCGACTGTGTAGTTTGAGTCAAACTCATCGACCCATGTTTCAAGGGTTGTGGTTCGCAAGAATCCATCTGTCATGAGAATGTCAATGAACACTTAGCATTCATTGCATCTAGGTGATGCTTACAAGGGTGAACCATCAAAACTCTTCAGCAGGTCTGACATCCCAGCATTGGCCCAACACCAGCGCCCTTATTCATGGAGTTTCCTCAAAGGTTAAGCCCACTTAGCTTGCTCCCCCATTTGCAAAACCTTCAGAAAGTTTTGTGCCTTATGAATTATTCATCATAGAGCCCCTTTCAGGTCATTAGTTGATAAGTAGGATCTATTTTCTACAAGAAGTCAAATTGTGATATTGCCATCACGATTCAACTAAGTAGTTTTTCAGTCAAACTCATTGACCTATGTTTCATGAGTAGTGGTTCACAAGAACCCATCTCTCCTATGTTTCATTCATTGCATCTAGGTGATACAAGGGTGAAGCGTCAGACCTTTTTGGGAGGACAACCCATCCTAATATTGCTCCAATGCAAGCACTCCTGAGCATGGAGAGGTCAAGCCCACTTAGCTTGCTCTTCCGTTTGCAAAGCCTATAGCAAGTGTTGTGCCTTATGAACTATTAATAATAGAGCTCCATTTAGCTCATTAATTTTAAAGTAGCAAGTATTTTCCATAGTAAAGTCAAATTGTGATATTGTTATCAAGATTCAATTTTATAGTTGTTGAGTGAAACTCGCTGACCCATTTTTCATGAGTAGTGGTTCACAAGAACCTATTTTTCATGAGAATGAATAAAACCACCTAGCACTTAATGCACCTAGGTGATGCTCATAATGTAGCATTGGGCCTTCTTGGGAGGTCACCGTCCCAATATTGCTCCAATGCAAGAGTGTTTAACAGTGGAGTTTCCTCCAAGGTTAAGCCCACTTAGCTTTCCCTTCTATTTGCATAGTCTTAGCAAGTGTTGTGCTTTATGAACCTTTCATCATAGAGCCCCTTTAGCTCATCCCCTTTTGGCTCATCAATTGACAAGTAGGAGGTATTTTTAACAACAATTCAAATTGGGATATCGCTATCAAGATTCAAATGTGTAGTTTGAGTCAAACTCGTTGGCTTTTTTTTCATGAGTAGTGGTTCACAAGAACCCATCTTGCATGGGAATGAACAAAACACCTAATATTCATTCCATCTAGGTGATGCCCACAAGGGTGAAGTATCTGGCCTTTTTGGGAGGTCACCCATCCCGGTATTGCTCTAATGCAAGTGTAGTTAGTCTTACAAAGGAGTTTCCTCCAAGGTAAAGCTTACTCAGCTTGCTACCCCATTTGCAAAACCTTCAGAAAATATTGTGTCCAATCAACCATTCATTATAGAGCCCCTTTCAGCTCATCAATTGAATAGTAGGAGGTATTTTCCACAAGTCATATTGTGGTATTATTCTCAGGATTCAACTGTGTAGTTCTCGAGTCAAACTCATTGACTCATGTTTCATGAGCTGTGTTTCACAAGAACCCCCATCTCATGAGAAGGAATAAAACACTTAGCACCCATTGCATCTAGGTGATGCTCACAGCAGTCAGGCAACAGTCCTTTCTGGGAGTTTGTTTTCTGTTTTTTAGTTGTTGGCGTAGCTATTTTAGGCTTGTTGTCTAAAGGGCTGTGGGGGACTTCGTGTGCCGTCGGACTACCCCTGCCATCCAATGCCTTCATTTTTCCAATTTTGGCTATTTATTTTTTGGCCTGCCCAAATGAAATTATTTTTACAGGTTCCTGACCATTCCTTGTGTCCCTGAAACATTTCCTATAGGGTTGGAAAATGAAGGGGATGTGTTACCATGGTACATAGAGTGTTCATACAGGGGCTCCTGAATTTGCTTCATCAGTGTCATATAAGTTTTTCGGTGAAGGGATTCTCACCAGCTACTTCTTTCTCCTATGAGCATTCACAAGTATCCAAATCTAATCAGACAATGTTTTGCATTGATTTTGTTCAATCTTTCGAAGCGAAGAGATTCCTACAAGTTGATATACACTGTAATCTAGATCATTAGATTTTCATGATGCACAATAACATCACGTAGAAGTTTTCTGGAGTAAACTGGTCGAGTATTTTTAATATCAACATTTCAGATCTTGATATGGATCGAGGAACGTGAAAACACCCATGTAAAAAATACATAGATTACTCGGAAAACATGTATTCTACATTACGAGTCATAGTTTTCTGTGCTCATTGTGAATCAAGGGCTAACTTATTTCTATCTGCTTCTCTAGAATTTTCTGTTCTTCTGCAGCACTCATTATCTTGTAATGTTGAGTCCCTTAATCTTAATTTTCAGAAACTGAATTAACTTTATTTCCATGGTGGAGTCTTCATCTATGCATTCATCATCTTTAACCTGTCACTTATTGAATTACATTTTACCTTGCTGCTATGAATAATTTTTGTAAAACAAACTGGAAAGCAGGGCACGTGAATCTGCAAATAGATAAAAATTTATAGTTTTAAGGGTCATTTTTTGTCCAAGGTCATTTCTTATCTTGATCATTGATGGATATGCAGGTCCTCGGTGCATGCTAATCTTGTTAATACCATTTACCTCGGGTAATTCTAGCCTTCTCTGAGCACCTCACTTGCAGTAGCAAGATTTTAAGTCCAAATTCCTAGACTTCATGCATGATCAAATCTTTCTGATGAGCCCCCTTTTTCCTTCTGGTGATTTACAGCACCTAATATCAATACTTACATGGCTATCTATTACAGATTTTTTATTTCTTTCGATTGTTCAATATGGGACTTCATTCATAGTAGGAACAGAGACAACTAAGCCACTCCAAATATTGAAGAGGAAAAAAATTAAGGCATAGCTGTTCAATGAATTAAGTTAGTCTTTAACATTTCAAGCTGAATTTATTGGTAAGAAAGAATGGGATTATGCATCCCCAGTGTAATGTTAAGCGTGCAGGCTTTCAGTGGTCTCAATTATGATATCATCTGGTCTCTTCCATGTTGAACAAAAGACTAGTCTGCATGTAACCTGGAGGAGGCAAGCCCATTGGTTGAACTATTAATTTATACGAGGTTGAAAATGCAACAGGTATATGATCAGGGTGAATACTGGAGGAGGCTTGTCTATATATTCAACTGTTGCACTGATCTGAGGTATACAATAAATCTCATTTAAATATAATACTTCATCTTAAACAGAGACATCCTTGTTCTTCCAAGGTGGTGGTTTTCTAGTTGTCCAAGGTTTGCAAACGTTCTGGCTTGCTCATCTGTACCGAGTTCACTTCACTGATTGAGGGTAGGTATCTCCACAGGCTAGCACTGCCTTAACACCAATTTGATATCAAAACTTATAGACTCGTATTTTGAACTTACAACATTTGGAGAAAAGAGTTAGTGTCAGTGATAGTCTTTCCTTACAGCGACAATTAACTGCCCATTTGTGTTCCTCTGAAATTTCACCGTGTCTTTGTGGGCTGGCAATCTGCAGTTTTCAAACTGGGATCATAATATCCTCCGAGACTCGATTCTTTTGTAAGCATGGGATTTTGTTGCTATATCACATATTCCAGGGAAAGAAAAAGGTTCTTTGCAGGGACAATGACTGTCCGAACAAGCAGACCAGTTTTGCACTCCCTTATAGTGAAAACTCATATTGCAATCACTTCAGCTGCAGCAGTAGTATAAGAAAATTGTTCTTGTTGACATTCTTCTACACTTAACGATGTGTTAATGCATGCACCATTTTATAAAATTTCTTACTTTCCATGGTTACAGTTTTTTTTGCCCCAGGGTATTAATACAGGCTGTAATTTTATTAGTATAAAACAATTTATAATCACCTGATTTGGTGTATAACAGTATATATTATCGCCACTGATCTCGTGTTCTGTAATTGATTTTGTTGGAACATCCATAAGTAAAATATTAGTAGTCTGTATCCAATCTGAATCAAAGGATCTATCATTCAAGTGTTTGCCCGAGGTTTGCGTAGAGGGAGGTCAGGGAATGTCAATATTTGAATTTTGTTAGATACACAAGGAAATAAAAAGTAAAGTAATTGAATTAAATTCAGTCTGAGTTGCTGATTCGGGTTGATAGGTTCAGGCAATTTTTTTTCATTTGGGTTTGTGGGTATATATATATGTTGCTTGATCATTGATTAATGCCAAATGTCAAAGATAACCATTAAATACTCATTCATTAATATATGTTCATGATTGTAAAGGAAATTGCACATTGAATTACTACATTACAAAATGAAATTTCAAAACATAGACTAGTTCATCAAATAATAAAGTTTGAAACATAATGATAAATGACAAGTGGTTAATAGTTTATCAATGATCATAGTACTAAATGCCCTTGAAGGGTCAAATTGGCCATAAAAAAATTAGGGAACAATGACTTCATCCTCGATTGCAATTATATCTAGATTCTCATCATTGGAACCCAAATAGGTTCAGCTAGCCCCAAATGTTGTGATATCCTTTTCGTTAGCATTAGTAAGATAATTTTAGCTAGATCTTGGATGGTCATATCTGAGCCATAACATCCCACAACTTCTTTGACCCTTTATTGTATTTTGCAGCCTTGTGTGACATGAGGTGCCAATTGTTATGAATATGTAGTAAATCCTTTCCTTTCTTGGAATCCAACCAACAACACTTCATCGAGTGGATAAGTGAGTATGTATTCCAATTTTGCTCAATATCAAAAGAGTTCGCAACCTAGAGACTCAACCAAAAAAAAAAAAAAAAAAAATAGAAAAAAAATATAATAGGAATTTAAGAGTGCTCATTCTACAAGCTAAGTGGCCACAAAAAAAAAATTTAAAAACTTACTTGTGATAGGATCTTGATAGCAAGAGGTTGGAGGTAATATAAATTTGCTTATGTAGGTACCCACTATCCAATGGTACCCATGTTACTTTAATCATTGATTGCATTAGGGTTTGTGTTTTAACATTTGATGCCACCTTAGGATCGCTAAAGAGCTTGCTTAATGTCTTCTTATACTCACTAGCAACTACATGATCTTTGTATGGTGGCATTCTATCAGGAATAACAAGTATCTCACAACTATAATACCATGGAGAAAGTGCATATGCTTGGAGTTGTAAGGGTGTAGTCATTTTTTTTCCAATGATGTAGAACAATTGACTCCACCTTTTTGCACAGGGTTTCCTTAGGATTCTGGTCTTTTCTATGAATGGCTTGGTATGTCACATGATGTTCATGTATGTTATCTTGATGTAATTATATTTAAATTTAAAGTCAAAATCTTTCAATAAACAAGGATAAAGTATTTTATAAAATTTGAATTCGTTGTTTTCACTCTAGTGTAGGGTCTATGGCATCATAGATGTCTCCCAAGCAAGGCTCATTAGTGTCAACTAATTGAAACATAGACATGATGGGCTTGGTGAATTCTAGTACATAATTCACTTGACTCTGTCAATCATTATCCAAGATCATTGCCTTTATCTTTTGAGTCCTTGTTGTATTTAGTTGCTTCCATATATTCCATTCACTGTTAATAACCATTTGGGGTGATGCATTTTTCATCCTCACAAATCATCCAAGGACGATTGTGTGTGAAGCAAATTGAGTTTCAGTAGCCTATGACCATATTTTTGATTTAAGGTAAAAATAGATTTTGAAGGGACTTGAAACCTTGCACATAAGCTCTATCCAAGACCAACATTGGAAAAATAATTACGAAAAGAAAAGCATTAAGTTCAAACTGCCTAAGAGCGATAAGCAAATCCGAGAGAATAAATAATCGTTAAGCCCAAATTGTCCAAGGGTTTTGCTAAAAGGAACCCACAACATGCGAAACAAAATTAGAAACTAGGTTTTTCCTTGACCTCATGTTAGTTTTTAGAAGGTTGTTGCATTTGTAAAACACTGCCCTTTATAGTTCTTGCCCTCATGTTAGTTGTTAGAAGGTTGTTGCATTTGTAAAACACTGCCCTTTGTAGTTCTTGCCATAGGCAGGTAATAAATGGATTCATTAGATGCCGATAATATTTTTGATTCTCCAATTTTTCAAATCAACTTTTGTATTATATAGTTTGATAATTTTGTTGTATTTAAATAACATATATTATACTATTTATCTATGTTCTCGTTGGCCCTCACAGAAAATAGCAAGGAACATAATAATATTTCAAAACTTTAGTTATGGAAAATTTAAAAGCTCTAGTATCACGTTAGTTATCCATTAAATACAAAATCAAAGTATCAGTAATAACATTGAATGTTAATAAATGAACATTTCAGCTAACCTGACAAAGCATGCTGCTAAAATCAAGAAACTTTTGGAGAGGTAATGTAAGTTACTTCATCGGAGAATTTGTTCATTATCGTCGTGCATCTTTGAAATTGTGCGTATCCAACAGCTTAGACCGTGAATTTTTAGGTTTTGCCTATGATCTTTAGAGAATAAATCGAAGGCAATGTTTATCTTGAGATTTCAGTAGAATACTTATCTGTGTGAGCCCTAAACTTTGTACATGTAAGTGGCCACTGTGATTTTAATATCTTGCAGAATCATTTCTAGATATTTTTCCTTTTTTATAGTTTGTATTAACAATGTCGGGAAAAAATATTGAAATAGACTCATCTTTGTTTTTTGATTATCCCATTTACTAGACAGTTATCTTGGAGATGGTTAGTTGCAGTTTGTTTTGGCAAGCCTCAAAAGGCTAGAACTCATTAATTTTTTTGCTCATAAACACTTATATTATTGAGTGCTACCAGGAAAACTCATAATGAAACTTGTTTTCTTTTTGTTTACATTTTATATATAATATTTTAAAAGAATATTGCATTGTTTTGTATCTCAAAAAGTATTTGGTTGTTTTTCTTTATTTCCTGTAGCATTTCAAATGGAAGATGGGAATCTAGGATCCCTAGGATTAAAAAATATTTCATATTTTCGAGTGCATTTAGAATATGTTAGGTTCTGGGGTATTTAAAATTATAATTTTGTACTACTTAAATTTTTATAATTTAAAACTTTCTAAAACTCCATCTTCACATTACAATACACTAAGAGGTGAATTAGGATACATGTCACATATTCTTGGAGTGTTAGGGATATTTGTACTTTTTGGTTTTTAATTTGGTAATTTTGTTTTGAAGGTATCTCTCTCTCTCTCTCTCTCTCTCTCTCTCTCTCTCTCTCTCTCTCTCTCTAAATCCTCTAGTATTCACAACAATCAACCAATCAATAAGATATATGTGTGTGTGTGTGTGTGTGTGTGTGTGTGTGTGTAATCTTTAGTAACAAGCTCTCGAGAATCAATTTAGTTCATAAAGAGCTTTGTCTTATTTGATTCCCTCTTTTAATGTAACCTTCACTATTTTAGGAGCTTTGCATATTTTATTCAGGTACTTACAAACCGTTGCTTTAACTACACACTAATTGAATTGCAATGGAGATGCCTATTTACTGAATGAGGTTCAATCTATTTAAGAAGATTTAAATGCCTAAATAATAGGTGAGCACAAGTAGGGAGTTTAATTTTTTTTTAGTAGAGTGTTTATGCTGTCAACTATAAGATAAGATAAGATAAGATAAAATTATTAATGTCCATGAAAAATCAAAACAGTTTATGGGACTGAGCATACAAACAGAAGAGCCAGCCAAGCAAAGGCACCAAACGGTGACTGAAAAGGAACAAAGCAACAAGAAGAAAGAAAGACAAGGAAAGGACTAAGGGTCCTTCATTGTCACAAAGAAATCTGTAATAGAGAGGTACATCCGTGGACAATCCATAGTCTTCGGATGCCATGAAGAACTCCTATAGGACTATTGCTACCTGTAGAGACTGGTACAATGTTTGATAGATCTGGAATGTGAAGTAGTGGAAGGCCTTTTCAAACCCCGTGGAGGAGACAAGGGGGAGAAAAAGGTGGTATTGAGCTGATCAGAAGTCCGTCTCTGATGAAAGGACTGCAGGTTATTCTCTCGAAGATGGGTGGCCTCCTGAAGATAAAGTGCTAAACATCGCTAATCAATATAACTGAAGAACATTGAGAGAGAAGAACAATCTCTGAAAAGGCAATAGAATCTCCCTTTGATCTCATAGTAATGAGGACAACGAAATATGAAGTGAGTCTCGGTCTCAACCTCCATCAGAGTGCATAACTGGTATAATCGATCAGCTTGATCCATATGGTGATCAGTCCGAGCCTTGAGACGATGAGAACCAACCCTAAAAGAGCCCAAAGAGAACCGTAATGCATGATTCGAACGTCGGTAAAGATAGGCAGGGCGAACAACAATACCATCCTGAATAACAAGAAAATGCTCAGCATAGAAGGCCATCTTAGGTCGCAAACCACCCAGGGGATGACACCAAGTAGTGGTAATATATTGCCTATAGATATCTTGTCTGACATGCTCATTCAACTCCTGACGAGAGGGAAGAAGATGAGCCGAGGCATCCAACGAAAACTAATAGGGAGGAAGACGATCAATCTCAATCTTGATCAAACCCAACAAAGAGGTGGCCTGAGCGTACCATCATCTTGATCTAGTAGAAGTGTTAGATCTCATAATAGCCACCGAAGAACAATATGCCAAAAAAGAGTATCTATGTCGGTTAGCACCTGTCTCCATAAAACCACGAAGCCGATGAAGAAACCAAATCAAGTAAAAATAATGGCAAGTTTGAGAGGATGAGCACCAAACTCCGCTAAAACAATGCTACGAGGGGCGAATCTGTGACACCTAATGATACAATGCAACAACAGTGTTTGGGCCCGCTCAATAGAAGCCCATTCAGAAGCAATAAGAGAAGGTCCCCAAACCACAGAACCATAGAGGACTGTTGGATGAACCAAGGAGTCAAAAAGGGACAACTTGGACGAAATATCTTGAAAATGATGCCTGAAGCATTGTCTCTCCAGCAAAGCCAGGAAGCCCATACCCTTACTGACTTTGGACTGAATAGTAGGTCTCAAACTGAAACGTGGTCTTGAGAACTTCACACCAAGATACATGTAAGAGGGAGTAATCTCAACCTCCTTCCCCTGGAAGAAGAAATGAAGATGAGAGGTCTTTAAACAATTAAAGACCATAACCCGTGTCTTAGATAAATTGACCACAAGCTGTCACTGAGTACAAAAAGAAGCAAGACTATCAAGGAGTCTCTGTAAGCTATCGGGAGAAGAGGCCAAGAGAATGACATCATTAGCAAAGAGGAGAATAGAGATCAGAACTTGATAAGGAATAAGACACAATGACCCATTTCATACAAATTCAAAAGGATATTACTAGTGAGCTATCCATGTTGAAAGAGGATTGATGGTAAATCGTTGAGAACTGGATATATTTTACAATGCCATATAGGTTGTTCAATTCATGGGCTATGTATATCCCTTCCATTGATTTTTTTAATGGATATTTCAAAAGAACTTTATCAATGATTAACGAACATATATCTAAAGCCACACAAATCTTGAAATTTCATGCACACAATATAGGTATGGTAAAAAAATCACCACAATTTGAAATCATTCAACAAAGAATTTGTGAGAATTTGGATTCTCTTTTGAATATTGTGCATGATTTGTTGTGATAGGTATCGTAACCAGAAATTATGAGCTCATTCAAGTGAGAATCTTTTGTAATTATTTCATTGTGGACTAGAAAAAATAAATATTTACAACAATTATAGATCCAAAAAAATATTGTGTACATAGAGCAATATAAAATTTCACACATTTTTAATAATTATATATGGTAGATAGAGGCAAAAAAGAGAGGAACATTGCTCTACTTTGACTAACTAATATTCCATTACAAGAGACCCTTGGAACATATGAGAGTTTCACACAAGGCTATTGTTGTTTTGTTTATTGGGGCTCATCTATGAATATGTTCTTGTCTTTGTAAATGGGTTGGCAAACTTTTGAAATCCCTCTTTTACAATTATTAATAGTAGGAATATGATTCTTTTTTCTTTGTTTCTTAGAATAACCAAAGTCTGTAGATGCTTTGCTTCTTTTCAAGTCTGGAGTATTAAATTACACATCATCAGCCCATCAAGATGCTTCTATGTTTATTTCTTTTTTAATTTTTAATTTTTTTTAATTAATGTTATTGCTTATTAGATTAGTTTTCCAGAGTTATTGTCTCAAGGCATCTCTCTTTGTTGCTTTCACATTTCAGACTAGTTGTAGAAAGTAGTCAACATATACTTCTACAGTTTGTGAATATGTCCAAAATGCATTAAACATATAATATTTTTGTACCTTCCTAGTGCATATAATACATTCAATATATTTGCAACATATACATAGACTCAAAAAATTCTCGTTAGAGTGTTATTTGTCAAATGACATCTCCAACATATACATATTCAACATTTTGTGCTTTCATACATTCACTATAATACACATGGCTCCTAAATACAATGCATCTAAATCTCTGACTTACTTTCAACATTTTGACAAAATACATTACAGAATCTTATGCTATTCTACATTCACTATAATTCATGTTGCCTTTCTATCTAATATATGTGATGCTACAAGTCTTGCTACACATTCCATCTTTTCACATTAATATGCAAACTGTCTTATTCCATTTAATGACAATATTTCCAAATGCCTAAATATAATGTTCCTACTTACATTCTATTTTTTTAAGGGTTTGAGTTATAAAACATACTAGGTGACCACCATTGCAAGCTAGTTGGAACAACGTGCAAGATACAACTCTGGAATTTACAAGATTCAAGGGGCTTCACAGAAATAGGTGCCAACTATAGCATGGTGCATGGAAGTGCTTAGGACCTAAGGGTGCTACCCTATTCATTCTTACATCTTATAAAATATTACACGAGCTTAATACAATATTTTTGTCATGTGGTATTGTTTTCTTTCTGCTACTATACCACTAAAAGTTTTTATTGCTAAAACTATGGAATTCTTCTTTGGTTAAATTTAACATTTGCTTTGGAGTTGTCGGCTTATAGTAGATTCGGATCAAATTGGGGGTTGTTTTTAACTAGAATAAAAGAGGATTGCAACAATGAAATATACATTATCTGCCTCCTCTCTTTTAAATGTTTGTTGATGTAACCTCCCATGGATATGCTAAATACATATGTTAAGCTGTAATATGATGCTCATTGAATTACAAATGTTTTCTTAATTTTGATATTTGTTGTTTCATATGGACATTACTTTGAATTGGTACTTTTTTGTGATCATCACCAATAGATTTATTGATAGGAAATAATTTGGTCTTTGAGTTTAGAAGGGGTTTTGTAAATGATCACAATCTACTAGACTAAAAAGAGGCTTGGAATTATCTTATTATGGTGTGCAGTAGTATTTGCTTCTAAATTTTTGAAAATTGGTTATTTTTGTATAGTTGATGCCGTGTCGTGGCAAATGACTCACATCAGAGTTTTGCACATTTTGTATCATACATTTATCATTTTCATTGAAATAAAATGTGCAAAACCAAAACTCATTTTGAAACGGGATGAACAAAAACCAATATTTCTACAGTTTCTACCTCAATCTTTTCTTAATAAACTTAATTTTTTTATCAATTATTTATCAATGTATTTCTTATTAAATTTCATTATTAATTTGGAACAAATACCTTGATTAAATTAGCCTTGTTCCAAATGCTTTGTTGGAAACTCTAATTGAAACAATTATGTTGTCATTGATGTCAAATCTATTGGTGAGACAATTTGCTATCTAATCGAAATGTCATATCTATTTGATTGATGAAGAGGGTTTGAGAAGCTGCTCATAACAAAAGCACCTAGAGGAAAGGTAGAATACGAAAAAGAAATTACAAATGGACATTTGATTAGTTGGATTTGACAAGATAAATTGATTGTTTAAATCATGTTGCAAGAGAAGACAATAATGTTCAAGACTTCAAAGTTTGAACAAAGACAGATCAAATGTATAAGTTTGACCGAGTAATAGGGTAGAAAACTAAAGAATTTTGATTTATATGCTGAGTGATGCTAGTGTCAACTGAGCCAAAGTAAGTGCCGAGCAAATTTATTGTTGGTTGAGTATTAGTATTGATCGAGTGACAGTGTATGTGCCGAACAAGAAGTTCTATAGGGACCGAGTAACCTAGAGATGACCGAGTGTTAGAACATAGTGTTGGTCAAGGAATATCATTTTAACTACTTGCATGGAATCATAATTTCTAGCCAACTAAGTTGATTTTTTGGAATATGGAAAGTGTGTTGAAGATAAGGATCAATTAGCTGGATCATTTAATTCAGGAGAGGATTAGGTAAATGACCTAAGAGATGGAATCCAAGAGAAGTTTCTAGAAAAGAAAAAATAAGAAGAATGATGATATGATTCATTGTATTTGATGGATCAAATCATGAACCCTAAGATCTACGATGTTGATAAGCGACAAAAGATTAGAATTACCTATTTAAGGAGGTACATGGGTGATGACGGTCTGCTCTGATACCACTGATGAAGGTACGCTCTGATACCACTTGATGACGGGCCACACCACCCTACCAACTCACAACCAAGAATGCAACAATATGAAGACAAAGAGATAACAAAATACTTCCCAAGCAATTTTATTAAACTTGAAAATCCAATAGCAATTACAATAACATTTCTCCAAGATCTCTCAAGATCCAATCCAAGCCCAAGCTAGTCCAGATCCACACTCTGGTAGAAACCTCTGAGATCTCAACTTGTGCTTGCAAGCCACCAAGCAACCTCTTTGTTTCTAAACCGTAGTCACTAGCTCTTCTCCAACCTTATCCAAGATCCAAGTGTAAACTGCCTCACATTCGACGCTCTATCTACACTCACAACTCCACCATAATCCTGTTGTAAACTGCCTCACATTCGGCGCTCTGTCCACAGACTCAGTAAAAATCACTCTTCATCTCCTCCTTCTCTTTCACACCTTGAAGCCTTCCAAGCTTTCCAAGCTTCCACTTCTCAAGCTTCTCCTTGAGCTTCCACTCCTCAAGCTTCTCCTTTTTCCTTATTTATTTATTTATTATTATTTCTCCTCTAATTTTCGTCACTTTCTCTCTCCTCCACAATTTTACTTTTTTTATTTTATTTTTTCCAATTTTTTTTTTCAATAATTTTTCCATGCAAGATGCTCCTGCATCAGACTTCCCCGGTAGATAGAAAAGTGTGTCCCATATTTTGACGCCAAAAAGAAAGATCTACAACCATCTTCATCTTCACCAAAGGCTTCCACCTCAACAGGGACAACAAAACCACCATGCAAATCTTCCACAGCTGCATTACTCTATCAAACACTAGAATCTCAACCATCCAATCAGCGTGCTCACTCCCAGGAACAAACTGAACATAATTCTTTATCAACAAACCCTCATTCACATTAGCAACTAATGAATCCACACCAGTAGCGACAAACTCCATATCAACAACAACAAACTCCATATCAGCACCAACATGTAGATCTCCATCAACACATGCCAAACTCTCAACACCAACAACCTCATTGCTCACAACAAGATGCTCTGCAATACATAACTCACCTCCAACAATTGGATCATCCATGACCAAATGCTCTGTAGTCTCCATGTCAGACTCAACCAACTGATCATGAAAACCAACCTCTGTCCCAACATTAACATTAGGAATATCTTCAGCAACAACCTCTAGTTGCTCTACAGATTCTGCATTAGGCTCCACAAACTGATCAGCAAAACCATCCTCTTCCACCTTGACCTTCTTATCTTGATCAACCAATCTAGCATCCAACCGAGAAAACATCTTAGAAAAATTCCTCTCCACTATATCATGGATTTTTGCAATCATCTTAGGGTCCAATCCTCTTGGAGCCATCTCCCAAGATCTTCCTAAACCCTCTGCAACAAATCCTTCCCACACTCCTTGTGACAACCAAATTGTTTGCAAGTCAGATCGCAACCTACCACCTTGCATGAACAATTAGGAACCATATCACAAGTCTAGGACAACAGATCTGCAATCCACAAACTCTCTATGATCATGCCTCAACAAGTTTAGTCTTCCATCTCTGCATCCATCGATCAATCTGCATGTCCTCCCAAGGTCCTAGTGCAAACTGCCTCAGCTTCGACGATCTGTTTACATGCTTAGGAACTCCCACTCTAATAAACTTCACCCAACCAAGGTCTTGGTACAAACTGCCTCAGCTTCGGCGATCTTCTTGTACACTCAGGAACTCCTACTCTGATAAATTTCACCCAACCAAGGTCCTGGTACAAACTGCCTCACACTTCAACGATCTACTTGTACACTCAGGAACTCCTGCTCTGATACCACTTGATGACGGTCTGCTCTGATACCACTGATGAAGGTACGCTCTGATACGACTTGATGACGGTCCACACCACCCTACCAACTCACAACCAAGAATGCAACAATATGAAGACAAAGAGATAACAAAATACTTCCCAAGAAATTTTATTAAACTTGAAAATCCAATAGCAATTACAATAACATTTCTCCAAGATCTCTCAAGATCCAATCCAAGCCCAAGCTAGTCCAGATCCACACTCTGGTAGAAACCTCTAAGATCTCAACTTGTGCTCGCAAGCCACCAAGCAACCTCTTTGTTTCTAAACCGCAGTCACTAGCTCTTCTCCAACCTTATCCAAGATCCAAGTGTAAACTGCCTCACATTCGGCGCTCTGTCTACACTCACAACTCCACCATAATCCTGCTGTAAACTACCTCACATTCGGCGCTCTGTCCACAGACTTAGGAAAACTCACTCTTCATCTCCTCCTTCTCTTTCACACCTTGAAGCCTTCCAAGCTTTCCAAGCTTCCACTTCTCAAGCTTCCACTTCTTAAGCTTCTCCTTGAGCTTCCACTCCTCAAGCTTCTCCTTTTTCCCCTTTTCCCTTTTTTTATTATTTCTCCTCTAATTTTCGTCACTTTCTCTCTCCTCCATAAATTTTTTTTAATTTTTTTTTTTTCTCAATTTTTTTTCAATAATTTTTCCATGCAAGATGCTCCTGCATCAATGAGAAAACTTTCTGTACAGAGGAAGAGTGCAGAGAGGCTATGTGCATGTGAAGGAGTTCCAAAGAGTTGGAGTTGTTACTGATGTTGTTGACTGGTGATCTAAGCAGAAGGTTGAATTGAGTTGAGAAGAAGTGAAAGGTGATTGCTTGAAGGGTTGCCAAGTGAATCTGAGATTGAGATGACTATGGAGGTCAGACATTGAATCAATAAATTTGAGCTGAATAGAGATCTGTACATGCAAAGTGAGTTGTAGTTAACATATTAAATCCTACTGTTACTTTCTAACCATTATGAACAATATTTGAAATCTTTTAATCAAGTTTGACCTAATAGTCATAAGGACTTAATAGTCTATGTAAACCCTTTAACCAGGTGACATTCTAATGAAATGTTCTAAAGTCCTCTAACAAGGCCACTCCTAACAAGGTGATTAAATATGTTAACAAGGTCACATTTAATAGTGTGTATTGTAAGGTAAAAGCATAGATCTATGTCACCGTTTATGATACCAAAACCTATTTTGGTTGCATCTCATTTCTCTATCAAAACTCAATTTTTTTCAAAAAATAAAAATACCCTTTTATAGATCTTAGATTCAATATCATCATTATATAATTTTTTGAGTGTTTTGATTAGTTATAATATGTTATAATCTCAAAATATTATAAGTCGATATTTCAACATTTCAGAAGATGCTCCCTCAAAAAAGAGAAAAAAAAAATAGTAAATCATATTAAAAATAAAATAAAATAATATTTATTTTTAGAGGAGAGAATTCTCTTCATGAATATGTAATTTTTTTTCAAGGAGGTATAGATTTGATAGGGAAGTTTTGATGGGAGGAAAAAATTGTTGGATTATAATAAGGTCAAACTTGAGTACTTATAACAAAAAAAATATACATCAAAAAAATTATTTCTTTTTTTGTTCACTAGTTATACATGTCATCCATAAGATATTTTCAAATCAGAACAAAAAAAGATGATTTGCATATACTTGTTTGATGGGAACTACACCCTATAGTTTTTTTAGTTAAAAAAGGGACTTCAAAATAAAATAAAATGAATAATTTTTTACTCAAAAAAATTATAAAAATTATAGACATAAAATTCATCCAATTCTACACATTTTATCAGTTTACATCATCTTCATATTTTAAACAAAAATACCATTTTTTTTTGTCATTAATGTTGAACTGTCACATTCTGATATCACGTTTCTTTATAAAAGGTGACACATGTTTGTGCTTTTACCCTGTAACCTTTTACAGGGTTGAGTCCTAATAGGGCTCACTTTAGAAGAGTGAAAATTAGTGATATGTCGTTGGTGATTTTTCCAATTAGGTTTCCACATTAAATCCTAGTGTCAAACCTTGTGGATGTTATTATGATGTTTTAGTGATTAATGTTTACATTCTGCAAGACTATTATTTTAGGAAAGCGGACAACTAGCTAATGTTACTGAAATATTACAATAGAGACTAAGCGATGGAATGATAACATTTGAACTTGTTTAAGTTTTTGTTTTTTCAATTGGTACATTTGGACCTTGGATATGTAATTCACCCCCCTCTCAGTTATTTTAAATATTCTTACAATTGGTATCAAAACATTAGTGCTTGTAAGGAGAAGTTTGAAGGTACTTAAAGCTAAAGATCATGGCATACAAAAGAAAGGTACCAAAGTTGAACAAGGAAACAATTCCTGCATGACAAAAGTTGATGAGGCTACATATAGCTAGTATTGGTGATGCTGCATTGGATTTTCTTGATGATGCATATGTGGACGTAACAATAGTTCCTCTGATTACTCAACTACTGAAAGAAAAGTAAGAACATAATCAATCAGTGTTGGAGATTTCTTTAGCCCTAAGCTATGCTGAGTTTGATGACCTAAAAGAGTGCAAGAATTCAAAGGAATTGTGGGTTAAATTGAAGACCATCTATGTAGGAGATGATAATGCCTTAAGAGCTAAATCATAAGGTCTGAGAGGTAAGTTTGATGAAATGAGAATGATAGAAGGTGAGAACATTGTACAATATTGTACAAGAATCAAACAAGTTGCCAATGCTATTAGAGGATCTAATGAAAATATTGAAGATGAAATAATAATCAGCAAGGTATTGAGAACTCTACTTCCTATTTATGCTATTAGGGTCTCTGCAATACAAGAACATAGATGTACACCAGGTAATACCCTAACCCTAGAAGGTGTAATTGGTAGGCTTATTGTTTTGAGATGTCTAATTTTGATAATTACACCCCTGCTACTATTGAATTTGCTTTTAAATCACAACTAGTTCTTAGCAAGAAAGGAAAGGGAAAACATGTGAAAAGTGACAGTGATACTTTTGATGATGAATTTGATGAAATTGAAGCACTGATAGCTAGGAGACTTGGAAGAGGCAAAGACAAATACAAAGATAAACTTCTTATAATCTACTTTTCATGCAAAAAAGTTGGTCATATTTGTGCTAGGTGTCCTGACAGAGAAGACAAGGATGAAAGGAAGGAGAGAAAGTACAAAGGAATAAGAGATGATCGAGACTTCAAGAAGAACAAGGATTAGAAGGAACAAGGTGAGAAATCTTGTTATATTGCTGAAGAAGAAACTGATACTAAATATGAAAGTAATGATGAAGAGGTAGTCTATGTTGCTATGTAAGTAGCTTCTGATGAAGATGAGTGTATTGCCTTAAAATGGAAGCACTTCTAGGTTAATAATGTTTAGCCATCCTTGAGGGGTGTTTTCGGCCTTCATCAAGTTGTCCCTTGTTTTTTGCCCACTTCCCATCTTCTGTGCCTATTTAGGGCTCTATCTGGGCCTCCCCTGACATTGTTTTTCCCTTTTGGCTCATTTTCCAGGGGTCCTAAACCCCTGGGTCAAGGTTGAAGTCAACCTCGACCTTGACCCAGGTCCCCCTTTTCATTAGAAAGTTTTCCAGATGTGGGGAGAAGTTCAAAAGTTTGTTTTCCTGCTTCTAGGTCGATTGTTTTGGGCTTTAGAATGGTAAATCCTCAAATTGTATTTAATCTAGGTCAATTTTTAGGGGTTAAGGCTTAATTATTATTTAATTCTCCTATGTCACTCTCTCTAGATGTTTGTGCCCTGACTAGTACAAAAGGAAGCCTTCTTCTCTCATTTTCACATACACTTTTCACGATCAAGTAATCAAGATCTCATTCAAACAAGCAAATCAAGTGAGCAAGTAGTCACTCATTCAAGCATTCAAGTTCTCCATTGAATACGAAGGATTCAAGCATTCAAGCCTTTGAAGAGATTTGGTTCAAGCATTCAAGATTCATCATTCAAACTCTAGATCTATCCATCATGGTAGTGTGATCTTCCTTCAAGATCCTTTGTTCATCTTCAAGATCTATTCATTCTTCTCTCAAGGTGGATTTCAAGCATACAATCATTGAGGTTTTTGATTTACATTTATGGTTTTGATTTACACTATTGAGTCCAAGATTTCATATCAATATACTTGTTTACATTTCAAATACAATTGCATATCTATTGAATATCATAGCTTCGTTGTTAGATCTACTTCTACTACTTACTAGCATTTTCTATTTCAATTCCATTATTAAAGTTGATTCCAAACCAGGGTTTGACCAAGACAAACCCCTCATCCAAACAACAAAACCCCTTTTCTTGTAGATATAAGTGTGGGACATTGAATATCAGTGTAGATCTGGATACCCTTTTCGTCGAACTTTCATGTTCGTGAACATAATTTCTGTTGGAGCAATGCAAGTCAAGGTAAAAAATAAAGGGGTAAGATTGTGCCCTGCGGTAAGATCTTACCCCACATCTGGGTCAAGGTCGATTGGCTCAGAAAAGAAAAAAAATTATGAGTTTTTTAGATCTCACAATTTCAGTTCAAGAATATGAAAATCAACAGTTTTTGAGACTGTTTGACAAGGTTTTCAGTAGGTTCTTTTTTGAAGGTAAGTACTTTAATTTCTTCATCTCAATAGTAGCATTTCCATATTTACATTCCATCCCCTTACAATTCATATGCATGTGTAAAATATGGGTTTAGTGTCTCTTTCATGTGCATTATTCTAAACCCTATTCATCTGTATTTTTATATCTTACATTTTGGTGAACCCGTTTATGACAACTCTTTCTTTTTGGTGTTAGATTTGCATCTTGTGTTAGATATTGCATGTTTATAAAAATAGATTTCTTTTATACTCTTGAATTTATATTTCAAAAATACAAAAAAAATTACAAAATTTCCTGAAAAATACAAAAATATTTACATTTTTCGTGCTTTTAGTGTTACTTTGTGTTCAACATGTATGGTTTTTCTTTTGAATACTTTGATGAGGCTTTTATTACAAACAAGGATAGATCCCTTAATGAGGTACATGGAAGTGAGGATGAAAATTGTTCAAATGAGATCTCCATTGATCCTATTCCTATTTCATCTTCCTCTACGACCTCTTCAATTGATCTTTACCATAGGGTGTGTGCATGGTTACCTTCATTTATACTATTTACAACATTGATGCACATATACTATTTACAACATTGATGTACATAGAATGGTATATCCCCAAATTCTATTCAAGCTATAGAGTCCTTTGTGATAGTGATCAAGGTGTTAATCTCTTGTGTGGTATCAAACTTTTAAGTCAAGAAGTTCAAGATTTGGGATTCACTCATCCTGTCACTACTGTGGAACCTTCTTCTATTCCTTTACTTAGAATTCCTACCTACACTCCTCCTACAGTAGTTACATCTCTTTCATATATTCTTGTGAATGTTCCACCGGTGTCTTTACCTACCTTACAACCTTCTTACCATACTATTCCTTATACCTATTCCAACCCTCTTCCAACTATGGTTCCAAGTGTTCCTCTGGTTGTGTCTTCCATTCTCGCCACTTCCTACACTCTTCCTAATTGTATCTTTCCTAATCCTCCCAATCATAATCCTATCCTTCCTAACATTCGTATTCCCAATTCTCCATCTACTATTCCTAGTTCTTCCCACACTTATGACAAGGCTCAAACTATGGTTTATGATGCAGATGTGTAATAATTCTTTAAATTACCTTTTCCTTCTTATCCGATCTATAATGATATTAAAGGGAAGAGAAAAGAAACTTCCCCTTTTAGATTTCTTCATAAATTTACCCCTCATTCTTCTATAAAATAGATTTTTTCTTCTCTTGTCTCTTCACTAGGGGGCAAGAGGTATTTCTTTTAGTTCTCTAAGATCCATTATGTTTTGTTTTTAACTTAATTGGTTATCTTTTCTATATCCACGATAAGAAGGGGCATATATAGGGTCTCCCTTGTACTATAGTTTTTAAATTTATATGCTAAATCCTCTGAAGGTAACACACATAAGTTGCTAAATCCTAAAGAGAAACATTTTTTTTAAAATTTTCAATATGCTAAATCCTCTGAAGGTAATGCACATAAGCTGCTAAATCCTAAAGAGACACATTTCTCAATATGCTAAATCTGCAAAAGTTAACGCACATAAGTTGCTAAATCCTAACGGGACATACATTTAATATTCATAGTGATATAAGAAGGTGGATCTATGAGTATTCTAGAAGCCATCAAAAGACGTATTATAGTTTCAAAGCACAATTTTTGGGTGAATTATCAGGTTTTGCTACCAGTTTGGCTCTCCCTCCTTGTTGATCCATAGTAAGTTGAGCATCTTACTGGACAAGGTACTCTCTTTCTCTCTCTCATGCAAGTAGGACTAGATCATGAAGTTATGTTATTTATAGTGTTGCTCTTGTCTTTCTTATGTAATCATTTATGCTTTTATGATAGCTTTCCAAATATGATATTAGTATAGGAAGTATTTCTTAGCAAAGTTTTCTTTACTAGTTGATTTGGGTTTATTTTAGTACTAACCCCTCTTTTGTGTCTTTTAGCCTTTTTTTTTTTTTTCTTTTTTTTTTTGTACTGTCGTGCGTGTATGTAAAGTTAGGATCCTTGGCTTGGGGGCTCATGTCGTTGCCTAAATGTTATTCTATTTCGTTGCAAATCCACTTGGATCTTTCTTCTCCTTTACTGTGAGCATGTTCGATTTCCATACTCCCGCTAAAGTGGGGGCTTAATGTATCATCTTCAAATGGAAGCACTTCCATGTTAAGAACATTTAACCCTCCTTAGGGGGTGTTTTGAGCCTTCATCAAGTTTTCCCTTGTTTTTTGCCCCCTTCCCATCTTCTATGCCTGTTAGGGTTCTATTTGAGCCTCCCCAAGCAGTGTTTTTCCCTTCTGGCTCATTTTCCAAGTGTCCTAATCCAAGTCCCCCTTTTCATCAAAAAGTTTGCTAGATGCGGGGAGAAGTTCAAAATTTTGTTTTCTCGCTTTCGGGTTAGCTGTTTTGGGCTTCAGAATGGTTTTCCCTCAAATTGAATTTATTCTAGTTCCATTTCTAGGGGTTAAGGCTTAATTGGAATTAAATTCTCCTATGTAAACCTCTCCAGAAGTTTGTGCCCTAGACTAGTATAAAAGGAAGCCTTCCTCTCTCATTTTCACATCCACTTTTCATGATCAAGTAATCGAGTTCTCATTTAAGCAAGCAAATCAATTGAGCAAGCAATCACCCGTTCATGCATTCAAGTTCTCCATTGAAGATCAAGGATTCAAGCATTCAAGCCTTTGAAGGGATTTGGTTCAAGCATTCAAGATTCATTATTCAAGCCCTAGATCTATCCATCATGGTGGTGTGATATTTCTTCAAGATCCTTTATTCATCTTCAATATCTATTCATTCTTCCCTCAAGGTGGATTTCAAGCATACAATCATGGAGGTTTTTGATTTACATTATTGAGTCTAAGCTTTCATATCAATATACTTGTTTACATCTCAAATACAATTGCATATCTACTGAATATCATAGCTTCGTTGTTAGATCTACTTCTATTACTTGCTAGCATTCTCTATTTCAATTCCATTATTAAGGTTGATTCCAAATGAGTTTGACCAATGAAAAACCCTCATCCAAACAACAAAACCTTTTTTCTTGTAGATATAGATGTGAGACATCGAATATTAGTGTAGATCTAGATACCCTTTTCAACGAACTTTTAGGATCCACAAACAAAATTTCCATTGAACCAGTGCAAGTCAAGGTTGGAAATAAAGGGGTAAGATTGTGACCTGGGGTAACATCTTACCCCACATTTGGGTCAAGGTTGACCTGGCTTAGAAAATAAAAATATTTTTGGACTTTTTAGATCTCACAGTTTCAGTTGAGTAGTGCGAAAATCAACAATTTCTAAGACAATTTGACAGGGTTTTCAACATTTTTTTTTCGGAGGTAAGTACTTTCATTTCTTCATCTCAAGATTAGAATTTTCAGATTTACATTCCATCCCCTTACAATTCATATGTATCTCTAAAATATGGGTTTAGGGTCTCTTTCATGTGCATTATTCTAGTAAATTGTATTCATCCATATTTTTATATTTTACAATGAGAAAACTATTTTAATTTCTTATGTGAATAAAAGTGATAGATGGATAATTGATAGTGGTTTCTCCAATCATATGACTGGTGATAGAAGTAATTTTAAGGACATTGGACCATACAAGGGTGGTTGTGTTAAATTTGGTAATGATCTTCCATGTCTTGTGAAAGGTAAAGGGTCAATTCAATTGACTGATTAAATCAAATGTGACAATGTTTATTGGATTGAAGTACTTAACTATATTCTATTGAGTGTTTCATAGTTAAACAAATCAGGGTACAAAGTTGACTTCTATCACAAAAAGACCAAAATATTTTATGTTGATGGTAAATTGATTGGAAGTGTGATCAAACAAGAGGTAACTTATTTTATCTATGTTTATCTGATGAGACATGTTTGTTTGCACAACATGAAGATATTTGGTTATGACACAAAAGGTTATGTCATGTAAATTTTGACAATTTGGTTAGCATTAGCAAAATAAAAAGAGTAAGAGGTATGCTAAAACTAAAGAAACCTAATAATGCTATGTGTAAACAATGTCAATTGGGAAAAATGACAAAGTCTAGTTTCAAGAACAAAACATATTCATGTGATGATATTTTTGAATTAGTTCATACTGACTTATGTGGATTTGGTGTTCAAAGTTATTGTGGAGACAAATATTTCATTCTATATTTTGATGACTACTCTAGAATGATGACTGTGATGGAAACAAAGCTACACATCCTCAACAGACTAGGAATGCTAAGTTGCAACAACTAGTTGCCGAGTAGTAGACTGTGGGTGCTGAGAAACAAATAAATGATGTCAAGTCACATACAGAGGAAGCTAGACATCAGGAAGGCACTGTTGAGCATGTAGAACCAGAACCAGAACTTGAACAAGAGAGAGATAATGAACTTGAAATTATTTTTCAAGATGAACCTGTTGAAGAACAAAGAAGGAAAGAGCCTATGTTAGATAAATATGTATGAAGACATCATGCACTTGAAAAAATAGTTGGAGATAAAAACCATGGCATTATGACAAGGAAAAGACTTAGAAGTGATACATGCTTACTTTGTGAGTTTGAGCCCAAATATGTGAAATATGCTTTGGAGAATGAAGACTTGATACAGGTAATGAATGGAGAAGTTGAACAAACTGAAAAGAAAAAAATACAGTCCCTAGTAGCCAGACCTAAATACGAAAATGTTATTGGAATAAAATGGGTATTCAAAAACATGCTAAATGAAAAAGGTGAATTCAC
This sequence comes from Cupressus sempervirens, assembly GCA_028749045.1. NCBI lineage: Eukaryota > Viridiplantae > Streptophyta > Pinopsida > Cupressales > Cupressaceae > Cupressus > Cupressus sempervirens. The sequence continues at coordinate 363,049,711 of CM053787.1, read as the reverse complement.
AAGAGAAAAGGCTAGATTGGTATGCAAAGGATATGCACAAAAGGAAGGTGTTGACTATGGAGAAATATTTGCCCCTGTAGCAAGATTAGGAGTTAGAACACTTCTTGAATATTATGCTTATAAAGCATTTAAGGTATATGAAATGGATGTCAAATATGCATTTTTGAATGAGATACTTGAAGAAGAAGTATACATAGATCAAGTTGAAGGATTTGTGGACAGTAAGAACATGGTGTGCAAGTTGCACAAAGGTTTATATGGTTTGAAACAAGCTCCTAGAGCATGGTATGAAAGATTGCATAATTATTTGGTGAAGATTGGTTTTGCAAGAATAAATGATAACTACAATATGTATGTGAAGATTGACAAGAACAATGATGTATTGTTATCTAAATTTTTTGTTGATGATATCATATTTGGAGGTAAGGAAGCATTATGCAAATAATTTGCTAATGAAATGAAGAAGGAAATTGAAATGTCAATGTCTGGTGAGATCAAATTCTTTTTTGGTTTACAAGTATATCAAATGAAACAAGGTATCTTCATTACTTAGACCAAATATATCAAGGAGATACTAAAAACTTTTGGAATGGAAGATTCAAAACCAATGAGTACACCTATGATTATTGGACACAAATTATCTAAGAATGATGATTCTTCTGATGTGAACCAAACACAATATAAATAAATGATTGGTAAACTACAATATGATGTTCATAGAAGACCAGATATTGCATTAGCTATTGGTATAGTTGCTAGATTTTCAGCAAGTCCTAAAGACAATCATATGATGGTAGTGAAAAGGATACTGAGATATACGAAAGGAACATAAGACTATGGATTGTATTACAAAAAGAATGATAGATTTGATCTAAAGGTATTCATTGACTTTGATATGGAAGGAAATGTTGATGATAGGAAGAGCACAAGTGGCGGTGCATTCTTTCTAGGAAAGAGATTGATTTCATAGACAGGTAAGAAGAAGAACTGCATTTTCCAATCAATGACTGAAACTGAGTATGTGGTAACAATAGTGAATTGTTCAAATATTATATGAATCAAACAATTCTTGAAAGGTGTGAAGAAAGAGATTACTGATCTAGTGGTTATCTATTGTGATAACACAAGTACTATTAACATATCAAAGAACCCTGTTATATACACAAAGACAAAACACATTGCTATCAAGTATCATTACTTGAGAGAGTTAATTCAAGACAGAGAAGTGAAATTGGAGTATGTGAACACAAAAGAACAAATAGTTGACATATTCACTAAAGCTTTATCAAAGAATGCTCATGAATATCTTAAGAGGTAAATTATGGGTGATTCCCCTAGACAAAGCTACTTAAGCTACAATGAAGCATTGAACAATGCCTCGCTTAGGAATCTAAACACTACAATATTTGGAGTCATTTTGTGATAGAAAACTATCCCAATTGCAATGTCCAACCGTTGCCCTAGCAAAAGACTCACTTGTTGGCTCCCATCAAACTTTTGTTGTCATAAATTGTGATGACGAGGAATCTATCATAATTGTGACAGTGAAAACTATTGTAACTTGGAAGAAGGGAGGGTCATGACTTCATGTTCAGATGTTGCAATTACGATAGTATGCCATTGTAATTATGATGGTCGAAATTGTCACTCCTCCATCACAATTATTACATTTATGCGACAACTACACTATTCAAGCGATGGTTCCCCATCAGATCTTGCCATTGTAATTATGACACTATTGTGATAGGTGTTCTATACAAGCAATGGTTAACCATCAGATCTTTTCATCATAGTTGCGAAACCTATGCTGTGCAAGTGACAATTACCTATAGGATCTTGCTGTCACAATTGTGACAAATAATTGAATTATTAATTTTTTTTATTGCTTTTGTCTACTATCATAGTTAGGTGTCACTCACATTAATATTGTTGCATCAAATAGTATTGTTGAAGTCTGAGAATGGCTTAGTTGAGTGCCTTGGTGTCTGATGTTTAGGCTGATCACTATACTCTTTGTTAAACCATGTAGTCATACCACCTCTTCGAAGAATACATTGGTGATGTGAATAACATCATGGATATTCTAGCAAGTAATGTAATTGTCTATGCTTATACTTTCCCACTTCATAGTATACTATGTAGTATCATGCTCAATTAATATATTTATCTTTTATTGATATCTACCAATATTTATCCACCACAAGTCAAAATAACATAGATCTATTTGCCTATCCTAATGGGATGTACAATGCAACAAAAAGTCTTGGCTCTTAACAAAATATCCTAAAAATTTGGAAGAAAAGTAATGCGTTTGAAGCATGAAACCATGTGAAAATAACTTTCTCTAGATCTAAAATCATTTCCATAATCATCACACAATTTGAAGTACTTAAACAAGTTGAGTTGGACCCAAGAGATAATAATCTTGATGCTTGCCAACCAAGTGAAATCAAAAAAAAGTTTGAAGCTCTAGAACTCCTATGTATGCTGCCCAAAATAAAATCACAATAACCATATCAAGAAAATAATACCTTAAAGAAACGACATACAAAGTAAACAATGAAGATAATTCCTACAAATAGGTACTCCATATCCATCAAGTCAATGTACATAATGTTATAACACCTTTTCAACAGAAAACAATTTCATTATATATATATATATATATATATATATATATATATATATATATATATATATATATATATATATATATATATATATATATATATATATATATATATATATATATATATAATCCTTTGCATCTACTAACATCATACTCTAACTACAATATGAAATATATCAATGCAACACAATTTAAACCAAAAAGTGAGACTTTGAAAAATTGTATGCTATAATAATCATATTTATTAATATATATGTACATATAGCTAAAATCATCAAAAAATAAAATTAAATAACACTTCAAACATCTAAACATGCCATATACATTGTAAAGATGTTCCTAGGTGTACAAGCTTCAATACTCACATATTCATCCTCATTTGGTATGGATTTAAGTTCGTAACTAGAATTTATTGAGGCTTAATTTTACAATGAAAATGGTGAAGAAACTATTCATGGAAATTCATAATGTAGCATGAGTAAGATCATGAATTGATAATTCAAATTTTTTGATTATATAAACATACCTCACTTTTAAACAACATCAAGCAATTTCAGAGTGGAAAAAATACATCAATGGGGCAAGGGGACACACACATAATATTAATTTCATAAGATTTCATAAGGACTTCATAAGGTCTAGGCATAACTGTCTCAAGAGATTAAGAAAAATAGTTATCAAATGCCATCAAAGTAAACCTTCCAATTTCCAATATCAAATTTAACAACACATTTCAGATTTTTTTTTATCAGGACAAGCTATGGCTTGAATATCTCCTTTGAAATTGAATGCTATGTGCAAAGAAATGCAATAAATATATAAAATCAAATTATTTCCATACTTGGAGGTACTAGAAATAGTGAAAAGGATATGTTTTAACTATTAGTAAGTCTATTTTATGCAGTAATAGTTTTTTGATGGAGATTTGGATGACAATGTTATTGATTTCTCATTCTTAGTAGCTTGGCTTGAAACTTAGAAGGTAGGAAAATGTATACAGGGTGTGAGTTGACTTTGTGAAATTCAGAGACACATCATTTTTCCTTTTTCTGGGCCCTGGATGAGCTTGGATGTGCACCATGTGATGCGCTTCCTGGGTGCATCCAGGGTGCATCTACCTCTACATCCTAGTTCTAGGGAGTGCATCGGGAACTAAGTTAAATATATATCCTATCGAGGTTTGAAAAATTAGCCTAGTAAAACTACACTTGGAAATGTCCATTCAGAAGACCTTCTAAAATGAGTTTTAATATTTTTCAAACCCTACTTATATGTGAATATTTGTGTAATTTGAATATTTTGGATGAAGTTCCACCAAAGTTTATTTTAGGAGTCTTGTGTATGACCAACAAGTATGATGATGAATGTATAGTTTACAAGCTTCTAAATTGTTTATTTTCATAATATAGCTACCAAGACTCTTGAACAAAGTATTTGTAGAGTTTGTTGTTATAATAGCTGATACTAAGCCTCTTGAGATCCTTCTCCATCTACCATTGTTTTCTAAGGATAAGGTACCTAACTTAATTATACAAGAATTATTTTAGTATATTTTATGGTTATGTTATTTGAATTCTATAGTTGTTTATGGAGACATCCATATGAAATTTTGGTCATTTTGAACTTTACCTATGTGGAAACTATCTTTTGACTATATATATATTCTACTTGCAATGTGTTCCGTACATCTTGCATAATGTTCCATATGTGCTCTGTACATCTTGCAGAATGTGCCATATGTGTTTGTACTTAATAAGATGGGATGGACTATCATGAAGTAGGTTTTTTATTCAAGTTAATCCTGACCTAATTTATAGTCTTAAATTTTAATGATGATAATGGTCATATTCCTGGTAAACATTGACATGTATTATTTTTATTTCCATTATAATTGCCTTCAATCTTATTAGTAGAATGGTCCCATTTTTGGGTGAGTGAATGAAGGGACCAGAAAAGAAATTGGAACATGGTCTCTGGTTATTTTTACTAAAACTTTTATTACAAATCTTGACAATGTTCATCATTAGGAGTTAAGGTTGACCACTAAAGCACTAGGAGGATTGGGCCTAACTACCTTTTCCCCAATGGGTTGTAGTATTTTATGTTGGAATATATATGGGAAACAAGATACTGAGAGGGGGGGGGGTGTCAATCAAGATCTTAAACTTTTGACTCCAAAATCAATTTCATTAAATTATACCTAATTCAGCATTAAAAATGTAATGCTGAAATATATAACAAGTCCATCACATCCATAAAGTTCAAAAAAAATGTAATGTTGAAATATAAAATAAGTCCATCACATCCATAATAGTTCAACACATAACCAAATGATTTGGTTACACATAAACACTTCAAGATGAAGGTAAAACTAGGGTGGGGATGAAAGCCATAAATCTTCACTATTGCAAAAATAAAGTTAACCTATCAAGGTTACAACATTTGATCATAAGATATGATCTACCTGGTGTGAGGTCTGTCCTGTTAAAGACTATTGGGTCTTCTCTTGTTAGAGGGCTTGAAACTTACAATAAAGTAAGGACTATGTTAGGAAATTTACGTAGGCATGTTAGGACCGCTCTGTTAAGAGATTTTCCCTATATCAATTACAAAATAACTGATTTAGTACTTGAACCTTAGTATGCTCTGCAAGATGATCTTGGGTCTCCTCTTTCCTTTATCTTTGATCTGATTCTCCTAATCTGATAAATCTATTCAGTCATTCACTACTTTGATTGTTCTCTCTACTAGATTTGTCTCTTCAACTCCTTCACATGTGTGTATCCTTTTTCACATTCCATCCAACCTGATTCTAGGGTTAGAATCCTCCTTAAATAGACTTCATGCGAAGCTTCTAGATCTTGATCAATGGTTTAAACTTCATCATCTTTTCCTGTTTATGTCCCTCTTTTCTGATTGGTTGAATTGTTTGCCTAGGGATGATCACCTTTTGCTAATGACGCATAAAAAAAATCTGATTTGGTTCTACATATATTAAATCTCATAGAAATTTCATCCAAAATGATTCACATATGAGTTTGTGCCATTAAAAATTCACATATCAAAATTGCATTGCTCAACACTTGAGTGCTCTAATGCTTGGTCATGTATGCTATAACTTGACTTCTATAAGTTTGTGTGCTCAACACTTGATAAATTCTCAATTTTGTCCATTGTTATTATATTACTCAACTCATACTATGTTCCTCGGCTCACATATCTGCTCAGTCTCTACTCAATGCTTGGCACTTGTTGTTCTGCTCAGTCTAAATGTAACTTGCTCAACCTTTACTAGATAACTCAGTCACAGTGATGACCTTGTAATCTTGCCTAATAAATGACTTACAAATGACTAAGTGTTTGGTCACTAATCGACAACATAGGCTTAGATATCAAGATTTTATTCCTTATTTTTCTATATTATATTTAAACTCATAAACCATACAATGGGGCAAGAGTTCTACAAAGATCTCGAGTATCATCTCTTTTCAGGTTAAATGTTCTGAAAGGTTCTATGTCCAAATTAGTACTAGATTTGATATTCATAGTGGCTAATACTTTTGTAGGAGCTATAAAATCTTGTAGTAGTAATAGAGCGCAACATAAATATGCTACATGGATTTAGAATAGCATGATGATAATTGCAACAATATCTGATATGAACATTTTGGGGTTACTATTTTATGAACAAAAATCCAACCAAATATATTCAAAGATGTGACTATAATACATTTAAGATATTTTGATAATATTTCTTGTGCCCATATTCTTAGAGGAAAAAGCATTTTGATGGAATTGTGAAAAGACTCCGAGGCCTATATTTAATGATATTTTATTTTGATTAAGTAAAAATAGGTTTTAAAGGACCTGAAACCTTTTACATAGGAACATAACAACAAGAGCAGAGAAGCTTAGAAGAACTGTGCATCAACACCTAAGAACATAACTATCTAAGATAAGAATCCTTAAAACAACCAACAAAAAAAGAAAACAAAAAGAAAGCAAAAAGATAACACAAAGAAAACTACAGGGTTTTCAATAAATCAGCTGCTTGGTCTACAAGGATGTTCATATTATCTACAGAGGCCTCCAGATTGGATTCCATGACCTTAGTCTTTTTTGAGTTGGCCCTGGTATGCTTGTTGGGTCCATGGTCATCTTTCATGTCCTTGGAGCCTTGACCTTTCCCCTATTCAAATTTGTTCATTAGAGTATTAATGTTGTTCGACACAGCCTTTAGAATAGAACAATTCTGGTCAAAAAATTTCTTAACCATCTTCTCCATATTGATCACTCTGTTATCCATACCATCCAAGGTTTTATGAAAATCTTTGATCAGATGATCCAAAGCTTTACTCTTGGCTTCCAAGGGTGGAACTCATTTCATAAGATTCTTAACCTCTTCAACATTACCAACCACCTCAGAAAGTCTATCAATATGATGACCCATAGTTCTCTCCCCTCTAGTAGTTTTGCTGAGCTGATCAAACTCTCTCAAAATATCTTGCATTTGTTGCTTCAAACTACTAATTTCCTTCTTCATTAGCCCTAGATTACCAAGTATCCCCATTATGTAACATTGGTTATCATTGTCCTTGTAATGAATCAGGTAATCCTCATCCTTCTCCAAATTGTCTCTTTTATTATCCATCTCCTTAGGCCCTTTGTTAGCCACCTTCCCTTGAGAGAGCATATTCTTCCCTTTTTGCTCCATCATCAGAAGGTATGTTTGAAATCTTATCTATATTCTTCCCCTTGTTTCTAGTAACAGTACCAAAAATGCCTATCTTCCCATTACCCTCCTCTAGCTCCTCTTCAGACTCTGTATCCATCTCAGAATCGACCTCCTTAATATTCCTTTTCTTCCTAGACAAGCTCTTGGGAATGAAATTTTTCCTCTTATGATCTTCTATCTTACCAACCTCATCCTTCATATCCTCATCAAAGCCCTCATCCTATTCACTCCCCTCAGTCTCACACTCCAGAGATTTTTTTCTATAACAGGGTTTGTCAACTTTTTTGAATTTTAGAAGGTTCATAACTAGAACCATTAAGTCATCATGGCAGGCATGGTCACTCTCAAGATCATTCTGAATAGCTAAAATTTTGTTACCCAACAATTGCCTGAGGCAGAAGGGGAGATTAACCCTAACCCTATGCCTAAAGTGGTTAACCAACATAAAATGATACCTAATATCTTAGTAAGGTGGCCATCCTGAGCTAGATATTCAATCACCACAAACATAAAAAACCTCCAAGGATGATAAATGGAACCAGAGCTACCAATATAACCAACCTTTTATGCTCTTTATTTGTATTCATGAATTCTTCCACAACTCGATCAGAAAGCTTCCTATCCTTGAAGAAATTGATTCCCTCTATATCAAGACCCATAGCTTCTACAATAATGTCTTCTCTAACCTCCATTCTCTAATTACCCACCAAAATACTACCATCCTTTTTGGTCTTAATAAATTGGTGGGTAATGGAAAGGTTTCTACCCTTTAAATTCTCCATGAAGCCCATGAAATTCCCTTGTTCTAGAATTTCCCAAATATCCATCTTATTCTTCTAGTCCTTGTAGCTAGCTGGCTCGACCCTATTTCTCCTGCTTCCCATCTTCTTCAAGTTGTAGCAGAATCTCACCGTCTCAGTATAAATAGATAGAATGAAAAAACTAGTGTCAATATCATAATGAAGGTTTTTATTAAATAAACAAACCCACAATTTGTGTGGCAATGAATGATTTGTCTCTTCAAGACTAATCATAACTTGCCACTCCCCAATCCTGCCCAAACATAATTAATCCTTATTGCCATGTTTATCATTAATAATTTTTTTTTGTAGAATTCTAACCTTATTGTACTCAAAAAAGGATAAATCATTAGTAGGGATATTATCACCATGATTCCAAATCAACTTGTCATGACTTTTGCATGCCACATTTGCAATCTAGTTAGCAACATGGTTTGTTTCTCTAAAGTTATGAGTGATAACACAATTCTTAAGTGAGTTAATTAAAAAAATAGCCTTGTATATAATATTATGAATTTTACAAGAGGGATTATTAATTTTATTAAGACAATTGATAATATTAAGGGAGTTCCCTCAAGAAAATCTTTTCCTAATTCATACTTTTGGCATAATTAAGAACATAGAGAGTCGCACTAGCTTCTGCCACATGATTCATTTGTTCCCTAATAGGGATGACCATCACCCCCAAACTATCCCCATTCATATTTCTAATGATGACTCCACAAACCACCATCCCTGGGTTGCCCTTCAAGGCCCCATCAAAATTAATCTTACACCAGCCCTATGGAGGACAATCCCACCTAGCCAAACTCCTAAGGTTATTACCATTCTGGACAAAACTTAACCCTTCCAAGTTCCAATTCTGAATCACTTTTCCTTCCTATTCATTTTAAGGTTGGTGACCTTTCCCAATAGTCTTGATATTATCTATCACCAAATGCTTAAACCTATGGAACAAATGAACAAAATTAGTCTCCTTACCCCTAAACACCCCATCATTTTGTTCCTTCCACACACCATAACAAAGAAATGGTAGGATGAAATCCCATAACTTCATAATCAAGGTATTATGAGAGAGAAACTTCCATTTTGTAAATAACTCTTGAATACTAAGGGGGATATCCCATTCCATATCCAGCATACCATAGATCCTTTCCCATAACCTTCTACTACAAGAATAATGAATAGTCAAATGGTTAACCAACTCTTCTGCTTCCTTGCAAAGATAACACTTGCTGACAAAATTCATACCTCTCTTCATCAAATTTTCAGTGGTAAGAATTTTATTCTGTAAAAGAATAAAAAAAATATGTTAACCTTGGGGGTCATTCCTTTAAACCAAGCTTTAGCCCAGCAAGGCACCTGATAGTCTTTAAAAGAATTTTTATGCAAAGAAGAAAAAGAGAACAACCCATTGGGGTTATACTTCCATATTAAATCCTCCTCCTCTTGAACTAAAAAGACAACATTTAGAATTTTTTTTGAGATCATTAAGATTATTACCCACTCTATTGAGGTTTACCCAATTATCCTCTTCCCAATAATTAGGAACATAATTACCAAAAAGGTTTTTACATTGATCCATAAAGCCATTCTACCTCTTATCAGAACCGAGGAAATGATCAAGAATCCAAATATCATCCCAAAAAGAGTAGTCCTACCATTTCCAACCTTCCATCTAACCCCTTTATCAATAATTTAATGATATTTTGTTGAGAGTTATTAAGATTATTATTTTAATGTTACTAACATACCATTACTGATTTGTTCTAGAATTTGTTGTCTTTGGTCTATTCTTTTCCAAGTTGTAAATGACCTTTTTGATGTCTTAATATCTTAATGAGGATTAGTGCCTTAATTTTGTCAGAGAATATATTAAAAATATACATATTTATAAATAAAGATGTAAGTTAGATCTACATATGTGAATGCTTAAACATCATATATTAAGACTTGTTTCATAGGTTAAAAGTGTTAAAAAAGTTGACTAAATTTTTAAGCTCTTTTTTTCCTTTACCATGTGATGTTTAAGGGTGATTTATATATACTAATTTTATGATGCATAGAATAGTATGTTGGGTGAGGAATGAGATACTTGGTGAAGGTTTTGCAAATGGAGTTGCAAGAGCTGGCGAAATTGGGATGTCATGTGTGAATCAAAATATGGGTCAATGAGTTTGACTCAAAAACTACACAGTTAATTTGTGATAGCATTGTCACAATGAAATACTCTTTCAAACAAAATACTCCAATGTATCTTCAAGGCTAATAACTAATGTTAAGCCTAAAATAATTGAAAAAACTCATTATATGGATGATGTAGAGACTAATCAACCCGTAAATGGAGGTGTATGCTAATATAAGGATAGTCCATGGATGGTCCCTCAAAACTCCCACGTTTCCTTTCATATAAATATTCATTCGGGTAATCAACACAAGTCATTCAGAGCTCCTACTTTTTCTTACATATAAATATTCATCTAGGGGCTATTTGAATGTTACCTTCACTGTAACAAAACCAATTTAATTTTTTACGCCTACAATCATTTTAAATTTATGAAAATAAATGATGTGTATCTAGAGATTGTTTGTCTTTCCTAGATCAGATCAAATGATGAAATTATACATGAAAAAAGAAACCAAATAATACAACATTGATGAGTTGGTTCTTCTAGAGTGTACATCTCTAAGAATTCCTACATCATCCATCAAAAAAAGAACTCTAGAACATATGCCTTGTAACACATGTTCTTTGGTGAAGTGGGCTATCTCAGCTATCTATGGACTAAAATATTATCAATGGAAAAAATACACCTTTTTCAAACTAAAATATGAAGAAAATAATGTTCTTAAATGATGTGTGTGACAAAATATTCATATTCATGTGGATACATGTGACAAAATATAACAAAATAAGGTTCCAGTCCTGCAAAAGTGATATCATTTTCCCATCTTCTGGTGCATTTCATTTTTTCGTCACTCTGAATTGAGAATGCACTTGAAACTGCATTCTATATGCATGGCCAATAGGTGGAGCTGAAAAGTTTACGTTTATTTAATAGGTCTATTAAGTTTTTAAAATTATAGACCATCATGAGCATTAGAACTCTAGCTGCTATGTCTAAGAGAATGTCGTCAACAAGCCACCACATAGAAAGTCTTGATTTTATTGCATGCTGAGGATATTACCCTTTCCTATAAGAGTCAAAGTTACAATGTTCATGATGGTCTAACTTAAAATACCTAATTAAAGACCTCTAAAAAAATGCAAACATGCTGCATTTTTTAGCTCCACTGATGTTGTATGCATATGAATTGAGATAGCATATTGAACCATGGCCTCCTTCTACATTGCTTGAAACCAAGAGATTGACACAATTGTCATGCAATCATAGGTCAATATTGAGCTTCACTTGGTTTCAAGAATAGGTTAATATCCTCTACTAATTAGGGACAACCACATGAAGGTGGACGCTCATTTGGCCCCACCTCACCCCCCTAACATCTAAATTCCCCATTAACATCTAAAATTTATTCATTCTATTAATAAAATGTAACTTTCATGAATTATAACATGATAACATTCATTAACACAAGTTTCATCAGAACATTGATATCAACATTAAAACATAAGATTCATTACAACACATTCAATAGAACATAATTAAACCATTGAGACATAAACATCAGTCATTATCAAATAAGTTACACAAATGAGAATCATTTCTTTTTTGTCTTCTTTTTTTCCTTCCCTAAATGGTTGCAAAGCCATATGCATGTCATCATCGACATTTCTTCTCACTTGCAGATGTGATCTCATTGTCCTTTACAAAGGTGGGTCCTCTGCAATAACAAATCAAAGGATATGGATACCTTTACAAAGGTGGGTCCCTAGAGGTCATACCCCAGCTAAAATTGGCTCTGCTGAGGAGGAGGAGGATATGGATACTGATGATTCTGACAAGGTTTCGAAGGAGGAGCTGGATGAGGAGAAACTGAGAAAAAGACAGAAGAGGGAAGGAGAGAGCATGGAGCGCTCCAGTAGTCAGGGAAAGGATTCTCTACCCATTCCCCTCTTCCCTATACATCCTCAGCCTCCTTTGGAGGAAAATGACAACTCTGGACAGATTGAGGGGGAAGTGCAAGTTAATAACAGAAGGAAGGCTTGGAAGAACTTCAATGTGAGAACGGCCACTATGGGAATTTACAGAGAGGCGATGAACCCCCAACTCCTGGTGGACGACCTCGAGAAGCCTAGACTCAATGAGCTAATTGACCTGGCTATGGTGGCTATTTCTGATAATGCAAGAGAAACGGGTATGAATCTGTTGAACAATGCCCGCAATAGCATGATCGACAACTTCAGATCTATTAAATGGCTTTTCCATGAGCTTGAGGATGTCAGAGATAGGGTTTCCCAAATGGAAAAAATCAAGAGCAAGACTGGTGCTGAAAGCCAAGGCGACCGGAACAGCTGGGAGACTCTGATGGAGAGGAGAGTAAAAAATATTGAGAACTACAATCACAATCTGGCTAGTCAAATGATCTCCCTCCTTGCTTCGATCAACGACAACATCCTCTCTCTCTTGGATAATCTCAAAGACAGGAACCAGATGGAGGAAGATGATAAACAGAACAGAGACAAAGATAGGCTGGATGGGGATAAAGCCAAGGATAGCACAATGGAGCAATATTTGATGAACGCCCAGGATCATAAGGTAGAAGAGCAACAAGAGTGCGCCGAAGCTGCCTAGACCATGCTCGAGATGGAGAAGTAGTCTGCTAGGTTTGGTCTCTGTCCTTTGGTTTTTGTTTCTCCTGGCTTTGGCTTTTTGTTTGGTCTCCATTTTTTCTGGTTGGTTCTCTGGCCTTTTTAGTGGGCAGTTGTTTCGGGCTGGGCCTTTGGGCTTATTTTCAGCCGTAAGGATTATGATTTGGCTGGGCGATTTTTTGCTTATTTTCAGCCTTTCTTGTTGTTAAACTTATGGGTTTCAGGACCCCTTAAAACCTGTTTACCTTATCAAAAACAAATCAAAGGATTAAATTAAAATCATTCAAGACTTTAAAGACTTTAAATCGATAAACCATATAATGGGTCAAGAGTTCTAGCAGTATCTTAAGTAGCATCTATTTTAAGGTTAAATCTTCTAAAAGGTGCTATGCCCAAACTAGTACTAAATTTGATATGTATAATAACTAATAATTATGTAGGAGATATAAAAGCTTATACTTGCAGTAGTACTGGACCAAAACATAAATATCACATCAAATGATGAAATTATACATGAAAAAAGAAACCAAATAATAAAACATTGATAAGTTTTTTCTTCTAGAGCATAAATCTCTAAGAATTCCTACATTATCCATGAATAAAATATACTCTAGAACATTTACCTTGTAGCAAATGTCCTTTGATGAAGTGGGCTATCTCAGTTATCTAGGGACTGGAAGATTATCAATGGAAAAAATACACCTATTTGAACTTGAAATCTAAGAAAAAAATGTTCTTAAATGATATGTGTGACAAAATATTCATATTCATGTGGATAAATGAGACAAAATATAAAAAAAAGGTTCCAAACCTGCAAAAGTTACATCATTTTCCCATCTTTTCGTGCATGTCATTTTTTTGTCACATCTTAAATAAGATTCTGCCACTCTAAATTGAGAATGCACGTGTCGTTGCATTCTATATGCATGGACAATAGGTGGACCTGAAAAAACACAACCCACCCCACCAACATCTAAATTCATTGATAACATCTAAAGCTCATTCATTCTATTAATAAAATATAACATTCATGAATTATCACACAATAACATTCATTAACACATAAGTCTCATTAGAAAATTCACATTAACACTAAAACATAAGATTTATTAGAACATTCACATGAACATTCAATAGAACATAATTAAAACATTGAGACATAAACATCAATCATTATCAAATAAATTACATAAATGAGAATCATTTCTTTTTTGTCTTTTCCTTTGTTTCTCCTTCCCTATATTGTTGTAGAGACATATCCATACCATCATCAATATTTCTTCTCACCCGTGGATGTGATCTCATTGTCCTTTGCAAAGGTGGGTCCTCTGCAATAACAAATAAAAGAGTTAACTTTAAAAAAACTCAAGACTTTAAAGACTAAACTAATAAACCATATAATGTGGAAAAAGTTCTACTAGGATCTCAAGTAGCATCTCTTTTTAGGTTAAATGTTCTTAAAGGTGCTATGCCCAAACTAGTACTAAATGAGAACTCAACACCTTTATCAACAATATTCTCGCCCTTATTATTAATAAACATATCTTCTCCCCCCCTTTTTAACATAAATGCCAAAGGTGTATAATATTTACAAGTTAATACCAAAATGTGAGAAGAAATCAATGTGTATGTTCAAAATGATTGTCATAGTCTTGTCCCAATTCTCTTGCAATACTTTACTCACATGCAAGGTTATCTGTACTTCTGTAGACAATTCCATCATGTGGTCAGCTATGGAGAAGTTATTGTCATGGATGAGTGTCTTTGCATGTGCAATGTGCTTTTCTAGTCCATCCATGTTTGGAAGAATCATGCCCTAAATTTATGCAAGTATGGCCCTAATTCTAGCTTCTTCCCTTAACAATTCTACCTAAAGTGACAACTAATGTACACTTTCCTTCATATCCTCATCTATATTGGATAGTTTATCCTTGATTTCCTTTGTAAAGATAGATGTGTCACTCGAAAAATAAAGAAACAATATTATTGAGAGATGTTTCCAGTGTAGCAAGAATAGTAGAAAACTCAACTTGATCAATAAAAATCTTCTTGCTCCAAAACTTTATTTTTAAATTTTATCTTAGCTCTGTGCAACAATTTTTCTTGTCCATTTAGTTCTTCATTGTACTTGAGGACAATTCTAGCTAATTGATCTAGAATAGGTTTTTTTCCATCAACCTCAATATTCAGAGCATCAACAAATACACTCTTGATGTCCTCAAGGACTTGATTAATATTTATCCTCTCTTCTCTGAGCTTCTTTTTCTTAGCCCTTTTCTTCAAAAGTTCTCCAATGGTACATCTCTTCAAGAGTGAGGTTAGAGGTATCCCAATTTTGAATAACAATGTCCTCATCCAGATCAATTTCTTCCTCTTCTTTGCCCCTATCCTTATGAACACTAAATGAAACAATTTCTTTTCCCTTATTCAAAACTTGTGTGCTCAGTTGAGACTGGGTCTCAATTGCCATTGCACTAGCCATGATGGAAACAATAGTTGAAAAAGTAGGAATAGCACCAAATGTACTAACAGTAGAAATGACATTGACAATAGGAATACCTTGCTGTTGCTTGGTCAAGCCTAATGCTGGAAGGAATTTCTTCTCAACAGATGAAGTGTTAGACACTTTAGTCTTTGAAACACTTAGCAAAACAATTCTAGAGATTGGTTGACTGCTTGGTGTTGCAAATTTGACCTCAACCAACTCGATAGAAGCTTTATCTGAGCTTGATTATTCTAAGGCTTTACTTAGAGAATGAGGAAAGGAAGTCATAACATCTATTGCAATATTTTCTACATCATGTTCCTCAATACTTAGAAGTTCTAAAAGACTTCCTCTAGTGGCTTCTTTTTCTTCTTCCTCATCATCAAGATCAACATTGTCTATTTCATCATCTTTGATTTCTACTTCTTCCAAATCATCTTCTTTAGTATCTTTTTCATCAACATACACAAAAAAGTCACTAGGCTTGTGTAACCCATAGATATTTTTGCATGTGGTAGTAGTAGACTTCACCATAGATTCAATGTCCTTTAGCAATATTAGACAAGTATTGAATTTGGGTGTTAGCTTCTTTTCATTCATTTTTAATGATTCCTTCACCTCTTTTTCACTGGGACTCAACAAAAGCTGTCTCAAGGTTTATTCATTGATGTCTTTATCAACTTTAATTACACTATCTCATTGAGGTTTGACTACTTTTAGAACTACATTAGGAACTTGTTGTGTTAGCTCATTAGGTGAGTACTTCCACTTACCCAATTTTTCCACAAGGGCATCCTCAAATTTTCTTTTTCTCCTCTTCACTCCTAGTATCATACATAAGAGACTTAAAACATGTCATACCTATTCCCTATCCTATTTTATTAAATCTTTCTTATAGGGTTGGGGTAGACCTCTAAAATATAATCTATTCAACTTCATCCTCTTCACCCAACTTCATCTTCCTTTTAGATTTGGCAGATCTTCTTGTAAACCCAACAGGGGAAGACTTGGTAGGTTTAGTTATTACAACATTCCCTTTCTTCTTGGGAGGATCCTCTTCCTCTGGTTCTACTTCTTCTACATCTTCCTCTTCTTCTTCATCCTCAACTAAGTCATCTCCCTTACCTTCAATAAGCATGAGAAGAGAGCTTGATTGTTTAGTGTTCTTCATTATTTTCTCTATCCTTTTTCTTCCTCTACTCACTATTTGGGGTAACTTAATCTCAAGCTCAATTCTGGCCTTAGCCTCATCATATGTGCCAAAATATATAGGTTCATGTAGTAGATCTTCAACAATATCTTTAGTGTCATCTATGTCAACCTTATATTCTAGAGGTTTAACCCATGCCACTCTAGGTCTGACTGCTTGAATATAAGTCTTGTCACAGTCAACCATGAAACAAATATCCTACTCATAATCCTCTACTAGTTTCTTGGGTATCCTAAATCTACATTTCATTTTCTCCTTGAATGTCTCAAATAATTATCCATAATAGTGTCAAAGTTTTCTCCCATTTCTGCTATAAATTCATTGATTTGGTACAATATTGGAGTATCTTTCTTCCATACTATAGTTCCTTTAGAAGTGAAAATATTTTGAACATAGAAGAATAAACATGTCAAGGGAGAAACAAAATTACACAAATTGTTCTTTGATACTCAGATGCTCTCCATATTCTTTTCTTAATTGATTTAACAACTCGACAAGGTCGAAGGATAAATTATTCTTTTCTACTTTGTATGCTAGGTCAACTACTTCACATGACACACTATTCAACTAGCTTGAGATATAGATTTTGTGAGCTATCACATGGATGCCAAAATTCAATTCCATGTCAGTTATACCACTTAGTTTCATGCCACTTTCATTCCATTCGACAAGAGTCCTTTTCACCAATTCAACCCAACCTAGGGTTTTTATGCTTTTTGCTTTGTTCAACATAGGAAATCTAGTAATCTTATGTGTCATCTTCTTGGTTATCAAAATAGGATGATCCAACCATAACTACATGTTATGAACATGACTCAAGATGAATTTGATCCACTTCACTTGAAAGTCCCTCAACATATGTAAAATATGTGTCAAACCCTTTGTCTCCAAATGTTTGTGCTCAGGTTTCAGAACACCATCCACACAAAGTTCATTGAATGCCTCATTCATTTCTAGGGTTCCAAGATCCTAAATAGAATAGTGATAAAATGATCTGATGTCATAAACAAGAAGTACCTTAGGTAAAATTTGGGATAATGCTCTAGTAGGGTCGAGAACCTCTACAATTGCTGGTGTCCTTTTGAACAGAGAAGCCTTGCAATCAACTCCAAGAACCAAAATTTTAGAACCTTTCTTGTAGAAGATGCCATTGCTTAGTAGGTTTTCAAACATGAGAGAAATCTTCAACAAAAATTGCTAAAATCACTTGATGGCTCTAAATTTGATCTTTTCTCTATGCTCTAAAAATTTGTGGTAAAGCAATACATCCAATTTCATCCTTTTAATGAATTTTAGTCTTTATTATTTCCATTAATGCTTCATACACATATGCACTCAGTGATAGGCTATCCTCCACTCAATTTGGTCTTTAATGCTTGGAAGACATGTTCAACTCAGTAGGAACTACCAACATAAAGAGAACTTCAAACTTGATAGAGTCACCAACTCAACATCTGCATTTTGAAGAAGATATGCAACCCAACCTTGCTTGGTAAGGTCTTGAACTTCCATCATCACTCGATGATTCTTGTGCATCTTGAATGTTGATATGGATCTTTCTACTTGCTAGCTAGAAGTGCTATTAGATGACTTCTTTTGAATCATAGTTCTAGTGATCTCCATAGGGAATTAAATTGAAATGGTTAAGTCACCCAACTCATTAACTTGGGTGTCAATAATTTCATGACTTTGGCTTGCATTCTCTGGAGATTTTTACATCCATTGCTACCTCATTTTTTCTGAAGTTGTTAGCTTTGGCTTTCTTTTTATCTTCTATTTTTCCTCTGTAGTGTCTCTTTTCCTCATGTGATGTTTTACACAATTTTCTCCAGTGTGCCCAAACTCACCACAATAGTGACATCTACACCATGTGTTGTAATCCCATCCAAATATTGCTTTCACAATTTTCTCTACTAGGTTCCACTTCTTGGTCTTACACTCTAAAGATTTGTGTCCTTGTTTTTTGCAATTGTGACACTTTCCTTCAAACTTAGATTTCTCTATGCATTCACTTGCTCTCTGACCATACTTATTGCAATTGTAACACTTTCCATTGAATTTTTCTTTACCAATGCTCCAACACTTATTTGATGTATGACATATATTACCACAATGATTGCAAGTAGGTATTTTATTCTTTTGAGGTCCTTGCTAAGACGATTCACCTCTTCTGTATATCCTAATCCATCTTTTCCTTTATATCTATATTGAGTTTTCCCATTCAATTGTTTCATGATTTCTTGAGATTTCATCATTCTCTCATTGGTTTTCTTTTCCTCCTAAGATCATTTTGCAATCTTTCATTCTCTATCCTTAGATTGATAAGCTCTTGATTTGCATCATTGAGTTGATCAATAAAGTCTATTTGTTGAAGGGATAGTTGTTGAATTTCATTGTCCTTTTCTTCTATCTCTTCTATGACTTTGTCCTTTTGTTCCATGACTTCACATAATCTGACTGATTGGATTTATTTCTCTCTTTTCAATTTTCTAACTTCTTATTGAAGATTAGAATTCTTCTGAAGTAGGTTTTTTATTGCTGCATCAACTTCATTTGAATTTCTTTTTAGGCATAAGTCTTCAATTCTTTCATCAATGTAGAGATTTTCATCCATTTGTGTTGCGATATCTTTCCTTATTTGTAATAATTGAGAGAGTTGCTCCTTTTCTTTCTTGAGTTGTCCAATAACCAATTCCAGATCCAATATTTTATTATCAATAGCCTTTTCTAGCTTGTATACCTCCATTGCCCCTGATATTTTCTCAAGATGTTAAACTTCTGATGTGAGAACAAAATACTCTGATACCAATAATTGGAAATATAAGGTAGGCTAGGTTACTAAGAGGGGAGGGCTGAATCAGGAACCAAAAAAAATTCAACTCACTTCACCAATTAA
Source organism: Cupressus sempervirens (assembly GCA_028749045.1). Taxonomy (NCBI): domain Eukaryota; kingdom Viridiplantae; phylum Streptophyta; class Pinopsida; order Cupressales; family Cupressaceae; genus Cupressus; species Cupressus sempervirens. The sequence goes on along the minus strand of CM053787.1, from coordinate 363,030,185 downwards.
TCCTTCATATATTATTTTGATCTAATTGTATGTATGTAAGAATTAAAGCAATAAAACATTCAGAACACTTTGACACAAGATATGATGACCCTAAAAACTTCCAAATAGAAAGTAAAATAGGGGTGGGGATGATACCCACAAGCTTTAGTAATATAGTATAAAGTTGGTGTGTTAAGGCTTACAATTGACCACTTCTAGTGATCTTCCTTGTTAGGAGCAAAAAATACTATTAGGTACATCTTGTTAAAGAATTTACAAACATATAGTGAAGTATGCAATATATTAGGAGATTTAGCAAAAGACTATTAATTCCACCCAGTTAAAGTATTTGATTGATGCACCTATTAGAATGAATCAATGACTAATCTCTGATGTACAACTTTGATTTGGTGAATGAGATTCCTTGAATTGCAATGATCACCTAAATGTGATAGACAAGTCTCTGCTTTACCATATACTGCTTGTAGCCTTCTTCAATTTGCATTCATATGATTTTACTTATTACCTTCTTATTACATTACTCATTTGGATATGATACAATACATTACATATATTTCAATCCAATTGATTAGTTGCTAGATTCAACTACAATACTAAATTCATCATAATTCACAAACTTGGTTCATTACTGTAACTTGGGTTCAAAAGACAAACTCGGTGATGATTTGACAATCAACAAACACTGTCAACACTCAACATACTCTAGCACTCGGTTAATGTTGAAGCTCAGTCCATACTAATCACTTCAAGTATCATGAACTCAATTAGCACTATGTGACGTGGTGAACACTAAGAAACTCGGTAGATACTGGATCACTCGATTGACACCCCATGAATCAGTCAACACTAGATTCTCTTCTTTAACACAATGAGATCAATAGATACTATGGAACTTGTTTATTAGTACAAATCTTGGTTAACACTAAGATCTTCATCACTTCTACTAAATAGCTTGGTAGACTCTACAACACTTGGGTGATATAGTAAACTATCTCAAATGCTTGGTAGACACTATGAAGCTTGACATGAACTACAATCTAACTACTTATCTTGGTAGCAATTGAAATGCTGGGTTAACATTACTAGACAAATAATAAGCTTAGTAGTAACTATAGAGCTTAGTAGCAATGTAATCAACTGACTAAGTGTTAAGTGACTAATAGACAGATTGACCTAAATATCAATAGTTTGATATTATTATCAAAGTTGTCTAGGAGCGATAGGGGTAGCACATATATCAACACTTGTCAACTAATCATTTCATTCTTTTCTAACATAATACAATGAAAATTGAATGTAGTTAAACAAATATATTATAAATACAAAATAGCATGACTTACCTTGATGAAGTTATTCTAATCATGCATTTTTAGCCCTGGCCCAAATTCACTTTTCTTTGATATGAGATTGCTTATACTTGCAAAAAATCCTATAGGAAATCAATTTATTTGTATGACTTCTTTTATGGCATTACTTTGCTATTCCTTTAATAATCAAGGAAGGACGCTTGCATTAATCTAGTCTCCTTTGCTATTTGATTCAATGATATTTTTCATTGCATGATTGGAATCATGAATGTCACTACAAATTTTGGCAAATTTTTCTTTGTCACACCTTCCATCCAATATTTTCCATAGTATCTTTGTTACATTCTTTGTAATATATATAGTATCAAACAAATGCATAATTTGTAGATGATTGTAGTAGGAAATACAACTAAATTCTTTGGGATAACATTTTAGTCCCTTTGGATGGTGGTCAGTGATGCCTTGATGACCTTCACAATCATCAATTACATAATTAGACAACAAAACACAATCAAAATATATAATTTCCAAATATAAACCATTAGGTAGAGTGATACTATCTTGAATTCTATTATATTCCAATTGCCATAGGTGAGGTGTCATTCTTTGTGGCTTTGATGTAGCCTCTTTTTTCCCATTGAAAATATGTTTTTTAGTACTTCGATAATTGTGATTTCTATGGAGGAAGTTGTTAGAAACAATAGTCTACCAAGATAACTAAGAGAGGGGGGGGGGGGTGTGAATTAGTTATCCAACAATTAAAACATTTATCTTCTTTAAACAAACTTAACCATTCAACCAAAGTAATAAAAAACCATAATAAGATGCACATAGACAATTACACTAGATATATTATCTAGGGAAACCCTTGATCAGAGGGTAAACCCCGGTGGGAATGATTGCCACAAGATGATGTACTAATATAATTATTCCCTGTTAGATGATGGACTTTTTTAGGAGTCTATTACAATGTTTAGTACTTATGAGTCCTTGTTAGGAGACTTTGAATCCCTGTTAGGAAATTCCAACCCTATTAGGAGTTATAGTACAATGTATGCAAGAAGAGTCCACTACCCAAACATTCTATTTAAACTACAAGAAAAGCTCATTGCTCAAACACGTAATTTATTGTTATGTTCTTTTTTTTTTTTTGTCGACTGAACCAAACACTGTTAGACCTTGTAGACCAGGTCATGAACCTTAGATCCAAATATCAAACCTTAGATCACATAATAAAACCTCGACAATGAGTTTTCCTTCACTTCCACTCTGCTCTACTCAACTTTGTATTCTGCTCTCTTTACTACTTAAAATCACTTCTCATTGATATATTTCAATTCTACTTGATAAAGAAAAATGTCCTTCCTTTATCTCGAGTCCATAAAAAATTCCCTAAGTCGGCTGTTAGACCTTCTCAATTAATCATTATAGGACCACATTAAGAACACGTTACACTTAGCGATAACATTAATCTTCCATCTTGCAAGTTGAATATCTTTCTATACATGTAATATTATGAAAACATCTAGTTCTAAGAATACCAACAAGATTGTTAATCTTTCTTTTCAAATTATCTTCATCAATCATTCTCCCTCATTGACATAACTCAATGTACTTTCCATCAAAATGTCATTCCATGTTGTAATTCTCGTGAAAATGCTATACTTGTTCTTGCTTTCTTTGTTTCTCCCCATGATCCTTTTTCCTCATGATGTTTTTGCTTCTCCCCCATTGACATCGATGTCAAAGGTTTCAACAACCATCAAACTCTGCAACAACTGATTCTTACTAGCTCAAGTGTCCAAAGACATTGTTCAAAACAACATCCAACAAGAGTCCTAGATGACTCTACCCATCATAGATACTCCCCCATACATGAAGCATCAACATTATATCTAGAAAAATAATGGTGCTCTAGTACACTAGAATGGTGAACTCTTACATCTTCTACACTAACGTAGGAAGGGGCATAACCCCTAGCATACCTTGCAAATACTCAAAATTCTCTTTGTGAAGAGACTTAGTGAATATATCTATAATCTACTCTTTAGTGCTCACATACTCCAATCTAATTTCCTTTTTTGCAACTTTCTCTCTCAATATGTGTTACTAAATAGAAATTTTCTTGGTCCTCGAATATAACACTGGATTCTTAAACATATTTACTATGCTTGTATTGTCACAATGTATGACAACAGGTTCATTGATTTCTATCCTTATATCTTTCAATATATGCTTCATCCAAACAACTTGATTACAATTGTTTGCTTTTGCAATACATTCTACTTCTGCTATACTTTGTGAGGTACAATCCTACTTCTTGCCTAGCCAAAAAACCAATTTTCCTTCAAGAAAGAAGGCTCCACCATTGGCGCTCTTTCTATCATCCATAATGCCTGCCCAATCAACATCAGTATAAGCACTTAGAGTATAAACATTAGATCTATCATACCACAATCTAAACTTTGGTGTTCCTTTTAGATATCTAAATATCTTTTTGACTACTGAATAATGTGCTTCCCTAGGATCAGCTTGGAATCTTGCAACAATTTTAACTACATTTGCTATATCTAGCCTTCTGTGAGTAAGAAATTGCAAACCTCCAATCATAGATCTGTACTTCTTTTTCTCAACAGGAGGTGTCTCATCCTTTGTAGATAACTTGTGTCTAGTTACCATAGGTGTTCTAATGGATTTAGATTTTTCCAAACCAAACCTTTTCAATAAATATTTAATATACTTAGTCCGAGAAATAAAGATTCCTTCTTTATTCTATACAATCTGTAATCCTAGAAAGTATTTCATTTCTCCTATCATACTCATTTCAAATTCCTTTTTCATCTCTTCTGCAAATTTGTCACTTTCATCATCATTTCCTCCAAATATGATATCATCAAAAAATATTATCAAAATCATCAAACTATCATCAATTTCTTTCCAATATAGATTACTATCTACTATACCTTTTCTATATCCAAGCTTTTTCAAATTCTTTTCCAACCTTGCATACAAGCTTCTAGGTGCTTGCTTCAAGCCATACAATGCTTTCTTCAGTTTGCATACTATGTCCTTATCATCTTTAAAATGACAACCTTTAGGATGGTCAATCTATACCTCTTCTTCAAGTTCTCCATTTATAAATGTTGGTTTAGCATCCATTTGATACACTTTGAATTTTTTATATGCTGCATTTTTTAAGAATAACCTTATTGCTTCTATTCTTGCCACTAGAGCATAGGTCTTATCATAGTCTATTCCTTCTTGTTGTGAGTAATATTTACATACCAACCTTTCCTTGTTCCTTACAACTTCACCTTGTTTATTCATCTTGTTCTTGAATACCTATTTAGTTCCTATCACATTCTTGTCTGCTGGTCTGGTAACCAATTCCCCTATCTCATTCTTTACTATCTGATCCAATTCCTCTTTCATAGTGTGTTTCTAGTGATCATCTTTACATGCTTCATGTACACACTTCGGTTCAACTGGAGATATCAAAAATAGTTCTTCATTGACTCTGCTTCTTGTCATCACACCTTTATCTTTGCTTCCAATGATCTGCTTGGATGGGTGATTCTTTACCATATTCTTTCCCAAAGTAAGAGTTTCTATGTCAACTCTTAGCTCTACTAAAGGTTCTAAGATTTTTTCCTACCTTGGATCTCCTTCATTCTACAAATCATTATTAGTCTCAAGAAATACTTCATCATTCCTAAGTTTAGTAACAACATCACCATCTAAATTGTAATCAACTATTCTCTCTTGTATCTTTAATTTCTCATCAATTCTCAAATTTGTACTTTCCATAATAGTCTTAGTTCTTAGATTATAGCATCTATAAGCCTTAATTTTCAATGAGTAACCAATAAACATATCTTCATCACTTCTAGCATCAAACTTACCAATATCATCATCATCTCTTTTGATATAACACTTACTACCAAAATTTTTGAAATACTTAACCGCAGGTGAATGGCCAAACCACATTTCATGAGGGGTCTTGTTTGTGTCTTTCCTAACTTGCACTCTATTCATAGTGTAGACTACTATATTCAAAACTTCTCTCCAAAACATCTTGGATACATCATTGTCAACTAACATAGCTCTTGCTACTTCTGTAACTAACCTATTCCTTCTCTTTGCAATGTCATTCTGTTCAGGGGTTCTCAGAGGTGATAACTATCTTTTGATTCCATTTTCTTGACAAAACATGTTAAACTATTTGAAGTAAATTCTCCTCCTCTATTTGATCTTAAATATTTAATCTTCATACCACATTCATTATCAACTCTATTCTTGAATGTCTTGTTCACTTATTGTAAGAATTTTCCTTAAGGAAAAATGATGCCAAGATCAAGAGCTCAAGCACTAGCACAATATGGATCAATAATGGATGATCATAATAAAAATAATGAGAATGGATATTAGATCAATACACACTAGAAGTGCCTTTATATAAAGGCATCTAAAATGACTAGGAGTCAACAAAGTGACAAACATCACAACGAAGCACATTTCCACCAAGAGTGGATTATCCTCCATTGAGCACAGGAGTTTGTGCGATGATGAGAGGATAAGTTTACATAGGTGTATCTCATAAAGAGATGTTGTAGATACCATGTGCTCAAATAAGTTGCTAACTCCTATGTTGTCAACAAGACAACTCATATGACTATGCATACTCCTAGGTGTCTACATGACAACTAATATGCTAATGCATTAACCTAAGTAAACTTAATTAAAGTGTAATAATAATTAATTATTTACACTAACACCCCCCCTCAAGTGAAACTTAGGGGAATGCACTTAAGCTCACAAAAGCTAGAGGAAATTGCATGATGGGTCCCGGCTACTAGGCCATGTTAGGTACCATGTTTAAATACAATGCTCTATATACAATGCAATGTAATAAATCTCTCTAAAAATGAAGAAAGAGGGAAAACCTCATGGAAAAAACCTCCCCCAAAAAGAGAGATAAGTACAATAAAGAAGACAAGAGTCCTGCGACCGCCCTAGTGAAAAATCTCGCACCCCCAAGAGATCTCGCAAATGAAGATACTTGACATCAATGAAGGGCTTGGTGAAGATATTTGCAATTTTCTATTTAGTAGGAAAATACTACAATGTAATGACCTACTCATAAGCCAACTCTCTAATATAGTGCATATGAACCTCAATGTGTTTGGTGTGTTGATGCTATACTGGGTGTTTTGAGATTTCAATGGCACTCTAATTATCACAATGTATGACTATGGGTCTAGGTATGTCAAGACCAAACTCTTTTAGAATATGCTATAACCAAATAGCTTATGTAGCTGCAGTGACAACTTCTCAATACTCAGCCTTAGTAGATGAAAGAGCAATAGTGTTCTGATTTTTGCTTTGCCAACAAATTGGGGCCAAAACCAAGATGAAAGATGTATCCTGAAGTGCATTTGTGAGCATCAAGATCCCTTTGCATAGTTTGAATTTGTATAACCCACTAAATGTAGTCTAGTACCAACTACATAGCATATCCCATATGTATGTGTACCCTAGATATAGTGTAAGATGCATTTGGCTGCCTTGTAGTGAAGTTCATGTGGCTCTTTCTTGAAGTGAGAAACCATGCCATCTGCAAATGATATGTCAGGGTGTGTATGTGTCAAGTAGATGAGACTTCCAACCAACTGTCTATACAAAGTAGCATCAACAAGTGGAGTGGAACACTTTGCTTCTAACTTTACACCTAAAAGAAATGGAGTAGATATAGCCTTGTAGCCACTCATGCAAAATTAAGCAAGTAGATCAAGAACATACTTGGGTTGTGATAATGTGATCCCTGATAAGACTGTTGTATCTCAATACCAAGGAAATAATGAAGTAGACCCATGTCTATCATGGAAAATCTATCCTACAAAGTAGACTTCAAACTATCAATGATGGATGCTATACTCCTTGTAATGATCAAGTCATCAATATAAAGCACAAGTAGCAAGTGAGAATCATCTCGGTGAAGAATGTAGACATTTGAATCTGAATGACATCTGGTGAACCCTGCCGAGAGAAGGAAAGGATCCATATTTCCATAACAAGCTCTTGGAGCTTGTTTTATCCATGGATAGACTTTTTCAACTTGCAAACCAAATTAGAATCCTGAATGAAAACCTGTGGCTTCTCCATATAAATCGCCTCATAAAGATCACCATTCAAGAATGCACTCTTCACATCCTTCTAATGAACAACCCATCTCTGAGCTGCAACTATAGCTAGTGTCAAACAAATGGAGTTCATTTTTACAATTGGGGAAAAGGTCTCAGTGTAGTAAATACCAGGCACATGAGAGAATCCTTTTTCAACAAGTCTTCCCTTATACTTATCCACACTTTCATTTGTTGCAAACTTTATTTGATAGATCCACTTACACTGAACCAATTTTTTTCCCTTACGAAGAGAGACTAAGTCCCATGTATTGTTTTTGATAAGAGAATTGTATTCTTCCTCCATTGCTTTATCCCATTTTGGAATTCCTAAAGCTTCTTTGAATGATTGAGGATTAGAAGCAACTGCAAAATAAGCATGAGGGAGTGAGTTGTGTTGTGATCTTGTCCTCCTAGTATCTGAAGGATTCCCTACCAATGGTCTTACCGGATCCAATGTCTGTTGAGACCATTTTGGTCTAGTGGAAGAAGGTGTAGAAGTAGAAGGGATTTCCTCAACCTCATCTATCTGCTACCTCTATTTGGATCATGGACAAACATCTTCCAAGTCGTGCTCTCACCACTATCACTCTCTTCAATGAAGGAGGAAGAAGGAGGAGTTGAAGAAGCAAAGCTTGGACAACTTTCTTCAAAGTGTACAATCCTCTCATAGAAAATTTCATGTGTCTCTAGATCCATCAATTTGTAGTCTTTATGATAGTCTACACAACCAACAAAGTTGCAAGGTTTACTTTGAGGTTCCAATGCCTTGCATTTCTATGGAGATATTCGTGCCCATGCTGGACAACTAAAGACTCTAAAATGCTTTACAAAAGGTTTCCTTCCATTCCAAGCTTCAAAAGGAGTTAAACCATCCAAAGATTTATGAGGACTCCTATTTTGGATGTAATTTGCACAATTCATTACTTCAGCCCAAAAAACTTGATCAAGAGACTTATGTAATAGCATGCAAGTGGTCAACACCATTTTGCTATGGAGTGTATGGTATTGAATGCTGAAGGTCAATTACCTCTTGAGTACAAAGATCTATAAGTCTTGAGTTCACATACTCCCTTCCATTATCTGTTCAAAGAACCTTGATGGATTTCTCTAATTTCTTTTCTACTTGAGCCTTGAAGGTGAGAAATCATACAAACACTTCACTCTTATGAGCCATGAAGAATACCCAAGTCTAGCGAGAATAGTCATCAATGAAGGTGAGTGCATAGCATGACTTTCCAAATGATGACACTAGAAATGGGCTTGCCACATCACTATGAACTAGCTAAAGAACACTTTGTGCTCTTTGTTGGCTATTTTGGCCCCATTCAACTCATCATTGATAATTTATTTGAGAGATCTTCAATGGGCTAGATTATTTTGATGTGGGTTAACATGCTTCTTCATCGGGTTAACATCTCATGTTAACTTGGGTTCTTCATATGCTGAGCTAGCATAATTCCTTCATGTGTTGAGTTGTGGGTTAACATCTCATGTTAAAGCAGTTCCTTCATGTGCCAAGCTAGTTCAGTTCCTTCATTGACTAAGTTGGTTCATTATTTATTCATGTGCCAAGTTGTAGGTTAACACACGTTTTTGCATTGGGTTAATATTCTGCATGAATCTTTTTTTTCCATTTTAGGGAGTGACCTTTTTGCTCTTTCTAAATCGCAAAATCATTGCTGCCTCTTCAACTAAACATTCAAGAAATGTGCCAACCAATAGTTTCATGCCACATGGAAAATCTTTGGATATTTTATGAGTGCATCTCAGTTGTTTGTGTGGTTAGGTGGAGATCTTGATCTATGGTTGTGTTTTATTCATCAGTTGGAGTTTTTTTGTAGCATTTGAGCTATCCATAATGAAATAAAGATCTACATTAATGGTTCATACATTTTCTAGGCATGACACATTACAAGGATTGATCTTTAATATTGAATGACATTCTTTGGCCTTTTTTGCATGACATCTCTACATCTCCATGCCTCTTTATTGATTTTAATGATCAAATCTCATGGGATTTGATTTCTTACAACTAGATGTATTTGTTTTTTTTTCCCTTCATGTCACTTCTACAACATATTGTATCTCATGATCAGTTTTAGTTTTGATATTCATTCATTGCTGCTCTTTGCAACTTGACTCCATCTTAGGTTGGGGTTTAAACTTCAAGTTAGATCTGAGTTATGCTTGAACTCTATAAACGCAAGTTGTAAATACTTTTTCTAGGTTTTGCTTTGTCTGCATTTTTTGCAGCAACACTATGCTATGTAATTACTTGCCTACCATTAATGAAATAGTTTTCCTTCCTTACCTCTTCTTGCCATTTGTTAAATGTGCATGTACCTTGCCTTTTGGTGGGTGTCTCTTTCTAGTTTTCAAGGTTTGTATGTCATGTCCAAACTATTGATGGTTGTTGTATAAGTGAAGATGTCTTTCCTTTTAGCACTTCAACTCATTCCAAACCTACATGTGGATTCTTGGAGATGGAAAAGAGTCGAGACTAGTGTATTCTAAACTTTTTATTGATGTGTTGTGCATATGTGGACAGAGTTGCAACCACCATCCTATCTTGGTGCATCACCTCCCTTTCCCTTTCTACATTTTAAATTTAATTCTCTTTCTCCTTTTTCCTCTCAAGTAGTAGTTTAGGTGCACCCTGAAGGTAAGAAAACTTACCTTCTCCAGAGATTCAACCTCAGAGCACAAGTCCCACACTTGGAGGCTATTTTCATGTTACACAAGGTTGATTGAGGGTCAAACCTCAAGCAAGGGTGCAAAATTTTGTGACAACAATTTTTGGCATGCCTGGTGGGATGTAGATTTTTGCCTCATAAGTTTGCTGGTTAGCCAATTACAATGTTATTCACTAAGAATTTGGGTGTTATTCTTAGTGCCATCAACATTTAGAGCCTAAAATGGAACCTAAGGGCTTAATACAAAAAGAAGAAAAGCCAGACCATGTGTTGCAATAGGAGGTCTCCCATGATATGAAGGAAGTCTTGCCTTTACTACCCTAGATTCAAGAGGTATTAGTTGCTGCTCATAAACCACCACACACTCCAGAGGGAGAAACCTTGTTGTAGTAGCTACAAGCACAACAAAGGAAATTTGAGTTAGAGCTTTCAAGGAGGCTTGAGGTGGAGGTTGCAAAGAGGCTAGAGGCCCAACAACAACAATATGAAGAAATTCTTGCAAGGGAGTTGGCTACATAGAAGGAATAGTGTGAGAAGGAGCTACAAGAGAGGTTGATGAGCATGATGGGTGCTATATCAGAGGTGGAAGAATTACAACCATCCCTTCCTCCTGCATCACAAGAGCTTGCACAAGTGTAGGAGGTGAAACCCCTTGTTTGTAAGGATTTAGTTAGGCTTGAGAAAGAATGCATGTTGTAGCTACAACATGAGGAAACACACACACCACTAGCCATACCATCAGAGCCAACTCTTGTTAGCCATAAGGATTTGGAGGTTGCAAAGAATAGTGAGGTCAAGGCTGATTTCTTAGACCTGAAGCCATCAAGAGGATGCACCATAAGGCATCTAGATCTGCAACAATGCAAGTTGCCCCTAGTCATGCTCATTCCAGAGTATGAGGAAGATTTTCACAAGGAGGAGCAAATCTATCTTGCTCAGAATCAAGGCTTCCCAGGGCTAGAGAGCAGCTTCATTGTCTTTAGCATTGGGAAAGAGGTTTTCCATGTAGCAACATGTTTGTCATGCTTTCTGCCATTTTTAGTTGCCCATGTGCATGGGAAAAAAAATCAACTTATGAGGAAGAGCAACTACTTCAAAAAGCCAGTCAATGGCTTTGTTTGATCTTTTTGTTTGAAAATACTTGTACATAGTAGAGTAGTTTTTGTTTTTAGTTCTTTCCTATTTTCCAAGAAGTGCCTGTGCTCCTTTTTTTGGAGTCATTCTGAGCTTTCTGACGCTTCCTGGAGTTTTTTTTTTTTGTTGGTTGTAGAGTTTTGTGAAGTTGCAGGTGGGATAATGCGTCATTTCTTGCTAATGACTCTATGCCCAATGGATTGCTTAAGGCTATTGGTCTATGCTTAGTAGGAAAGCATCCCCTCTAAGTTGCCAAGAATGTTGGCCATTCTGGCCCCATTCAACCCATCATTGATAATCAATTTCAGAGATCTTCAATGGGTTGGATTCTTTTGATGTGGGTTAACATGCTTCTCAGTCGGGTTAACATCTCATGTTAACTTGAGTTCTTCATATGTAGAGCTAGCTCAATTCCTTCATGTGTTGAGCTAGTTCAGTCCCTTCATTGACTAAATTGGCTCACTATTCCTTCATGTGCCGAGTTGTGGGTTAACAAGCATTTTCATGCCAGGTTAACATTTTGGATGAATCCCTTTTTACCATTTTGGGGAGTGACCTTTTTGCTCTTTCCAAAATCGTGAAATCATTGCTACCTCTTCAACCAAACATTCAAGAAATGTGCCAACCAATATTTTCATGCCACATGGTGAATCTTTAGATATTTTATGAGTGGATCTCAACCGTCTGTGTGGTTAAGTGGAGATCTTGTTCTATAATTGTATTTTATTCATCAGTTGGAGATATTTTTTGCAGCATCTAAGTAGTTCATGATCAAATGAAGATATACATCAACATGTTCATAAATTTTCTAGGCAGTTCAAATTTATTCCACATGGGTCAATTTTATATTTTTGTGGTGGGTTGATGTGGATGCTATCCCATCCTGTGTTTTTTTGACAACAGTGCATATTTGTTTGTTGTGGCAATGACACGTTACAATGATTGATCTTTAATGTTAAATGAAATTCTTTGGCCTTGTTTGCACAACATCTTTGCATCTTCATGCCTCTTTATTGATTGTAATAATCAAATCTCATGGGATTTGATTTCTTACAGTTAGATTTATTTATTTTTTGCCCTTCCTATCATTTCTACAACAAATTGTATCTCATGATCAGATTTAGTTCTGATATTCATTCATTTCTACTCTTTGCAATTTGAATCCATCTTAGGTTTGTGTTTAAACTTCAAGTTAGATTTGAATTATGCCTGGAATCTATAAAGGCAAGTCGTAAATACTTTTTCTAGGTTTTGCTCTGTCTGCTTTTTTTCTAGCAGCACTATGCTATGTAATTACTTGCCTACCAGTAATGAAATAGTTTTCCTTCCTTACCTCTTCTTGCCATTTTTCAAACATGCATGTACCTTTCCTTTTGGTGAGTGTTTCTTTTTAGTTTTCAAGGTTTGTATGTCATGTCCGAACTATTGATGGTTGCTGTATAAGTGAAGATGTCTTTCCTTTTAGCACTTTAACCCATTCCAAACCTGCATGTGAATTCTTAGAGAAGGAATAGAGTCAAGACTAGTGTATTCTAAATTTTTCATTGATGTGTTTTGCATATGTGGACAGAGTCGTAACCACCATTCTATCTTGGTGCATCACCTCTCTTTCCCTTTCTACATTTTAAATTCAGTTCTCTTTCTCCCTTTTCCTCTCAAGTAGTAGTTTAGGTGCACCTTGATAGTAAGAAAATTGACCTTCTCCATAGATTCAACCTTAGAGCACAAGTCCCACACTTGGAGGCTATTTCTATGTTACACAAGGTTGTTTGAGGGTCAAACCTCAAGCAATGGTGGAAAATTTTGTGACAACACTTTCCAAGACTTCCCCTTGTCAAATTTTTTTTTATGGATGCTTCCTAAGCGTGCAACCTGAACAAACACCATCTAAAAATTGGACTTTAGGTAGACCATGAACCATGTTCTTGCTGCTAAGTTGTTGAAGATACATATAGTTGAGATGTCCAAACCTCTCATGTAATAGTTTGCTTTTTGTATTTAAATGCATTAACAAGGCTTTTGCATTAGATTTAGGCAAAAAGGAAGAGAAAGTGTAAAGCCATGAACCATATTTAGCTTCACCTATTGCAAACATTGAATAATCTTGGATGCTTTTCACAACAATTGAATCTTGAAGAAATTCAACCTTGTTTCCACCTCCATAGTGAGAGATTTGGTAGACTAAAAGAAGGTTGGAGGTAAGATTAGGAACATAGAGAACATCCTTGAACACTCCACTTTCCATCTCAACTTCACCTTTTTCTACAACTTCTACTTTAGTATCATCCCCTATAAAGATGTGAGGTACCTCTGAAGGTGTCATCAAAGAAAAATCTCTCTTTGAAGCCCCCATGTGATATGTGGCACCTGAATAAATAATCCATTCCTCTTGAATGACATTTTGTGTGAATAAAGCTTGCCCTTTGCTCTTGGAATCTGAAGACAAAGACCCTTTTTTCCTTATAAGCATTAGGCAATGGAACATTGTGCTTTTTCATGATGTTTTTCAATTCATCAATCTAATTGTGATAACACTCATGTTCATCATGACAAATTCTTTTACAATAGGTACACTTCTTCTTTTCCTAATTATTGTCCCCTTTTTGTTGGTATTAGGAGAAGACTTTCCTTGTTGATTTGATTTAGGTGGTGAATTTTTTGTGTCCCCTTGTTTGTTATCTTTTCTCTTCTTCTTTTTGCCCTTGCCTTTGTTTGAACTTTCACTAGTTGGATTTTTAGAGCTCTCATTGTTAGCCACCAATGCCTTAGACTTTGAAGACTTGAGAATCCCCATTGTTATCAACTTAGTTTGTTCATCCTCTAACAACTTGGCATATTCATCAAAAGTGAGTTTTTGATAAGAAGCTCCTAAGGTTGCTTTTGAGGTGTTGAAAGAAGAGATAAATGTAGAGTAGTCTGATGGTAGCTTATTCTAAATTAGATAAATCAACTTGTCATCCTTAATGGGAGTACCACAATCATTAAGTTTTGTTCTCAACTCATTCACCTTAATGATAAAATTCTGGATGGAATCAAAGTTCTTATGATCTAAGGACATAAGTTTATCTTCAATCTTGTAGACATCCTCCTCAGTCACTTTCCCATATAGCATTTTAAGGGTATCCCAAGTTTCCTTGGATGTATCATATTTTATGATCTGATAAAGGATCTTATCATCAACCCCTAACCTAAGGATTCCTAGGGCTTTTCTATCTACCAATTCCCAAGCATGAATATCACTTTGAGTTACTTTATCACCTATGTGTTTAGGAAGAGATCCATGGACATATTGAGAAACTTCTTCGTTCATTAATTCACATCATTTTTTAACTGACCATGTGGCATAATTGTGTGGTGTTAATTTTGGAACCTTAATGTTTCCCATAATACAAGGAAAGAAAGATAACAAGAAGAAGAAAGGCACACAACACTAAGAGACACCTCCCCTTTTCACTCAATCAAAGAACCCCCCCAAATGAATGCTTTAGGTACTTTATATTTAGTGTGATTACAATAGACACTTACCTATTTAGGGCCTAAGTGAACTTCTAATTTTTCTATTTACAACCTCTTCTTGGAGTTCAAATTTGGTACTTGGCAATGTTGCTCAGATATACAACAATTTTGAAGTTTGATCAAAGCAATATAATGCAAAAAAGGACCTATTTATGAAAGTGGTATTTCTATCCACACAAGCCTATCATTTGATTATAGATTTGGAAAGTAGACAAAAAATTATGCACTTTCAAAAAAAATAGAACCTAAATATGTGTCTAGATGAGCCCATACAGAGCATTTGAGTTGAAAAATGTAGCATTGGATAGGTACAATCACCAAAAAGTATTTTTTTTATGACAAATCCATGCATCAAAACTAGGAAATAAAAACACCACTGAAGAGTTCAAAAAATTCTAGTCCAAATAAAAAAAGTTGCACTTGATTTGGAGTCTAAAGGATTGAGGTATGGCCTCCCAAAGTTAGACTATCAAATCAGAACTGCATATGGTGAGGGGCCTGCCCTGATGATGTTAGAAAAAAATTATATTAAAATTGACATCCAAATGGTTGTCTCAATAGTGTAATTTTGCCTATGTGTGATGGTCAAATGGTTGTTAAATTTAGGCTCATCAATTAATGATGTCAACAAAAAATTTGGCTTGATTGGCTGATGTGGCAATTCATACTATACAGACATTTGTATGTTGATGTGGTAAAATAAGTATCAGTATGGATTACTAATGTGGCATCTATATTGGAGGTTAACGTGTCCTATGACTGAATAGGGACTAGGAATTGACGGCGATGCCACATGTTGCTTGTTGGTGTTGAGGTGGCATTGACTAGGCGGTCACTATGTGGCAGACTATGCTCAATAGCATAGTGACATTGGGTCAGCAGAGCATTGGTAGCATTGGTTTGTGGTAGGCTGATGGAAGGAGGTGAAACTAATGGTTTTTGGATATTTAATCCCACATTCACCCCACCTATGGGAGCAAAGGTGGATAAAGGTGGGAGCCCACAGTGATTGAATTGACTTAAAAGCCACCGATTTGTGGTTCCTCTTCGTGGTTTGCAATTTGAGGGCTATTAGTTGGTAGTTTCTATGGTTAAATGGGATCTTGCGCCTATTTGGTTTGTAGACTGTGACTAACTTCAAGTAGCCAGGGTTTGACCACCCGGTTTGCTTGCAAAAAAAATACTCTCCTACTGGCCTAATAGGCCAAATTTTTCTTAAGATTTTTGGAAATAAAATGCAAATATGAAAATAAAAAATATAGATCCAAATAAAACAAGTACGGAGAAGCAAATAAATATACAGATTTGAAAAATTAATTGCACAGATCTATAATGATCATACCAATTTCACAAATTGGGCCTTCAGGTTCTAGTTTGTAATTTTTTTTGCCTCAATTTTGACTATAGCCTTGGATAGGCAAATTTATAGTAAAAATTCACCAAATCAATCCTCCAAATGCAATGGTAAGGTCAATCTTTCTCAAAACACTCCCAATTTCTACAGATACTCTAGATTTGAATTGTGGCCCTCTGAGAGCTGAAGCAAAAATGGTCTCCAATGGCCATGTGAAGAGATCTTCTATCACTATGATACCATGTAAGAATTTACCTTAGTAAAAAATGATGCCAAGATCAAGAAGCTCAAGCACTAGCACAATATGGATCAATAATGGATGATCATAATAAAAATATTAAGAATGGATATCAGATCAATACACACTAAAAGTGCCTGTATATAAAGGCATCTAGAATGACTAGGAGTCATCAAAGTGATAAACATCACAGCTAAGCACATGTCCACCAAGAGTGGATTATCCTCCATTGAGCATAGGAGTTTGTGTAATGATGAGAGGAGAAGTTTACATAGGTGTATCTTGTAAAAAGATGTTCTAGACACCATGTGCTCAAATAAGTTGCTAACTCCCGTGTTGTCAATAAGACAACTCATATGACTATGCATACTTCTAGATGTTTACATGAAAACTAATATGCTAATGCATTAACCTAAGTAAGCTTAAGTAAAGTGTAATAATAATTAATTATTTACAATATCACTTATCAAATGCCTCAGATTTCTCTTTAAGAAATTCAACCCATATCATTGTAGAAAAGCCATCAACTAGAATTAGAAAATACCTTTCATCACATAATCCTTTAGTCTTTGAAGGACCACTAAGATCTATATGTACAATGTCCAATTTTTCTATAGTAGTAAAATTCTTTTTGGGAAAAGAAGTCCTCTCATGTTTTTCCAAAACACACTCCTTGTAAATTATGTTAGTAGATTTTACAATCTTTGGAAAATCTCTAACTGCAAACATACTACTAGTCTTCACAATACTATCAAAGTTTATATGACAAAATATCTTATGCCATAACCAACTTTCATCTACCTTTTCAAACAAACACATCATTTCAGTAGGATTCAACTGAAATACATTACCTCTAGATATAGTTCCCGTTCCAATTACATTTCCATCTTTGTCTCTAATCATGCATTTCTTTTCTATGAACTGCAACTAATAACTGTTGTCCACTAGTTGTCCAAAACTCAAAAGATTTTTCTTTAAACCATTAACAAAATATACATTCTTAGTGTTAGTTCTACCATCAACCTTTAACTTGGCATGCAACATTGTTTCTAACTCTGACAATCCTTCCATCTTGACTTTTGAAGTCAAAAAACTTGTTCATATCACTAGTCATATGATGTGAAAAACCACAGTCAATTATCCAATCATATTTATTTTCAACCTATGATACCGAAGCTACTTTCTTTGGGCTTTCTTCTTTAATAGCTACAAATCCTATTTCATCATCACTAGCACTTATTGCTTTTTCATCAGAATCATTTTCTTCATTTGCATACAAACACTCTCTATCTCTTCTAGGTTTGTAATTTCCTTTATAGTTTTTCTCTCTTTTAGAAAACTTAGATGCATAATGACCATATATATCATAAGTCCAACATTTAAATATTTTCTTACCACCTTTTTCTCTTCTTACCAGAAGAGCTACTTCTTCTTCAATCTTTCTGTCCTCATTAGACCTGCTACTGCTAGCAAAATCTCCTCTAGCACTTGTGCTCCTTGATAAACTAGTTCAAATATTGAAGGCACTAAAAGTTGTCTCAGTTCTAGTCACTTCTCTGAACTATCTAAGCTCATTCTCAACAGCTTCAAGTCTTTCAAAAAATGTCTCCTTTGTGAAACTTTTGGTACAAGATATCAACAACTATATCATTTGAAATTCTAACTTAAACGATGGTGTTAAGGTCTTCAATATCTTCCATATAACCTCATCATCTTCTTTGGTTCCTCCTTGAGATTTAATACCTATAATAATTTTTGATATCTTGCCTACATATGTTCTTATAGATTCATCTTCCATCATTTTAGCATCTTGAAATGCACAAATCCAACTTTGTAGCCTCAACTTCTTAGAATGTGCATCGCCTTCAAAACTAGTTTCCAAAGCTTTCCAAATCAAATGTGAAGTTACTTGATTGTATTCAATTTTAGGAAGTGCAGTCAATAGTGCTTCTCTAGCTCTCATGTCACACATAAAAATATCTCTTTATTCCTTAGTACAAGTTTCCAAATCCTTTTTAGCAATGATTGTCTTTGCTGATTTTTTCAAGATCCAATATCCCAGACCCATACACAATAGATGTATCTTAATCTTTTCCTTCTAGTTATCATTATTTGTTACATTGAACTTCAAACTATCTTTCTTGAACATGCTTTCCATGGATCTCCTAAAGTTGTTAAATTTTATCTTCAAGGACCCGATGCTTTGATACCGATTGTTAGAAACAATAGTCCACCAAGATAACTGAGAAGGGGGGGGGGGGGGGGGGGTGGTGAATTAGTTATCCAACAATTAAAACATTTATCTTCTTTAAAAAAACTTAACCATTCAATCAAAGTAAACAAAAACCATAATAAGATGCACATAGATAATTACATCATATATGTTAACTAGGGGGAACCCTTGGTCAGAGGGAAAACCCCAATGGGAATGATGCCCACAAGATGATGTACTAATATAAATATTTCTTATTAGAGGATGGACCTTGTTAGGAGTCTATTACAACATTTAGTACATATAAGTCCCTATTAGGAGACTTTGAATCCATATTAGGAGACTTTGAATCCCTATTAGGAGATTCAAATGCTGTTAGGAGTTGTAGTACAATGCATACAAGAAGAGCCCATTAGCCAAACATGCAATTTCAACTACCAGAAGAGCTCACTACTCAAATGTAAAATTTACTATTATGTTCTTATTTTATTTGTTTTTTCAATGAATCAAACACTGTTAGACCTTGTAGACCAAGTCATGAACCTTAGATCCAAATATCAAACCTTAGATCACACAATAAAACCTCGACAATGAAGTTTCCTTCACTTTTGGTTTGCTCTGCTCAACTTTGCATTTCACTCTATTTGCTACTTACAATCACTTCTCATAAATATATTTCCATTCCAATCGATAAAGGAAAATTTCCTTCCTTTATACTGAGTTCATAAAACAATTCCTTGAGTTGACTGTTAGACCTCCTCAATTAATCATTATAGGACCACATTAAGAACATGTTACACTTAGTGATAACATTAATCTTCCATCTTGTAACTCGAATATATTTCTGTACATGTAATATTATGATGATAAAACTTAGCCACATCATCACCAACATGTCTTCTTCACATCCTCAACCTCAATTCTCAGAATAACAACTCTGCTAAGAGATATACCAAGTTTACCAGAACATGCCTCTATAAAGTCTATCTCAGAATAGACATTACCAAAACTTGCATAACTTCTTCTAGACTTAACACTTATTCTTCCAACATTAACTACATATACTAGATACTCAAAAGTATCTCTCATAACCTTGGATAGTGAGAATACTCAACTAGTTATCCATACCAACTTGATCTTTCTATTGTTCTTCCGTCTGATACCATAGAAGATTGCTATATTGACATCAACGACAAACTCAATCATGAATGTAACATATCATCACAGTAACATATCTACAATACTCCCCCAAAGAAATATTATCAACATTCATGCTTCCAATAGAAGTGGCTATACTCATCAAACACTCACTTTCTTAAACTTTTGGAATAATGAGATTTCATCTTTGTACCACACATTGGACATGCAAATTTTCCATTTGTTTGAAGACCTACATGATAATGATACAATTGGATTAAATATGTTAATTTTTTGAATTAGTATTATCATGTATAACTATATTTCAACATAACATACCACAAAAATTGTTGGAAATATTCTTCACTAGGCTAAGTTATTGAGAAGGGAGGGGTGAATCGGTAACCTCTAAAACTTCAACAATTTTAACTCTTAATCCAAGTATCCAATTAGCATTTAATACTTCACATATAATCTGATCTAATTGTATGTATAAGAAACTGAAAAAATAAAATCATTCATAATATTGTGACACAAAGATTTGGTGACCCAGAAACCTTCCAAATAGAAAGTAAAACTGGGATGGGCATGATACCCACAAGCTTTAGTACTGCAATATAAAGTTGGCTTGTTAAGGATTACATTGATCACTTCTGATGATCTACCCTTTTAGGAGAAATTAAGGACTGCTAGGTCCACATTATGAAAGGATTTACAAACATACAATGAAGTATGCACTTAATAAAGAGATTTACAAAAGATTGTTATGTATACCTTGTTAAAAGATTTGATCGATCTACCTATTAGGATGAAACAATAGCTAATCTTTGATCTACAACTTGGTTTGTTGAATGAGATTCCTTTAAGTGTACAAATCACCTTGTTATGATAGATGAATCTTTACTGCTCCTTGTATTGTTGTAGCCTTTGTAATTCACACTTTCTATTCTTATTTTAAGATTATATATCATCATTCACCTTTCACTCATTGGATGTGATTCAATACATTACATATATATCAATCCAATTATGTAATTACAAAGTTGGCCACTATATGAGTTTACACAAATATTAAAAAGTCAGCCCAAATGAAAACACTTAGGTTTTGAAGACTGACTTGGTGAGGTTCTAATACTCAACATCCACTGTCAATGCTTGGCATCATCATGCACTTAGTAGACGTAGAAGCTCGATTCATATTGATCACTTCCAAGTAGCCTTGAACTTGGTCTGAACTAGTGACTTTGTAGATACTATGAAACTCATCATATAAATTGAGTCTCTTGGTTTACATTATATGACTCAATAAACACTATCTCCTTGAGCTCAGTATAAAATAAGTCACTTGGTTAACACTAAGTAGCTTGGTTAACACTGGACTTGCATCACATAAACTGCAAACTCAATAAGCATTGAACAACTTGGTTTACACTGGTAAAATCGACATACACTAAGATGTGATTGACACTGCTGATCTTCATGGTAACTTTACTACTTGGTAAACACTAGAATTTGTCCAAAGGACTCAGTAGAAAATGTAGAGCTCAACAACAACTGAAATGCTTGGTAAACACTGTTAACTATATAATAAGCTTGATAGATACTTACAGTCTGATTAAGTGTATGTCACTAATAACAAACTTGACTGATATGTCAACAATCTCCTCCTTTAGCATTAGTGAAAAAAACACTTATCAACCAAAACTAAATTCAAAAAAGAGTTTCTTGAATACTTATACATCACCTTGTGATACTAGCTCAGTAGAGTATACTATTTTTGAAATTTTTCAAAATTGATTTTGTAAGATATATATCTATACATGGTAAGGTTCTTTTATACAGTATACTATACATTTTCTTGCTATATACAACATATACTTACTGCACATATCTTTCTCCCCCATTGTTTTTTCAACCTATTACATTTTCTCCCCCATAACTTTTTACATCTTTGTCCATCTATCTCCTCCTATACATCTTTCTCATATCTTCTTATTTACAGTACATACTCCCCCTATACATATATCTTTCTCCCCTTTTTTGACATTAATGCCAAATATTTATTCTATTTATTTGCATGTTAATGCCAAAATGAGATAAAATTTCTAAATGTACCTTAGTTATGATTACCAAGGTCTTGTACCAATCCTCTTGCAAGACCTTAATTTTGTGTAATGCAATTTGCACTTCTATAGACAATTCTATCATATGATCTGCTATGGAGAAATTGTTGTCATGGATGAGAGTTTTAGAATGTGCAATGTGATTTTGTGGTGCATCCATGTTGGGAAGAACCATATTCTGTATATCTACTAATGTAGATTTGATCCTTGCTTCTTCTCTAAGAAATTCTTCTTGCATATCTGTCAAAAGCCTTATCTTCTTGAAGTGTGCAAAACTTGAACTAGGGTCAAGTTGTAGCTGCTAAGCACTAGCCTTGAGATATTCATCTATTTTGGATAATTTGTCCTCTATTTCCTTGGTAAAATTAGAAACATCACATAGCTTACCAAAAAGTGCTGATACATTTGTACAAGATGTTTCCAAGGAACCCAAAATTGTAGAAAGTTCTACTTGATAGATAGCTATTTGTTGAGCAATGTGCTTGAAAACTTTATTTTCAAATTTCTTTTCTACCTTCTATAATAACTTATCATGCCCATCAATATCTTCATTAAAATTCTAGACTGCCTCTGCTAGTTGATAAAAAATTGGCTGTGAATAATTAGTGCCTACACCTATAACATCTGCCAAAATATTCTTTGCAACCTCAATAATTTTAAATTCTTTATCCCTTTCCTCTCTTAATCTCTTCTATTTGGCTTTCTTTTGGAGGAGTTCACCAAATGTCTGCATTTGGTCCGGATTAAGCTTGGAGATGTCCCAATTAGGGATTACAATTATCTCATCTAGGTCTATTTCTTCCTTCCTCTCTTTTTCCTTTACCCAAAAAATTTGTCCTTGGCTGAGCCTTGGTCTCAACTATCATTGCACTTATTACTTGTGTGCCTAGAATATAAATAATTGTAGACATACTAGGACTAGCTAGGAAAACTGATACTACACTTATTGAAGGAATACTAATAGAAATACCTAAAGAATTTGAAATTGATGTGGCAATCACAAATGTGTCCAAAACTATTGTGCTTAAAATTGATGTATTCAAACTTGATGTAGCTAACTTGGTAGAAGAGAAAAGAGTCAAAAAATTGGTAGATCAAGTGGAGGTCACTTTAGTCAATGATGTGCTGAGCTGAATTAGAGAAATGAGTAATTGGATGTTTGGATTGTCATTGGTGGCCACAATCAATCTTGCTAGGCTGTCTCTACACTTGATGTTGGCACTAGTTTTCTTGGAGAGTGAGGAAGTGAAGCAATGACTGCTGCAACTATCTTAAATGGATCAATTTACTCATAATCTTGTGTTGCTTCCTTGGTAGCCTCTTGTTCTTGTTCCTCTTCATCTTCTACATTATCAAAATGTGTTGGCTCTTCATCATTTCCTTCTTCATCCTTTTCCTTATCCTCATCATCATCATCATCATTTACATTCATAGGGAAATCACTCGGTTTATGAAGATGATAAATATTTTTCCAAGTGTCAGTTGCATTCCTTACAACATGTTCAATATCTTTCATTAGAATCAGACAAGTGTGGAATTTCATAGTCAAATTTTCTTCATTTTTCTTCAGCAACTCTTTTACCTTTGCATCTAATATGCTCAGTATAAGCTACCTTAGATTTTTCCCATAGATGTCTTTGACAATTTGCATGGAAAATTCCCATCTTGGCTTAATTTTATCCATCAAAACATTAGGAATCAAAGAAGCAAGCTGGTCTGGAAAGTATTTCCATTTAACCATTTTGTCCATCACCAAATCTTCTATCTACTTTTTCTCTTCAGCTGTTCTAGTTTCATACTTTAATGCCTTAAAGTTTGTTATACCGACTCCAGCTTCCAGATCTTTCAATCTATCTTGGAAGGTGGGTGGAGGTTTTTTGAATATAATGTCTCCTCCTTCCTTGTTAGCTTTCTTCTTGGAGGATCTTCTTGTAAATACTATAGTGGATGGCTTTGGTGGCTTTGTTATAATTACCTTGCCCTTCTTCTTTAATGGTTCTTCTTCCTTAGATTCTTCCTCATCCTCTACTTCCTCATCCTCACCGTTTCCTTTGGTCAACAAAAGGGTAGAACTTTTTCAGTTTAGCAATTCTTTTCTTTCCTTTATTAACCTCCTTAGGGAGCTTTATTTCTAGTTCTATTTTGGCTTTTGATTCATCATATATACCAAAATATGTAGCCTTAGGATCAACTAGCTCATTAATAAGTTCCTTAATGATGTCTTTAGTTTCATCGATACTAACCTCATACCCAAGAGGTTTCACCCATGCTATTCTAGGTTTGATTGCCTAAATGTATACTTTGTCACTATCCACCATGAAACACACATCATTCTTATAATCTTCAACAAGTTTCTTTGGGATTTGGTATCTATTGCTCATGTTTTCCTTAAATACATCAAAATAGTTGTACATAATACTATTATAGTTCTCACCCATCTTAGCAATAAACTCATTAATCTGATATAGCACTGGCACATCTTTTCTCCACACGACAAAGACTTTTGAAGGGAAAATTTTTTGAACATAAAGGAATAAACATGTTAACAGGGAGCCAAAATTACATGGGTTATTCTTTGATGTCCTAATGCTTTCCATGTTCTTGTTGAATTGTTTCAATAGTAGCTCAACAAGGTCAAAAGGTAGATTGTTCTTCACTACCTTGTATGCAAGGTCAATTGCTTCACATAACACATTGTTTAACCTGCTCAAGCTATAAATCTTGTGTGCAATGATATGGATGCTAAAATTTAATTCTACATTAGTGACACTACTTATTTTCATTCCTCTATTGTCCCATTTTGCTAGGGTTTTCTTTTCTAGTTCAGCCCAACCTAGGGTTTTAGTCGTCTTAGCTTTGGCCAACATTGGGTGACCAATAATTTGATGAATCATATTCTTTATGATCAATACTAGTTGCTCCAACCATAACTACCCATTATGCACTAGACTAAAGATAAACCTAATCCATTTTACTTGAAATTCATGTTGGTATATTCAAATATGGAAAGAGTACTTATGAGAGAGGGGGGAGGGGGGGTTGAATCAAAAGTATCACACTTTAGCCAATAAAACTTTTAGGTGGAAGTAAATTGCATACATATAAATACATCAAGTAAACATGAAACTAAACACATGCATCAACAACACATAACACTAGAATTTGGTAACCCAGAAACCCTCCAGGAATAAGAAGGTAAAACTAGGGTGGGGATGATACCCACAAAAATTACTGCAACAATATTGTTTAACCACTTCTAATGGTCTGCCCTATTAAAGGCCTGCCCTGTTAAAGGCTTTACACTGTGTCAATAGTGACCTGGTTAAAGGATTTCAAACACTTAACATGAAGTGTCACCCTGTTAAAGGATTTAATCACCTTTTGATAAGGATCTACAAATAGCTGTTAAGCCAACCTATCTACATAGGATTTTCTTTCTAATACAATGGTAAGAGAGTATTAGGTATTATAAACATGATTGTTTGCAATCCTTGATTACTGAATGCAAGAACTTGTTCTGGCTCTTTCTCTGATTTTGATCCTCTGAGATTTGATTTCTATTTGTCTACCTTGCTTTACTTTGATCAACTGATTAATGAATTGCTGCTCTTACTTTCTAAGTCTCCTCTCATTTTTTTTTAATGAACCTTTCATCTTCCTTAAAAAGACTTCAAAGACTTAGGGTTAGATATGGATCTACGATCCACATTGAATCTCAATTTCTCGCTCAATACTTGTCTTTTGCTGATTGGTTGCATGCTTTTCCAAGTTTTTCAACTGGCTGCATGCAAATTGCATAGGAAATGTAAAAGATTCGTTCTTATCTCTATATCTTTCAAGATTTATCTTATGTCAGCTACAAAAATAGTTTACATCATAGTTTGTGCAATCACAAACTCTTATGCTAATATCCTAAGTTACTCGGCTCTTGAAGCATTGCTGATGCTCGGCACATGCTTTTTCTTGGATAGCTCGGCACGTAAAAAAAATTGTATCACTCGGCACCAACTATTACTCAAAACTTGTTAACACTCGGCACTTATTAACACTCGACACCTACTGTTACTCGGCACTTGTTAACACTTGGCACCTACTGTTACTGCTTGACACTTGATATAGCTCAGCACTTGATATAGCTTGACACTTCATATTACGTGGCACCTACTCTTTGTTTGGCATTGTTTAGTGGAAAAATGGTTAAGTGTATTGACACTCAGTTGTCAAAATTATTCTTTAAACTAACAATCTTCCCCTTTTACATGAGTGGCAAAAACACTTAACTAAGATCCTTATGACTCCTTGTTAGTTGATCCTGTATGTACACTCAGTGATTTCTGTCCTGTTTCTGCATTCTGACTAATCAAAATTTGTCAAAAAAAGTCTCCCAAAATTTGCTATCTGCCCCTTTTATTGTACTTATCATTTCATTCCTGTACTTAACTCGCCCATACTTAATCTCTTCTTATCACTCCCCCATACTTATTCTCCCCCTTTTTGACACTTATGTCAAGGGTCTTACAAGGAAATGCCATACTTGGCCAAAAATGTACTATTTACTTCAAGGAGTACCTTTAAAGCTGCATCCCAATTTGCTAGTTCGACATCCAATGACTTATGCTGGATGGCAATCTCTGCTGCTAGGTGTACAAGTCCATCAGATGAAGAAAGATTGGGGTCTTTCTTGAGGACTGTCTTTGCATTTATCTACTCCTTGTGAAGTAGTTCCAAATGAGGAGTTATTGAGGATTGAATTTGCATCAATTTAGCTTTTGTGGTTGCCTCCTCTTCTGCTAAGACAACTAACTCTCTTTGTGTGTGAAGTGATTGGGCAAAATGCTTCTCACTCTGAGCTGGATTTGTGGGGAGTTGCATGCTAGAATTCTTCAGATTATTCTCCAAGCTCAGTAGTTTTTGGCTATGTCCCGTGTGAACGTGGAAAAATCACACTTGTTGTAC
The DNA here is from genome assembly GCA_028749045.1 of Cupressus sempervirens. NCBI lineage: Eukaryota > Viridiplantae > Streptophyta > Pinopsida > Cupressales > Cupressaceae > Cupressus > Cupressus sempervirens. Next base: position 363,003,333 of record CM053787.1, on the reverse strand, counting down.
AGGGAAAAGATGTTTCCTAGTACAATTTTAACTATTTTAATTTTCTTTTCTAGTTCTACTTGTGACAGTGCTATATCACCAGATATTTTATTATTTACCTTGCCTTGGAACTTCCTTTCTGACCATTCGAGCAATTTGGTGTTTGTTTCCTAGTCTTCACTAGTCACTAGGTCAACTATATCAGATAGTTGCTCTATAATTGGTCTTGACTCATCTGGAGACTATAAGCAGAAAGCTTCTGTGAATATGTCTTTGATTTTATTCAAGGTAAGCTTATGCTTGTGTTCTTTTCTTAGTGCTTCTTGTCTCCTTCTTCTGTCCAATGCACTCTGAATTTCATTGATCTTCTCTTCAGTGAGAGTGCTAGATTCATAATATGGGATCTTTATTTCTTCATCAAGCTCAGGAACTCCATAGTGAAGTTTCCTAATTTCTTTTGATGAGCTCGAGCCTGGTGTTGTGATTTTTAGTTGTAACCCATCAGTGCTTGGCTACTGAAGAGTCTGTGTTGGAGTACCAAATTTTGGTAATGCAACCAGTGTTTGCATTGCAAACTCCTCCTTCTTCTTTGTCTCATCTTTTTCTTCAGCTTGAGTATCCCTTTTATGATCCCTAGGTGGGGCTGAACTTGTTGGTTGTTCAGATGTTTCTTTTATTTCCCTTGCTATTGTACTTGGCATTTGAAGTGTATAAGTGACTACACTTGGTGGAGGTGGTGGTGGAAGAAATAGAATACCAGTAGTTTGTATGGTCGAGGGTGGCACTTGTGCTTTTACCTTGACTATCTTTGTTTTAACTTCTAGATTCTGTAATTCATCAACACTGACCAATACAGGATTTGAAATTAATTTTGCTACTAGTGATGATTGGTCAAGGATTTCTAAATCCTCTGCAATTAATGGATTGATGTTTGGATTTGAAGTGTCTGTAACATCTTTTATTTTTATAATATCTGCAGGTGTGATGGTGGCATGAGGAGGGCTAGGAGGAGATACCTGTGTGTCTTGCACACTTTGATCTTGTGGCTCAGCTGTATCTTTCTCTTCCTCTTTCTCCTTTGTATGTGCCTTTTCTTCCTTTTCTTCTTCACTCTTCTTCTCCACTTGTTCCTTCTCTTTTTCCTTGGTTCCTGACACCTTCTTTTCCCTTATCTTGGCACTTGCCTCTACTTATATTCTTCATTATACACATCTTCTATTTTCTTGTAAACTATTTTTCACAATCTTGTGGATTTTGTAACTACCTCTTCAATTTTATTTTGTAATATGCTGAATGCTCTATGCTTGGGAGTGAATCTATTATTATGCCTTTTTACTGCATTTGTTACTTGATCTCTAGACAAATTAGGCAACAATCTAGCTAATGTTGACTCCCTTATCTCCCTTTCCATTTGTAAACAAAAATGCCATTTATCCTCTACAGTTTTGTACAATTCTTTAGGCATTGATTCATCTAATTCTAGAGGTGTGTGCTTATATTCAGCCATCATAGCATACACATATTCTTCTAATTTATTTTTCTCTTCTTTGGTGAGCTTAGAAAAATTTAGGTTCTTTAAACCTTTCAAATCATCATTCCTAATTTTTGAACATAATCTATCAACAACAGTTTGAGGTTTGTGTCTTACCACTTGAAATTGACTGTTGTCCTCTGACTCTATCTTCTCCTCATCTGTTTCAGGCTGGGCAACAAATTTTATTTTCTTAGACTCGGCAATAGTCTTCTTTGAGTATTTCTTCTTTCCTTTTTCCTCCTCTTGGGCTTTTTGTGCTACAACCCTTGTGGTAGGTCTCTTTGGTGCAGGAGCAGCTACTTTCTTTCCCTTGGATTGAGGAGCAGGAGGAGTTGTGGCCTTTCTTTTAACTTGTGCTTCCTCAGCTTCTTCTTCCTCAACACTTTTCTCTTTATCTTCTCCTAACCCTTGAGTCAGACCTTGAGGTTTATCTCCCTCTTCTTCAATGTCTTCTCCTTCCTCTTCTGTTGTTCCTTCTTCTTCAACACTAAATTTTCTCTTGATTTGTCTCACCATTTTTTCTTTCTTCTTTACTGCAAAAGCAGTCTTCAAATCTGTTATCACCCTTGATTTAACAACATCATAGGTTCCAAAAGCTTTTACATTTTATCATGTTCTTCTGCAAGGAGGGCTTTTATCACCACAAAAGCTTGATCAATATCAAGTTCATAACCTAGTGGCCTAAGCCATCTTACTCTAGGTATAACTACTTGTATATAGGTATAATCTATATCTATGAGAAAACAAATGTCCTTTTCATATTTCTTAGTGAATGAGACTAGAATCCTCATTCTTTGTTTCATGGACTTTTTGAAGTCCTCAAAGTAACTAGTCATTTGGGCATCAAAATTTTCACCCATCTTTTCAATGTATCCATTGATTTGTTCAACAATTGTTTTGTCTAGACTCCATCTTACCTTACCCACAGAAGGGAATTCTTTCATCAGATAGAAAAATATGCACACCAAAACTGATCCAAATTTGCACTGAGCTCCCTTGCTCTTCCTTATAGCTCCTAGATTCTCATTAATCTGTTGAAACATGAGCTCTGCTAGATCATAAGTGTGATCCTTTTTAATTATTTTGTATGCAACATCAACTGCTATACAAGGTACACTGTTTAACCTACTTGATTGATAGAATTTGTGTGAAATGATTCTCACAGCAAAATCTAGTAGGGGATCTGTGATTGTGTCAATAGTCATTCCTCTATTATTCCTTTTAGCACCTATGTTTTTCTCTATTACTTCCCTTTTGTCACTTCGCAGGGTCCTTGGCCGATCTAGGGTTGGAATACCAGTAACCCTATGAACAGTTTTCTTGGTGAATTTTACTAGCCTTGACTCTAACCAAAAGACTCCATCGTGTATTCTGCTCAAAACTATTCGTACCCATTCAATTTTGAAAACAATAAAAAATTCTAGGGTTTTGGTTAATCCTTTTCTTTCTGTTATTGAGAACTCATCTTTCAGTCTTTTGTTCTCACATAGCTTGTCATATGTATTGTAGATCTCTAAATCTCCTAGGGCTCCAATTTTACAGTTATAACATCTGCGAACATCTTGGACCATAACAACTTTATTAGGAATAACTGATAATGCACCTACGGGATCATTCTTGTATGCTACTTCTGGAATGGGCTTGAATTCAAGTTGTTTAACTTCATTGCTGACCAACTATATTTCATGAATCTCTCTACCCTTAGTGGTTCTTGACCTAGATGCCATTGTTTTCCAAACTAGGGTTTACAATTTAAACAAGTTTATAAATTCTATGTAGCTCGACACTTAAGTAAAATACCTCAAATCAATGAAACTTGTCCTGAATCACTGTTGAAATCTTCACAAATGGCTTCTGAGCTGACCTTGATCTTCTTTGCTCTTCTTGGCTTTGCTTCTCATTTGAATGGTGGGAAAATGATCGAAAATCAAATTTATGTACCCTTCAAAATAGAGTAATTAATGCTTAGTGCACTAACAACTGTCTACTCGGCAGCTGAAGGGTTTCAACATGACTCAACACCCATTGTGTTTCACTTTGCTTGGCTCCTATTGATATTTCATAGCTCGGCATCATCTATCAACTCGGTCGCTATTAGCAACTCGGCACTTGAAGACAACTTTGACAGATCTTGCAAAACTCTCAATTTTGACTTAACATCTTTGCTTATGCTGATTTTTTCTTTGCAGTTCTTCTATGTCTTGGAACTGATGTATGATGTAACTTGGTTTATCAATCCCACACACTTATTCTTGCTTAATTTGATGAAGTGTGATCACTTGACCTATTAGGTGAAGTGATCTCTGCACTTGATGTGCTATACTCATCTTTCTTCTTCCATGTCTTATTCATTTCACTTCTGATATATCCAACATCTATCTTTGCCTTTCCATTGCTGAACTCAGAACTTGATGCCTTTGACCTTGTTGGGCAATTCTTGCTGACATGACCAGTTTTTAAGAAACTGAAACATGTAGTTTGACTCAACCATCTTTTATAGTTTCCCTTGAAATGCGTTCTTATGCAATTTTGGGGTGTATTTCCATATTCTTTACAATAGTGACAACTGTACCTGGTGTTGTAATCCCAAAATTCATGGTTTGATGTCTTTGCTGGTTGATTTAATGTCCACACAGGCTTTGATCTACATTCAAAAGCTTTCTGTCCATATTTTTTTCAATTATGATAGTGACCCTCAAATCTTGATGTCTTAGTAGTTTTGGTTCTGCATTCATATGCTTGATGACCTTGCTTCTTGCATTTATGACAATGATTTATACTTTTAGGTTTATCATGCTTATGGGCATTCTTGCTTCTACATACATTAGATGTATGTCCTTTCTTTCCACAGAAATGACATGTAGGTTTAACATCTTTACTTTTATCGCTTCTTTGTTTTGCACTCTTTGATGATTCTCCAACTTCAGTGATGTTGTATCCAAGTCCTGATGTATCATGGGTTGATCTTGGGGATTTCAGTAATTGCTCAAAATATTTGATGGCTTCACTTGACTTGTTGAGATTCTCTGCCACCTCTTTTTCTCTGTTCAATTCATTCTGCATTTGTTCATTTTGCATCTTCAAAGTAGAGATCTCAATATCTTTCATATTGAGTTCATGATGAAGGTTCATCATTTAGACAAGTGTATCCATCTGCATGATTGAGATCCTTGTCAATTCAGTACATTTTTCTTCAAGTCTGTTTGCAAGATTTCTTTTGTCATTTTTCATCATGACCTTATCATCAACTGCTCTTTTCTTTTGTTCAGTAATTTCACATATCATTATGGCCTATGATTCATGTTCCATCTTGAGAGATCTTATCTCCTCTATTTGAACTTTGTTTTTCTCCATCAATTCTACTATTTCTACATCAAACTCTTTAGTGTCTCCATTCGAAAATATGTTGGTGGTATCAATCTCCTTGTAGTTTATCTCATTTTTGGCTATGGCTAGACCCTTCCTTTTTTTTAATGAATTTCTCAACTTGTTTCTAAATTCCTCCAAGCTATGCAGAGCAAGTTGCACATCTATCACCTGATTTTCAATGATCTTTCCAAGTTTGAAAGCTTCCATCTTTAGATCTTTTCCTCCAAGCTGTTAGGCTTTTCCTTGTGAGAACCTAGATTCACTCTGATACCAATTGTTGGAATATTCAAATATGGAAAGAGTACTTATGAGAGGGGGGGGGGGGGGGGGGAGTGAATCAGAAGTATCACACTTTAGCCAATAAAACTTTTAGGTGGAAGTAAATTGCATACATGTAAATACATCAAGTAAACATGAAACTAAACACATGCATCAACAACACATAACACTAGAATTTGGTAACCCAGAAACCCTCTAGGAATAAGAAGGTAAAACTGGGGTGGGGATGATACCCACAAAAATTACTGCAGCAATATTGTTCAACCACTTCTGATGGTCTACCCTGTTAAAGGCCTGCCTTGTTAAAGGCTTTACACTGTGTCAATAGTGACCTGGTTAAAGGATTTCAAACACTTAACATGAAGTGTCACCCTGTTAAAGGATTTAATCACCTTTTGATAAGGATTTACAAATAGCTGTTAAGACAAGCTATCTACATAGGATTTTCTTTCTAATACAATGGTAAGAGAGTATTAGGTATTATAAACCTGATTATTTGCAATCCTTGATTATTGAATGCAGGAACTTGTTCTGGCTCTTTCTCTAATTTTGATCCTCTGAGATCTGATTTCTGTTTGTCTACCTTGCTTTGCTCTGATCAACTGATTAATGAATTGCTGCTCTTACTTTCTAAGTCTCCTCTCATTTTTTTTTTCAATGAACCTTTCGTCTTCCTTAAAAAGACTTCGAAGACTTAGGGTTAGATATGGATCTATGATCCACATTGAATCTCAATTTCCCACTCAATACTTGTCTTTTGCTAATTGGTTGCATGCCTTTCCAAGTTTTCCAATTGGCTGCATGCAAATTGCATAGGAAATGTAAAAGATTTGTTCTTATCTCTATATCTTTCGAGATTTATCTTATGTCAACTACAAAAATAGTTTACATCATAGTTTGTGCAATCACAAACTCTTATGCTGATATCCTGAGTTACTCGGCTCCTAAAGCATTGCTGATGCTCGGCACATGCTATTTCCTGGATAGCTCGGCACCTAAACAAAACTGTATCACTCGAAACCTACAGTTACTTGGCACTTGTTAACACTCGACACCTATTGTTACTTAGCACTTGTTAACACTTGGCACCTACTATTACTGCTTGGCACTTGATATAGCTCGACACTTCATATTACTCGGCACCTACTCTTTGTTCGGCATTGTTTAGTGGAAAAATGGTTAAGTGTATTGACACTCAGTTGTCAAAATTATTCTTTAAACTAACAATTCATGGGGTATGTGAGGGATGTGAGTTAATCCTTTAGTTTCTAGGTGTTGCTGCTCGGGTTTCAAAACTCCATTTGCACATAGTTTGTTTAGGGCATCATCCATTTGTAAAGTGCCAATCTCTTGAATAACACATTTAAAGTGAGTGTGAATATCATTGATCAAAAATACCTTTGGAGGGATTTGAGACTACACTCCACTCGGATCTAGGGTTCTCACTATTGTAGGAGTGAGCTTGAAGTCTGGTGCCTTCCATTCACCACAAACTAGCATGTCTGAACCTCGCTTTGCCTTGCTGCTACTAGATGCCATCTTCACTTGGTAGGGTTTGAGAGAATTCAAAATATTTCATTGACAACTCACTCAAATCGCTTGGATTCTCTAAAGATCACACTTTGCAATAGCTCTCAAAAATTTCATAGTAAAAATGACTTCGATTCCATTCCTTTTATCAAAATTTTCCATAAATGCTTAATATGAAAGGTGGATCAATTGACATCATGTTAACAATATGTCATCCACTTCTTTGCATTGAAAACTCAGCGAGGTCTTTGTGACTCAATAACCATATGCATCTTCATTACTTCTTACCTCACTTGGTAAAGTCTATGACCCAACCTCACTTGGTAGAGAAGGTAACTCAGTAGGCACTAGTACCCTTTTACTTGGTGATCCATTTGTATCCTGAATACAGATTTGGATCTTTTTGACTTTTCAACTGGAACTAATTTGGATGTCTTCTTTGATAGCTTAGTTCCAATTCTCCCTTAAGAACTTAAGTGGAAATGGTAAAGTCACCCAATTCTTGAGTGACTTGATCACCATTGCTTGGACTTGAATTCTTGATAGAATTTGGAACCCATTGTCGTCTCATCTATTTTCAGATGTTATCAACCTTTGCCTTCTTTTCATGTTCTATTCTACCAATATTCATACAATTCTTGGCAAGATGACCAAGTTCTATACAAATAAAACATCTTTTAGTAGTATCTCTTTTCCTTAAATGATGCTTTACACAATTCATTCCAATGTGTCAAAATTCTCCACAATAATGACATCTACACTAGGTGTTTTAGTCCCAACCAAATATTGCTTTCACAATTTTCTCTGCTAGATTCATTATCTTAATTTTTCATTTTGATAACTTGTGTCCATGTTTCTTGCATTTGTTACATTTGCCTTCAAATCTTGGTTTCTCTTTGCATTCATTAGCCTTATGACCATGCTAATTGAAATTATAACATTTCCATTGAATTTTGCTTTTCCATTGCTCCAACATTTGTTTGATGTATGATCTATCTTACCATAGTGATTGCAAGTAGGTCTTTGATTCTTTTGAGCTCTTTGCTTGGATGATTCTCCCTCTTCTGTATATCCAATTCTTGCTTTTCCTTTTTATCTATATAGATTTTTCTCATTCAATTAATTCATGTATACTTGGGATTTCATCATTCTTTCATTGACTTGCCTTTGAGAGTTTAGACCATTTAGCAATCTTTCATTTTCAGATCTTAGGCTCATGATTTTTTCATTTGCACTAGAGAGCTAATAAATGAGGTTTGCTTACTGAAGGGATTGGTGCTAGATTTCATTGTTCTTTCCTTCTATCTCTTCTTTTATCTTGTTCTTCTACTCCATGACTTCACATAGCCTTACTGACTAAATTTCTTGTTCTCTTCTTATTTTCCTTATTTCTTCTTTAAGGGAACCATTCTTTTCTAGGAGTTCTTTGATTGCTTCATTGGATTCATCTTGATTACTTAAATGAAGATCTTCAACATTTTCTTCAATGTAGAGATGATCATTCATTTGAATTGCAAGTTCTTTTCTTCTTTTCAAGGATTGAGAGAGTTGCTCCTTTTCTTTCTTGAGTTGGGAAATAGCTATTTTCAAATCTATCTTTTCATTGTCAATAGCTTTGTCAAGTCTGAATATCTCCATGGATTTGATCTTTGCTCAAGCTATTAAACTATTTCTTGAGAACCTTAATGCTCTAATACCAATTTTTGGAAATATTCTTAACTAGGCTAAGTTACTGAGAGGGAAGGGGTGAATCAATAACTTCTAAAACTTCAACAATTTTAACTCTTAATCCAACAATCCAATTAGCATTTAATCCTTTACATATAATCTGATCTAATTGCATGCATAAGAAATTGAAAACATGAAAGCATCCATAACATTGTGACACAAAGATTTGGTGACCCAAAAACTTTCGAAATAGAAAGTAAAACTAGGGTGGGGATGATACCCACAAGCTTTAGTACTGTAGTATAAAGTTGGCCTGTTAAGGCTTATATTGATCACTTCTGATAATTTTCCCTATTAGGAGCAACTAAGGATTGCTAGGTCCACTTTGTGAAAGGATTTACAAACATACAACAAAGTATGCACTCGGTAAAGATATTTACAAAAGACTATTAGGTCTACCTTGTTAAAGGATTTGATTGATCCACCTATTAGGATGAAACAATAAATGATCTTTGATCTACAACTTGGTTTACTGAATGAGATTTCTTTAAGTGTACAAATCACCTTGCTGTGATAAATGAATATTTCTTGATCCTTGTACTACTGTAGCCTTTGTAATTCACACTTTTTATTCTTATTTTAAGAATACATATCATCATTCACCTCTCACTCATTGGATGTGATACAATAAATTACATATTTATCAATCCAATTACATAATTACAAAGTTGGCCACTATACAAGTTGACACAAATATTACAAAGTCAACCCAAATGAAGACACTCAGGTTACTGACTCAGTGAGGTTCTGATACTTGGCATCCACTATCAATTCTCAACATCTTCATGCACTCAATAGACATAGAAACTTGATCCATACTGATCACTTCCAAGTAGTCTTGAACTTAGTCTGCACTAGTGACTTGGTAGATATTATGAAATTCGTCATATAAATTGAGTCTCTTGGTTTACATTGTATGAATCAGTAAACACTATATCCTTGAGCTTGGTATAAACTGAGCCACTTGGTTAACATTGGGTAGCTCAGTTAACACTAGACTTGCATCACATAAATTGCGAACTCGGTAAGCACTGAATAACTCTATTTGCACTAGTAAACTTGGCATACACTAAGATGCACATTTTACATTGCTGATCTTCATGGTAATTGTAACTACTCGGTAAACATTGGAATTTGTCCAAAGGACTCAATAGCAACTGTAGAACTTGGAAACATCTAAAATGTTTGGAAAACACTATTAACTATACAATAAGCTCAGTATATAATTATAGTCTGATTAAGTGTATGCCACTAATAACAAGCTTGACTGATATGTCAACAAAAAATATGTCAACCTTGGGGCATCATGAATTATCTACACAAGCATTGCATGGAATTGAAATTGTTTTTGTCCAATTGGTTTAGAGATATCGTACATAGTGAAACCATTTCATAAGACCAACAAATTGTTGATAAAAGGTGCAACATATACATTCATATCTTTCACTTGGTACTTACTTGGTTGAATGAACAACATCAAATAATTGTTGTGGTCATTTCACTCTAGGACTTATAATCACATGTAGATAACAATAAAATACTTGGAACAATCATTGCCAACATAATGTGCTCTCTCTTTATTGACTTCCACAGGGGAAGGTTATTGTTGAAAATAAAAACAAGCCACACCGAGTAAATATATCTCATCTCTACAAATGGATTGACATTGTCAGTTGCCAGAGAAAGCTTGAGATTTTGAGGTTCTTCTTTAATTTATGGCCACTTTTCCTATATGGGCATAAATGCTAAACCATCCATAGGTATCTAAATAATGTCATCTCAACTTCTATTGCATGCATGATAATCTATAAATTGTACCAAGTTACTACACCTGAATAATTTTTTAAGACATGAAATAATGAGGATGTAGCAAAGAACCTTGGAGGCACCTTTTTGGTCACTTGATCATCTCGATATTTTCTCGTATGTAATTCAGGGAGTTCTATTGCATTTTTGCATTCTTTATGATAAATAACATGATATTTAGGAAAATCATCTATTGCTTGATAGTCAATTCTAATATGTTTCATAGTGGCACATAATTCTTCGTACATTGGAGGGATAACATTTGATGATGGTAACAAAAAGTCACCTATCAATCTACAACAAAAAATATAAGTCATTATTATAAACAATCTTAATGGTACATGTTTCACCTTTTATAGACTATAATGATGTGTGTGACAAATTTTAGTATACATGACATTGTTGTGTTGGATAAACTATTCATATCCGTCAAATTCACCAACAATAATATAAAAAAGAGAAGAGTTGATAGGGATCCTTCGTAAAGGGCTACATTTTCCTTCTAAAGCAGAGGTATATCATGGATGACCTCAATGCCATCCTCATAATAATAATCACTATCATTAGTAGCAACAACACCAATACCAAATGCGTCATGGATCAATGCATTCATACCATCATCTACAAATGTGTTTTCTGGCAAATGATCATCATCTTCCATGGGACCATGATCTTCTCCTTCATTACTCACACCTCCATGTTCCTCCATGTTCCTCCGTATTCACACCTCCATGTTCCTTGAGATGTGGTGGTCCATATCACATACTACCTTGGGGAGATTGACCTATATAAAAATGATGATAATTAAATCCCCCTTCAATGTGATAATCAAACCTTTGTTCCATGGTTCATATGTATATTAATTGCGAAAACACTATGAAAAACAACCTACAAATGAATGATAATAAAACCCCCTTCAATGTGTGTGATGTCCCCACTCTAATATATAAATTAAATAATAAATAAGTATTATACATAAAGTGATATTAATAAAAATATTAAAGTAATAATATTTTATATGTAATATTATATAATAATATCCTTGCATTATAATAGCAATATGGAATTATGAAATTAATTAAATAATAATATAATATAATAAATAATTATATTATAATGATTAAAATATGATTTAATATAGAAACACTATTAATATAAAATATAATAATATAATAATATAATTTATACAGTTGATATATTAATAAAATGATATATGTTACAGTATAATTATTATTAATAGTAATTATATTAATATTACAATTACTAATATATTAATAATAATAATTAATGTTACAATATATTATTATTATTATTAATATAATATAATAAATATTATAAAAAGACGCAACTCTTAGAAATGAAAACTATATATACATAGAGGAATATAATATGGAGGGATATATGATAAGAAGGAGAAATATAAAGGGAAATAAAAAGGGAACCAGTCGTAATCTGGGAGAAAAAGGAGAAAATTATACACTATAAGGCTATGAATTCTAATGTTCCAAAAATGGTTCATTACAATGTGACCATTCTCCCTACAATGTCTCTTAGTTGTTTTGATTTTGATTCTTTTCTTTAAGCCGTTACAACACTTGCAAGGACAATAACATTTGTTATCGCCTTCTCTTTGAAACTTAGACAACAATCTAGCAATTGTCTCCCTATTTTGATCAAATTCCTTTGTATTATCTGACATGATCCTTCTTCATAGGAATAACTTATTTTTGTACCCTCATTGAATTGGTTGTGCTTGCTAGATCTATCATTGATAACCATTTCAACATACACATCGACATTAGAGCAAAAACCTTGAAAAAAAACTAGACAAGGTGTTCTTAATGTTTATATCTACACATATGGTTTTGAAAGAAAAAAATTGGTGTACTTAATGTGTATATCTACAAAAAAATTAGACATATTGTACATAATGTTTATATCTACACATATGGTTTTGTAAGAAAAATTTGGTGTAATTAATTTGTATATTTGCAAAAATATTTGACATGTTATACTTAATGTTTATATCTGCACATATGGTGTTAAAAGAAAAAATTGGTGTAATTAATGTGCATATCTACAAAATATTGGACATATTGTACGTAATTTTTATATCTAAACATATGGTTTTGAAGATGGTAGACTTATTGAACAAGTTAGTATTTTAGAACCTTCTCAAAACACATAAGTGGTAGATATAAATATGGTGTTCGACTAAACTCATAAGTGGTTGGAAAACTCAAAACAATTTTAGGAAAATGCATTTCACCTCACCTCGCTCAAATTCACCATTATTCCTTTTCAACATCCCATCTTTTCATTTCATCCCTATTCATCACATTTCTTACCCAATGATCGAACCATCTCACCCTATAAATATGCTCCATTTATATCTCCATCTATTGCATCAACACAACTCCTATTTCATATTGATTACATATTTGGACTATCTTTCTCCCATTGATAAGTTTTGATAGTGGAAGAGAACTAATTATCTTAGTTGTTGATCAGACCCAATAAACATTATTGTCTAGCTTAAGGACATAAAGAGAAGATATGGGTGCAATGAAGGAAATGTTATAATTTGTGTTTCATTTATGCCTCTTTATTTTGATTTTGTTCAAGGGAAGCTCGCCAATGCTAATAGAAAACAACAATGCACTTTCTAAGAATTTACAATTGTTCAACATAATTAATGTTGTATTTTAACTTTCACTAAATTTTATAATTTTAAAAAATATTAAGATTTTAAGATTGGAAATATTTGAATAATACATAGCATGTCGTAATATTCTAAAATTGTATGGATTTTAGTATAATTTATTTAGTACATTAAAATATCAAGAAAAAATATATTTTTATTTCAAATACAATCATTTTTTTACTAATAAGGATGTGATTAGAGATTTGAAGATGCATTCCACATCCGCTAAGCATTAATGTCTTGTTTACAAAGGCATTAATTTTATAAATAATTATTTTTATATGATCTTATTGATTTGACTAAGACTAGGAATATATAAGAAAAACTTTAGTGAATTAATTATTTTCAACCAAGTACGAAAGTGGTGGAAAAGGGAATTTATGAATTAAATAATAAAATATATTTTAATATTAAAAAATCAATTTATTATAGATTCATAGAGGTTAAGTAGAGAAATAATAATAATAAGTTTATATTTGACTTCTGTGCAAAAAATTAGTTTCAACATGCCCAACATGACCACCTAAATCTCTCTCACATTGGTGCGTATCCTTGTCTTGACCTGCATTGACTCAGTGCAATGTCGTCCAAAATTTTTGCAGTGAATTTTTTTAATTTCAATATGAACAAGTATCTTTTAATTGATGAGGGCACAAACCACAACCAAAATGAACATAATAGGAAAAGGGAAATATTATTATCAGAAGTGATATGTTATTACATTTAGTACAATGAAAATAGACTCAAAGACATGCCCTACGGGCTTACAATGGTTTGATTCTGGAGAAAAATCCTCCTCATAGTACCCTCTCCCAAACTCCACCAAAAAACTCCTTTACAATGCCAGAAATGTCCCTAAGTACTCAAATTAGGTTTAGGGTTAGGAATACATTCTAGAATATGCCATTTGACATCCACTGCCAAAACAAAAGGTTCTAGAAAACATGTCAGAAGTCGGTGTAAAGTTAGAAGAATCTAGAAATGGTAGTCCAACTTTCGAGAGACTTAACTTTTGATTTGAGACTCCAATTGACGAACTATTTACATTTCTAGAAAGCTCTCCAAGCGCTCTATAGGCCTATGGACCAACTTTTCTTGTCCCCCATTTTTTGAGCCCGTACAAGGCCATTTTGTGCCTCAAATCTAACTTTGAAGTGCTCTTAGGAGGTCTCTAGGCAACTTAAAACCGTAATAAATTTCAAACTATAAAGCCTTTTGACTTGATTCTTTTTCCAGAGTGCTTTAAATTATAATTATAATAATCCCTCCAACTTAAACCCTCTAACTAATCATAATTATGGATCAATTACAAAATAACCTATTTTCTACATTGGCACGTATCCCAAGGTGTTAAAAAACTCTAACCTAGAAAACCAATAGTGGAACTATGAGAGTTGGAACCTTTATTCAGCCCAAATGGGTATCAAAAAATGAAAATACATTAAATAGAAACTAACACTAATCATATTTTTGGGTGATACAAGATTGCCCTTACACCATTGGATGCTTCTGCATTAGACACCCAGGGTAGATTGAAAAGTGACCCTGTCACTTTATAGTGGGTAAAGGAAAACCCAAATGGGCAACCTCCATTACATATATCCAAGTTGAATCTTCTACTGGTTATCCTTTCCACTTCACCAAGTATTCTTCATACTACCTATTTTTGGTACTCTAGCCCACAACTATCCATAATTTCTTCTATCTCTTCCTTCTTAGAAGTAGGAATTGGACATGGCTCTAGTATCAACTTCTCAGCTACACCACCATCACGATATTCTGTTAAGTCTATAACATTAAAAATAGGAGAAATGTGAATCCTGTATGGCAAATCCACTAGCCAAATTTCTTCATCTTCAACTTGTTGTAGGTGCCCATTGGAAATTGTTCCTTCCTGAAGTATACCATAACCAAATCCCCAACTTGGAACTCCTTATGTCTCCTCTTTTGATCTACCCTAGCCTTATACTATAGGTTCATCTTGGTAATATGTGAATGTACCTCCTCATGTAGGTTCTTAACATGTTCAACAAATTCTTTTGCCTTAGCACTTGTCCTCTCACCTTGCTCCATCTTCCTCAGCTTTGGTGTAGTCCTTGGACTGCTCCAATCCATAATTTGGAATGGTGATCTACCAATACTCCTATTTATAGAATTATTGTAAGCAAATTCTGCTTGTGGTAGAATCAAATCCCATCCCTTGGGCTTATCTCCTACTGAACACCTCAACAAATTGACCAAACTCCTATTCACTACTTTGGTTTATCCATTAGTCTATAAATGATGTGTAGGACTAAACTTCAATTCTGTCTTCAACTTCTTCCACAAAGTCCTCCAGAAATACCCCACAAATTTAGTATCTCTGTTAGAAACAATACTTTTTGGGAGACCAGGTAACCTTACCACCTCTTTGAAAAACAAATCTGCAATATGCACTACATCATGAGTCTTATGACATGGAATGAAATGTGCCATCTTGGAGAACCTATCAACCACCACAAATACTAAGTCATTATCCCTTTGTGTCCTTGGTAATCAAAGAACAAAATCCATACTTATGTCCTCCCAAGGCTTCGATGGAATAGGCAATGGCTGATAGAGTCCAGTATTGTGACTAAATCCTTTGGCTGTTTGACATACTTGACAACTTTGCACAAACTTCTTCACATCCTATGAAAATTGAGGCCAAAAAATAATATTCTCTAATAATGGCAATGGTCTTATCTCAACCAAAGTGTCCTACCATCCCTCCACTATGTTTCTCCTTGATCAAGTTTTCCCTCATGGAACTTCTTGGAATACACAATTGGCTTCCCTTGAACAACATACCATCCTAAATCATATAATCTAGCCACTTGGTCCTATCTAGAGTAATAGGTTCTTTACAAGCCTTCCAAGCCTTTGCAAAGTCAGGATCCTCAGGGTACAGATTCTTGAGTTCATCAAACCCAACCACTTCAACCTATATTATTGTCAGCAACAACTGTCTCCTACTTAATGCATCTGCAACCCTATTAGACCTTCCACTTCTATGTTTCAATACAAATGTATAGCTTTTCATGAACTCTACCCATTTCAAATGTCTCTAGTTCAATTTACCTTGGCTATTTAGGTACTAAAATTCTTGGTGATCAGCATACAAGACAAATTATTTTGGCAACAAATAATGCCTCCATTTCTTTAAGGCCAAAAGTATTGCCTAGAACTCTTAATCATAAATAGAGTGCTTCTTATTTGCATCATTCAATTTTTCACTAAAATAGGCAATAGGTTTACCTTCTTGGCTCAACATAGCCCCAATAGCACTACCACTAGCATCACAATCCACCTAGAACACTTTATTGAAATTTGGAAGTGCCAACACAGGTTGCTCTGTCACCTTCTTCTTTAGCAATTCAAAACTCCTTGTAGCTCCTATAGTCCACTCGAACTCTTTTCTATCCCCTCTCATTGTTTCAGTTAGGGGTGCACATATACTACTGAAATTCCTAATGAACTTTCTATAAAAACTAACCAGACCATGGAATGGCCTCACCTCAGTGATAGACCTTGGAGTAGGCCATTCCAAGATGGCCTTCACCTTCTTTGTATCCATTTTGAGATCCTCAGCTGATACAAAAAACCCCAAATACACTAACTTCCTTTTGACAAAGCTACACTTCTTCAAATTAATCAAAAATTTCTCTTCCCTCAACCTTTCAAAGACACAGATGTGATGTTTCCATGGCTTATGTCTGTTAGGATTTTAATTTTCATGTTATTTTCTTAAACTTCTTGTTACCCTATCTTCATTATTTGCTTTAATAACCCCTTGGTTAATTTAGGAATTCATGTAGTTGCATTGTTAGATGACATTCATCATAAAATATAAAATACAAAAATATATTTCTTTGTGTGTTTTGTTCTTTTTAAATAGCAAGCAGATTCAAAAGCTTATTTGAATTGTTTAACAAACCAGCAAAACCCTCCTCATGAACACTCACATTTATCTTCAACTGAGTGGATTCTAGTAGGTCGCAAGATCACCCAAAACTTTGGAGTTGATCCTAGATTAGCTCCTCTAGTTCGAAAGGATTCCTACCATTAAGTATTGTGCAAAATGATAGCTCAATAGGTACTTTCTTGGAATGTTATGGGTTTTAATACCTTTGAAAAGATTCACATGATCAAAAGGTGCTTTGATCAAGTGAAGCTAGATATTGTTCTTTTTCAATAAATTGAAATCAAGGATGAGGATGAGACCACTTTAGGATAAGTTTTTTAAAAATGGATAGATTTTTTTCTAGTGCAGATGGTGCCTCAGTGGGCCTTTGTGTCCTTTGCAATGTGACTATAGTGGAGGTGTGTTTGGTTAACCAAGATCATTATTGAGAATTTGCAAAGGTGCACTCAAAAAAATCATGGCTAAATTTTTTCATCTTTGAATTTATGTCTAAATAGTCCAACTTTAAAGAAAAGAGTTTGGGAGGAACTCACAATCATTAAAAAGGGTTATCTAGAATATTTAATTCTTCTGGGGGATATTTTAATGCTTAAGTGAATCTAGTAGAAAATAAATATGGGCATGAATGGGCTGATCAAAGTTATAGAGAATTTAAAGATTTTTTTAATTTCAATGGGTTGATGGATGTTGAACTTAGGAAGTTTCTTTCTCTATATAGTTGAAAATATGGATACATTTTTACTTGCTAGAGATTGGGAAGAATGAATTAGTTTGTTTATGTTGAAATCATACCTTTAACATGCTTAGATTATTATCCTATAAGCCTAAAAAATGGAGGAGGATTAAACTCTAGAAAGGGTTCCTTTTATATTTGAAGGCATGTAGCTAAGGGTGGATATGTTTTTAGATTTAGTTGCTTCTTGGTTGAAATCTACACCTCCAAGATTAAGTAATAAAGCTATCCTTTTATTTTTAAGAAATAACAAATCTTGAAAGAACAACTTTGGACTATGAGGGAATCTTTTTAAAATGCATAAAGTGTTTCAAGACTGAGCTTGTTGCGACTAAATGTAGAATAGAGAAAGATAAACCCAAAAGATCTTTCTCATGGTGGAAGATTGCCTCCACTCATCATTATACAATTCCTAAGGGAGATGAAGGCATAATTTCTATCCCTGCTAAAAGTAACTCTATTGATTTGACTATTATTTCTATCTCTAATCATCCTTCTATCCCTAAGGAGCTCACTTCCCTTGTAGCTATTGGAAGCATTGTGTCTTTTGCTAGTGCTAATTCTTCATCTATAGCTATCCTTGCAGAATCTACTATCCTTGCAATTTTTGGTTCTAATAGATTTGTGGACTTGTTTTCTTGGTAAGATGAGGGCTCCAAGATTAGATAAGGATGGATTATAGTCAAAGAAAAATATTTAAAGAGATCCTATCTTTCTTTTGACATGACCCTTAGCCCCACAAGAAGGGATCTAAGGTGAAATCTTTTTGTTTTGTTTTGTTTTATTCTTTAATGAGTAAGTGTACCTTGTCTTAGTAGTATGAAGAAGCCCCATAGTACTGTCTCTATTATCTGTGAGATCCTCAGAGTCAAGGTGGATGGAATTTTATTTTAGGTTCTCTACCTCATTGTTGGTAGTAGTATCACCATAAAAAATAAAAAAATTGAATTACATAGGATACTAAAAAACACATAATCCATAAGTTGAGGATTATTCATACCAGGCTTATTCAAAACACCCATCTACTCAACCTCATCCATAAACTCTCCCAATTGAAGTTTTGAGTCCAAATGCAAAGGTTTGACTATATTCTTCTCTTTGACCTATATAACATAACCCTTTCTCATTCCCTTCCTTGATTTTTCCTTTCTTTGTAGCAATCAACTTCATCATAATATCTATTTCAGCTCTATCCTTCTATTTGACCTCTTTATTTTTCTCACTAACTAGATAATCAAGACCCTTCTCCTTATCAATCACTCAACCTATATTTTGAATATTGGAGGTGACATAAACATCATGCACACTCTGAATCTCAATATCCATATTATTTTTCTCAAGGGTTGTAGCCTTTTCATCCTCTATGTCTTCGGTAACCAAATCCTTTGAATTCACTTTGGTGTTTGAGGCCACACTAACACTTTTCTTTCCCCTTCAAAATTTTCATACCACAATATATTTTCATGAGATTGGCACTAGTTTTATCTGCACAATATGTCTCCTCAATGCTATAAAAATGCAAAAAATCAATGAAAACACATTGTATTATGTTGATTTAGGTTTTTGTATTCGTGTCTTTTGTCTCTAGAATAACTAGAGATATTTGGATTTAACATGCTAATTGTTTCCATATGATAAAATTTTTAAATCTTTTCATTAGCACAAAGGTTATATGGTTAAAAATTAATAGTATGAAATATAAGAGTGTTGAAATATGGATCATAGATCCTAATCTAGAACTTTCTATGATTATCTATTCAAGAAGGGTTCTAACCCTAAATCATTATGAGAGAGTGAGACAATGAATGGTGAAACATGAAGGAGTGAATGAGATATGTACAGAGTGAAGGAAGGCTAAGTTTGAAAGGAGATCATACAGAGTAACGTAGTAGTGAAGGACATAACATAGAAATTAGAAAAGGAGATCAAATTGAGATATTGAAGAGAGGAGATTTGTAATTAGCATTTAGAGAAAACTGAAGGATCATGTACTAAATTAGTTTTGAAAAATTGAGTTAGGGAAAATATCTTAATAGAGTGGTTCTAATAGACCTTATTCAAATCTCCTAATAGAGTCCTTAATTTATTGTAAGTTTAAAATTCTTTAACAAAGTAAGACCTAGTAGTCTCAAACACTTTTAATAGAGCAAACCCCTCATAGGGTAGATCATCAGATATGATCAAATTATAACCCTAACAAGTGAACATTTTTGTTGCAATAGTAAATATTTGTGGGTTTCATCCCCACCCTAGTTTTACCTACAACTTGAAGTGTTTCTGCATTACCAAAATCATTATGTTATGAGTTTACATTTTCATAGATATTATGCGTAGATAGATTTCATTTCAACATTACATGTTTATGATTATATGACATGATATCTAAGCTATGAGATGGATTAGGTGTGAATACAATATATTATTTTATCAATGAAAATTTTCCCATTGAGATTTCTAACAATGGAGGAATAAGTGTTTTTTTGTTATGGTATTTAATGATACTTGTTATAGTTTCTTGATGGTGTCCTATTAATGTTTGTAGCTCACATTGACTTATGTGATCTTACTTAGAATATTTCATGAAGTGCATTGATGTATTGTTGGTTGACTTGGTTAGTTAGCATGTGAGCATGATCCATATCTAATCCTCTTGGAGATTGTTTTCTTATGTCCTAGTTATGTCCTAATTGACATATTGTGGACCTAATTGGTTACTGTAGCATACTATTTTGTCTATGGTCTTAATTTTGGATGACTTAATTTTAGGATGATGTTTTGTATTATGGATGAAATCACTGTGTATTTTCAAGTGATGGAAGATGCAGTGAGCATGTGAGCTATGAAGGTGTTCTAGCATGTTATCTATGATTGAGAGTAGAGGTATGAGTTAAAATTGTTGAGACAAAGAGTTGATGTACTTCATTGGATTTGTATTGACATATTACAGGTTATATTAATCAGTTCATTATATAGTGGATTATTTTCCATGCTAGGGTTGTTTCCCTCTTGTGTGTCTTTGAGAAGTGAGATCTAGAAATGACCCTAAATTCATGGGGGTTCCTATTTTACATTAACAAGGTTTATGTGCTAGTACATTATCTAGTGGGTTTGATCCCTACCATGGTTTTTACCCTAGTAATCTTCCCAAATTAAAAACTTGGTGTTATGTGTTATAATGGTGTCTCCTTCTTTGATTTAATGCTTATGTTTAAGATCTAAGATGTTTTTGTGGTGAATGGTTTTATGGATCAAGTTTAATTGTACAAATTATTCACCCCCTTCTCAGGTGTGAGTGTTTCCTTGGAATCCTAACAAAAGCATTATGATAATTAAATAATAGGTGATAGAAATGAAGGTGTTCAAGTTCATAGGAGGCTAACACAAAATAAAGAATAAATATATTTGGTTTCAAAGCTTTAACATAATAATATAGATAAAGAATGTAATAATAAGTCATGGATGAGATGTATGAAAGAAGAGTTGTCGGAATAAAAAAATATGACATGAATTATTGTGAATTGAGAACTAAGGATAAGAATGAAATAAATAATAAATGGTTATTTGGAAAGAAAATAAATAAATATGGTGAATTTGTGAGAAAAAGAGATATAATTGTTTACTAAGGTTGTTCACAAATAAAATGTACATATTTTGAGGAGACATTTTTTCCTATATCTAGAAATGTTGTTAGATTATTTATTGCACATTCTACTTTCAAAGATTTTAATGTATATCAAAAGGATGTCAAATATTCTTTTTGGAATGGTTAGTTGAAAGAGAAAGTTCATATTGAATAGTTTGATGGATTGTCTTTAATTGATCATTAAGATGTGGTATTCCAATTGAAAAAAAAACATTATATGGTTTGAAACAAGCCCCTAGAGCCTAGAATGTAAAATTCAGTAAGCATATTCTTAAACTCAATTTCAATAAAGGTATTATTGATACTAACTTCTATTTCAAAATTGGTCAAGAAATTATCTTGATTATTGAAATATTTGTTGATGATACCATTTTTGTGGTAATGACAAGTTTAGTAAGGAATCTTATAATAAAATGCAAAGTGAATTTAAATGTCTATGATTAATGAGATAAAATTATTTACTCATTTAAAAATTACTTAATTAAAATAGATAATTTTAATATCTAAGTCTAAGTATGTAAAATAGTTATCGATCAATTTTTGAAAGGAGGAATCCAAACCAATTAGTACACCCATGGTGACAAGTTTCAAAGTGACTATTGTTTATGATGTCCCTAATGAAAATCAAACCAAGTTTATATCAATGATTTATGGATTGTTATACTTGACACAAACTAGGCCTGATATTATGAATGTAGTGTGCATTGTTGCTAGATTTCAATAAGAACCAAAGGAATATCTTGTTATGAACATAAAAATAATCTTTAGACATTTGAATGGGATAGTTAAATATGGGCTTTAGTATCCTAGATATGATGATTTTACATTGAATTTTTTTATTGACGTTGATTGGGAAGTTAATGTGTATGACATAAAGAGTATACCCATTAATTATAACTTATTTAAGGATAAGGTTAATGAGAACTAAGCAAATAAGAAACATGTATCTACAAATAGTGGATTGAAAATATCTTCATGAAGCCCTTTCCAAAGGATACTTTTGAGTATCTTTCAGGTGAGTTTGTGGTAATTGACCCTCCTAATAAAAGCTAGAGATGTATTGAGATGCATAAATCTAGTGCTATTCTAGAGACCACGTCTCATCTGGATTAATGTTTTTGGTGGCTACTACTTAGGGAGAGTATCTAGTCTTATGGATTATTTGTTTTTTTTAAAAAGTTTTTTAAACTAATGTTAAAGGGGAATAAAATACATGTAAACAATAGTATATATCTTAATGAGTGCAAGATCTACCTGATGGAGAGAAGAGTTTGTAATGGATATATATCTAAAGAGGATTTTCCCTTTAGGTGGATTTTTTTTAGAATGATACTAAAAGATAATATATTTGTTTGATTAATCGATGTTGATAATTTGGACCCTTTTGTATCATTGATTTTTCATAGTACATGTCGTCATTAATGCCAAAGGGAAATATTATTGGAATACTACGAAAGTATGTTGTCTAGAGATTTTCTCAACATATTTGAGAGATATGTTGTCATTGACGTCATTGTATCTCTTTATTTGCATCAATATTCTTGATGAGTTTAGTGAGAAGAAAAGATTGGTGCTACTTCTTTATCAAAGATCAGATGGTATTAATTCACAAAGATGCTTAAATAATGTTTATAGTTGACACATGCCAATTTATAGAGGTCAACAAATGATTTGATATGGTTATAGTTTATTGATTAGAGACTGGTATTCTAAGTTTTTAGGAAAAGACAACATTTTAGTCATAGGATATGGATTTATTATGAAGTATATGTAGTTGCTAACTTGGTGGAATATTTTGAACACAAATTTGTGTCATCATCTTAAGTGGACTATGATTTTTTTGTTTGTGATAAGCTATTTTTTTTTGACAAAGATGCCAATTTGGTGTTTCTGATGGATAGTAAAAAGATATTGATGAATTTGGTGACAAAGTTATTTTGGTTGATGTGATATTTTATGGTGTTTGTTAATGTTCCTAGATCACATTTTTTTTATTTTTCTATAGTTCATTCATTGGTGTGATCAAATTGAATGATTTTGTTGTGGCATAGTGGTGTTTCTTCTTGTTCTTGGCTAACTTGTTGGTGTGACATATTGAAAACTTCAAGGAGATATTTATGGAGTTTAAGTGTGCTAAAAAATCCTCATTTGAATCCTTACTATGCCTTAGCCAACATGTTATGGATCAATCATTTTTTTGTGCTATATTTCATTAAATAGTTTTAATTGGTGTGTTTGTTCAACCTTGTAGAAATAATGTTGATGAATTATATAAATTTAATAATATAAAATCTATTTTTCACAAATGAATGTGTGTAAATGGGAGATGTACAAAGAGGTATGAGTAAAATATACAAATAATATTAAGATATGTTATCTAATTTATTGGAGTTGTATTGGAAGATGCTATCAATAATTTCAAAATTAGTGTATTGTTGTTCACAATGGATTATATTCCATAGTGGATTATTGTCCATTGAGGATTGTAGCCCTTACTATGAATCTCTAGGTTGCATCCCTCATTTTATTTACCAAAGTTGTGTCCCTCACTTTTAGTTGAGTAGTGATCTCTAGGAAGTGTACAAGAATATATGTTCATTTCTCTTTGTAATACTTATAATAGGGTTATTTATCCTAATAGATTACGTCATCTTGTGGATTAGATCCCCACCATGATTTTTCCCCTAAAATGTTATCCATGTCAAAATATTAGTGCTATTTATCCATGTATTCTGTAGATCAATAATTCATGTTTTACATTTTAGATATGAGATTAAAGGTTTAAATTTTGGTTTTGGGACACAACTGATTCACACCCTCCTCTCAATTGTGTATTTTTCCTTGATTCTAATAAGGTATAAAATAATTATAAAAGAAGATATTTTTGATAATAAATAGAAGAATAAAGGTTATAATTAATTAGGACATACAAACATATGAATAAATATATTTCATATGCTCCAAACATCATCTCAAATAAAATTTAAATTCTCTCTAGCTCTTAAAACTATGATATACCACTATATTTCAAGGATATATCTTGACATGGTTATAACCTTATATGGGCATTCTGACATTGACATGACATAACACATACCATCCATTGAATTAAATTAATCCATATGTACAATCATAGGGAATATAGAGTATGATAATGATAGAAGTACTATACAATTCATATTTATTAATTAAATAAAAGAGAATAATATATCTAATAATGTAATGAATACACAATCATACCTTGATTGTGGTCATCAATTTAGGAAGTGGTGGATTGTATGGAGCACTAAATGAGAGAAATCATCATTCCTAATGATTTGTACATCAAAAAATGGAATGAAGTGGAAGATGAGTGATATGGAAGATATGCGGAGTACGATGGAGGTTCTATGATCATTTGTGGAAAAAAATACACCCATGGGATGCACGTATACTAGCTATGGCTAAAAGAAAGTATAGATTTAGAAAGGTATAAAATTAAGTTGTACTTTTACTAAACCTACTTTTATTTTAGGAATCTCAAAGAGTTTGTGATTGTTAACCTGATATAGGAGCTCTAATTTTGTAGCTAGCTTTTGATATAGATGTAACCTATGACTATTCATCATTAGTTTGAATATGATAGGATAAATTATTGAAAGTTGAACATAACTATTTCCAAAATAGTCATGTTGTACTATTTTAGAAATAATATTTGCAAGCACTTATTAATGGGTGTAGGAAGGTTGATCTTCCTTTTTATTTGGGAAAACCTGGTCAAATGGAAGGGTCTAGATGTTGAAAAGTTAAACATTATCTTTGACACTGCATCAAGAGGGAACCTTAGTCCAAGTGGTGTTTGATGCATGGTTAAGGATCATTGGGGAAAACATTATTTGGTAAATGTGAGTTTTTGTAGTCCACCAACAATGTGGTAGAATTTTAGGCTTCTCTTCTTGGGATAAAATATAATTTAGCCTTGTAGGATAATTGGGTGTATTTAGAAGGTGACTCTCTCACCACCATTAGTGACTTTTAGAAAAATTATACTCATAATTGGATTATAGATGCATGGATAAGAATGACCAGTGAGGCTATATTAAAATTTAAAGATGTTTTGGTAATCTATGTTTATAGGGAAGGTAAAAGGTGTGTTGATTACTTGGTTAAGAAGGTTGAACCAAAGATGAGATATAAAATAAGCATTTAATTAGGATAACATCCACCTTGGAGAAGGAGATTCAATTAATAATTAACTAATGATAGGGTTGAGTGGATTTTGATACATTTTTGTGAGAGGTCGATGTGATTGTGTGAGCGGTATCAATAGAGACATTAAATAGACAAAGTAGTGTTAACAAATGACAATACTTGCACATTTTTGTTTCAAAAATTTCCCTTTTTCCCATGAGTACATATTATGTTTTGATTTTAAGGAAGATAATAATAAATATAGGCGGCATGCATGAAAGTGGTACCTTGAGACTAATTTGTGTGAGTGGTTTTGGATGATATGCAAATATTTGTGTCAATGGGATGTGGGTTTATTCATCATGGAATAAAAGTTAGTTTTGCATGTCATAATTTCTTTGGGTATGCCACCTCAGTGATGAGGTGATAGAAAATATATACAATGCTAAGGTTAGTTTTAAATAAGTGGAAAATATCCTTCATAGGAGATATATCTAACAAAAGGATGAAGAGGGTGTTGATGTCTAGCCAAGGACTAGTTGTCCATCCACTAAGGATAATTTTAGGGAAATTTTTCATCATGGATGACCATCGGTATTGTGTCAACACAAAAATTGATGAGCCTATTAAATGTCATATTTATATCCATTTATTATAACACTTTACCTCATGGTTTCAATAGATTTCCAAGATATTTCAATACATTAACCTAATTTATGAAGCATTAACTATAATAAATGATTTATTAATTAGCATTTGTATGTCTAGCTAGTTAATGCTAAATAGTGATGATTTATTATGATAAGTGGTTATTATTGAAGTATAATTATCTTGAGGTGATTAAAATGTTGTTTCTAAGGCTTTTGAGTCATTCATGTAGCTGGAAGAAGGAGAAGCAAGTTGACACTTATCAATATTCAACAGTTGTAGGAAATGCAGTAAAAGTCAAAAGTCAGTTTCGGTAAAATAGGCATATCTCACTCAATTATTAATGAAATTAAGAATGTCTTGCGGATTTGGAAAGTTGAAAACAAGTATCACAAACCCTTTTGAGAGTTTGAGTTTTTTTAGAATAGTTAATGAGCACCATGGATCAAAAGTTGATTGAGTAAAAGGTGGCACATTTTCAAGTAGCAGAAAACCACTTTCAGTAAAATGGTCATAACTTCCACATTTCTTAATGAAATTTAGATTTTAAAAATTATTTGGAAAGATAAAAATGAGGAGAATAATATGATAAAGTTATTTTATCTAATTCATAATAATGAAGAAGAATCATGCTTTTGAGTGGACTGCTGAAAATGTGGAGCGAAAAATCAACACACTTAGTCATTAGTTTTGTAATAAATCTCTTCCTTGTTTAAAGGAATGATGAGCCACTTGTTAGATGGTTGTTAGAGAGTCAATAAGCTCATATATATTTGAAATTTTAATCAAGCATATGTAGACATACATAGAGATATAGACAGATTATATAATATACAGTTCCTACAACCATTACTATACAATTTTCTTGTAGATTCTTGCAGCCATTACTGTGTATTTAGATTTATTTCTAGAATTTTTATTTTGCAATGATAGAATAACTTAGAGATTTTTATAGTTCATATACTTTGTAGACTTGTTTCAAGTATACATCCTCGGGTTGATAATTTAAACAACCCTTCTCTATTAGAAAGATAACTGCTCATTCTGGATGTCCAATTAATGAGTTGTATTTGTAAACCAAGTTATTAATCTAATTGGGAAGCCAAAAAAAATTACAATTTTTTTTGTTCCCATCTTGATTGATGTTAATAAATCTAAAACGATGGTCCTTACATTGGGTTATAATCTCCTTAAGAAGTATTTTTTAGTGGATCTTGAAGATGTTTTGGAGAACATAG
Source organism: Cupressus sempervirens (assembly GCA_028749045.1). Classification (NCBI taxonomy): domain Eukaryota; kingdom Viridiplantae; phylum Streptophyta; class Pinopsida; order Cupressales; family Cupressaceae; genus Cupressus; species Cupressus sempervirens. The sequence goes on along the minus strand of CM053787.1, from coordinate 362,976,029 downwards.
ATGAAGTGAAGTTATTCACTTGAATTGAGACTATTATGTGGTTTGTCAGTATGGAAAAGATAGTAGAGACTAAATAAATCAAGGATTCATAGAGTAATGCTCCATTTAGATGAAGTTTCTCAAGGAAAATAAGTTGGCTACTCACTTAGTGTGTCCCCAGTTTCCCTATCAAGGCTCATGCTACTAGTGACTTTAAATGGAGAAGGGTTCCTAGGTAATATTTTGATGGTTTTTGGTCTTTCTTTTGTGAATATTATTATATAATATGTGGTTTTTAAATAGTCCTAAATAAATTTATTTGGACATAAGCCATCTAAGGTTTAGGATTGGTACATTATTATTGGACTTGTTATAGTGGGTAGATGTTTTATAGGCAATTGATAATCATGTCATTTTGAGGGTTTTTCCTTCTTGGTACTAGAAACATTCTTGATGTTAATACAAGATTTCTTTCTCTAGCAACTATTTAACAAAGAAAAAACAACAATCTTTGCAAGATCTTCTTGTTACATGCAAATACTAACAAGCGTCCATTTTTTTTACTATTTCAAATTAAAGCAAACAAGCAATTTTTGTTTGGTATGCAAAATACATGAATACGATACAAAAAATACCTCCAATTAAAAATTATTAAAAATTTAGGTCCTTGTTTGCAATTGTGTCACAAAATGATAAAAAATAGCGAATCAAAAGTCAAATATGACTTTCTTGAGTCTCTTTGACACATTTGAATAGATAAAAATATTGTAGACATCTAAAAATGATTATACATTCTCATAATGTCATTTAAAAAAAAAATAAAAAAATGCCTTTGATTGGAGCTTTAAACTAGTAGGGCCAAATTTTGGGGACCCATCCATATGGATTTCCAAGGAATTAACACCTCAAATATTTGGCTCTAGAAAATATCACATTACATTCAACCTTGAGACCCTACTGTGTAAGATACACACCGACTCCAAAAACAACATCATCAAGAGGCTCCAATACTAATCACCTTATCAATCCAATTCAAATCTCCTTACACTAACCATCTTCCTTATCTCTCAAACTCAAATCTCACTGTACGTCTCAATTACCTTCTCACTCTAGATCAAATCTCCTTATATCTCCCAAGCATTGACATGTATAACTGAAACTATGTATGATTTGTGTTGCTCTAAGTCGCCAAGGTAGGCCATTGCAACTCTACACATCATCAACCACCACTGATAGGAAAAGTAGGGGCCATCAAACAATGAAAGAAAATTAAATAATTCATAATCAACATTAAGATAGGACAATATTGCCAAACACCATGTGATCACAAACAAGTGCAACAAAAAACAACTTTAGTTTCTATGCAGGCAACGCGTCTAGGAAAAATAACTTCAAAAATTTGGTGGGGCAACAAGAATTGACTAATAAACCTTAAAATTGTGAGGTTCATGACATTGCCATCACATTGTAGAGCCATTCCTTGCATCATGTCATCTTTAGCAATATTCATCTACCCATATTAATCAATTATTTTTAATTAGTTAATTAAGCTAATTTTATCTAATAATTAAATATTTTAAATTATTTAATTAAGATAAAATTTTATCTATAGGTTAAATAATTTTAATATTTAATTTTTTGGAATATTCAAATATGGAAAGTGTACTTATGAGAGGGGGGGGGGGGGGGGGGGTGTGGGGGTGAATCATAAGTATCACACTTTAGACAATAAAACTTTTAACTGAAAGTAAATTGCATGCATGTAAATACATTAAATAAACATGTAACAAAACTCATGCATCAATAACTCATAACACTGGAATTTGGTAACCCAGAAACCCTCCAGGAATAAGAAGGTAAAACTGGGGTGGGGATGATACCCACAAAAATTTACTACAACAATATTGTTCAACCACTTCTGATGGTTTGCCCTGTTAAAGGCTTGCCCTGTTAAAGGCTTTACACTGTATTAATAGTGACCTGGTTAGAGGATTTGCAAACACTTAACATGAAGTGTCACCCTATTAAAGGATTTTAATCACCTAATCAAAAGGATTTACAGAATAGCTGTAAAGCTAACCTATCACGATAGGATTTTCATTCTAATACAATTGCTAGAGAGTATTAGATACAATAAACCTGATAGATTACAATCCTTGATTGTTGAATGCTGGCTCCTTTTTCACCTTCTCTTGATCTTGATCCTTTGTGATCTAATAACCCTTGGTTCTGAAAAACAAATTTTCTTATGCACCCTTGTATGTCCTTTATATATATATTTACAATGAAATTTCGTCTTCCTTATTAAGACTTCAAAGACTTAGGGTTTGATTTGGATCTACGATCCATATTGAATCTCAATTTCTCGCTCAATACTTGTTTTTTACTTATTGGTTGCATGCCTTTATCATTTTTCTTATTGGCTGCATGTGAATTGCATGGGAAAAATAAAAGATTCGATTTTATCATTAAATCCCTCGAAGTTTACCTTCTGTCGACTTGCAAAAAACTGTTTGCATCATAGTTTGTGCAATTTCACACTTTTATGCTGATCTACTGAGTTACTCAGCTCCTGAAGTATTGTTGATACTCGACACATGCTGTTTCCTAGATAGCTCGGCACCTAAACAAAACTGTATCACTCGGCACCTATTACACTTGACACTTGTCAACACTTGGCACCTGTTAACACTCGACACCTGTTATACTCGACACTTGTTAACACTCGACACCTGTTATACTCGGCACTTGTTAACACTCGGCACCTATTATACTCGGCACTTGTTAACACTCGACACTTACTCTTGATCTTGGTTAAGTGTATTGACACTCAGTTGTCAAATTTATTCTTTAAGCTAACATAATTAATACATTATTATTTTCCTCTACAAATGAAATAATTGTTTAAAATTGCAAAGTTTTGTCACACATTTGCAAAGGAAATGACCAATGCTAATTCAATTTTTTAAAAATTGAATCACTAGAAAGTCATTATATGCTTTGAATATTTAAATTATGTAAATTAATAAATGCTTTTTAAAGTATTATATGAACTTACAATTTTTTCAAAAATTATAAAATTATTTAAATAGAACTTTTTTATAAATAAATACTAAAATTTAGTTGATGATAAAATACTAAAATTGAAGTTTCATGGAGCATTAATCTTTTTTGAAAAAAATCAAAAAGTGACATAGCACTTATATATTTTAGTTATTAATAAACTAGTTTAGGGGGCTCATCAGAGAAAAAACTAGCAAGAAAACTTTGAATCCTTGCCAAAATACAAAAGTGATAAAGGTTGATAGATCATGCTAAGGCATACATACAACAAAATTCAATTACTTTGCATTGAGCAAGAGTCCCAAGACATGGTAGATACAAATACTTTGCATTGATCACGGTCCAATTATGCCAACAAATCTCCCCTTCTAATAGCTTTAACTAAAATCAAGAGAGCTACAAACCGCCTGTCTAATTAGAGCATTGTGAAACAAAAAGATACCATCCAAATCAACATCTAGGACTTGAACCATGAAGGCCAACTCTGTACTTTCTATTTTCAGCAAAAAGATGAATCCTTGTGCACAAAGAACATGAAAAATAATGGTAAAAAAAATGATAAGTAATCAAATAAATGATAAGTGCGTCGTACAAATATAACACTTGTTCCTGTTAATCTTCGTTCATCTTGTTTGAGTCCCAAATATGACACTCAAGTAAGGATGGGAATTTTGAAAAAATAAACTCTAAATGACAAGATTAAAAAATGGATCCTTCACAACCAAGATTAGCAAGACAATAGCCAATTTATTTCCCTCCCTTAGAGTATGAGAAATCATGAAAGATAAGAGTTTATGATTACCTGAGAATCACCTTCAATATGGACGGTGGAAACATTACATCTCTTAGCTAAAATTAGACCTATTAATAGAGCTTGAGCTTTTGCAAGGTTATTAGTACCATTTGGTAAAACATCTTTGATTGCAACTACTTCACCTTGCCAATTCCTAATACAAGCACCCAAGCCTGACTTAGCAAGATTCCCATGAGAGTAGCCATCAAAATTAACTTTAGAAAATTTCTAGAAGGGGGACAATTTGATATGAAGCTGAGCAGATTAATGATTAGAATTCCAATTTGGGAGAAACTTGGAGGCAACTTTATTTGTTTCTATAATTTTAGAAGTTGATAATTGCAAGTAGATACTAAAGTATTGTTTACACAATTGAATATGTTTGCACTCACTCTCTCTAAAATTGTATTCTTAGTCCCATCGAGAATAGATGCTAGGTCTAAGTTTTCATTACAAAAAATGATCTTGGTGTGCTCCCACCAGATGGCCTAGACCACATCAGCTAAGATACACTTCCAAATACATGTAAACAGAGATCTTGTAAACACAATCGACCAAGACTGAAACAAATCCCATAGACTATTTGGAGGAGGTAAAGATATTTGAAGCTTGTTCAAAACAAAAACCCAACATTGATAAGCAAAGGGACACTGAAGAAGGAGGTGATCTATAGTTTCTAGATCCTTGTTACACAATTTGCAAACAAATGATTCTACAATACCCATCTTGAACAACCATTCACTAGTGAGTATCCTTTTTCTAAGGGCTAGCTAAGAAAAATATCCAGCCTTTGGCAACATAATATAGTTCCAACAAAAGGAAAAGACTCTACACTTCTTGATTGAATTATCTATTTAATGAAGACCATAATAACCTTCCTTGATTGAATAATCACCTCATTTGGATGGGGCCCATCTAACTATATCTTCCCTATTAGAAAGGAAAAAAATTCTTTCAGCAAGAGAGTCCTTCAAAGAAAGGAGAGTTGGATGAATAAGAAGATGGGTTGGAAGGTCTTTCCAAAGAACCCTTCTTGAATGAATTTCAATAGCCAAAACATATTCCCAAAAAGAGGAGCCCCACTTAGCTTTTAATACTTGGTGTGCTTCATCTAACTTTTCTTGTCTGCATAGAGGGGGGAATACATTCATGGATATAGTATTATTTTCCCTTTTTTTTCTTCAATTTCTTTCGATGTGTATTCAAATTGAAAATTTTGTACATGGATAAGGTTTTTCACTATTTCAATGTTGGTAATCAATTATTGTCATTGGAACTAACTTTTGGGCTCTACTTAGACTCCTATAGACTCATTTCTGGTGGAAAAAGTTCTTCAATTGTATGTTGTCATTGATGTTACACAAATGTCACTATTAATCAAGCAATGAAGAGTTTTTAGAATTAATTTTGCATAGTTTAGTATTGACTAAGAAGTTGAGTAAAGAAGACATTTCATTAATAACTAATCAGTTAGTTAATGAAGGATATCCTACTTGTAGTATTGACTGAGTGGTTGAGCATCAAAGGTCTTGTAGTATTAACCAAGTGTTCAATCTCAATATTGACCAAGTGACAACATAATGCAATTGTCAAATAATTAATTGATTTAGGTTGGCTATTTAGATGTTTATTGATTATCTAAAAGGGTATTCAAGTTGATTTTACAAAGATTATGATATATAAAAAAGGTCAAGTTGTGAGGATAGAATGAATAAGTGAAATATGGAATAATATGACTATGTGAGAAAAGGAAAAAGAAGAGAAAGAAAGTGTAGAAGATAAGTTGCAAAGAACATTTGAACAATAAGGATTCAGAAGTCAAGCCAGAATAGAGATCTAAATCTACAAAGATAGTTGGTTCGTAAATTAGGTCAAATTGTTGTTATCTTCTAACCATTGTAGCAGTAAAGAAATCTCTTAACAAAGTTGAAATAACAATCATATTGTAAATCTTCTAACAAGGTGGCATTTTAGATTAAAGCATTTGAAGACCTCTAACCAAGCCACTCCTAATAGGTTGAACTAAATCCTCTAACAAGGTCATACTTAACACTATGTTTTGTAATCTTTGATAGGGTTGGCTCCTAACAAGGCTCACTTTAGAAGAGTGAAAAATATTGTAACTAGTTGCATGGTGGTTTTCCCAAATTGGGTTTCCACGTTAAATCTTGGTATCATCTATGTACATGTTATTTTCTTTATGCTTTATGTTTCTTCAAATAAGTTCCCAAAGATTATAACAGATTAATAATCAAAAGATTCCAATGTTAACCAAGTTTAACAATATTACATGATCAATGGAAAGTTTGAATTGACATCTAGGGACAAGGAATTGTTTTTTTGGTAATTGATTCACTTGTCCCCTCTTAGTTACTCTCTTCATTTCCAAAAATTGGTATTAGAACATTTGGTTCTTGTAGGAAAGGTTTCAAGGACCTAAGCTAAAGATTAGGATGTCACATAGAAGGGAAATTTTGAAGCTTAATAGAGATAAATTTTCAGCATGCGAGGAGTTGATGAAGCTGCACCTATCACGAAGTAGTAATATTGGTATGTTCTATTTGGAAAGCAAATATGTGTGAACACCTAAAACTATGACTGTGAAGTAGATGAAAGAGACAAAAGATCATGATATAACAATGATTGATATAGCTTCTTCTCTTAACTATTCTAAATTTGGTGAGGTTGAAGATTGTCCTAATGCATTTGAAATGTGGGAGAAATCATAGAGAGTCTATGTAGGCAATAAAATTGTGCAAAGCGCCAAGACAGAAAGCTTGAGATGAAAATTTTGTTCAAATAAAAATGAAAGAAGATGAGAATTGTCCAATATAGTGAAAGAATCGAAGAAAGTGTGAGTGCTTCAAAGTTGCGTGAGGAGACATAAATGATGAGACAATGGTCAACAAGGCACTAAGAACTCTTCTCCTTATTTATGCAATTAGAGTTTTAGCAATTCAAGAAATGAGATGCAATCCTAAAAATAAAATAACCTTGGATGCACTTGTGGGAATATTAACTACTTTTGAGTTGGATAACTTTGATAACTTTGCTCCTACTTCTAGCAACTTTGAATTTCCATTCAAAGAAAAACTAACCCTTGGAAGAAAAGAAGGAAACTTAAAGGAAAACAAGTTGATTGTGAAGAAGAAGCTGATTCAGATAAAGACCTTGAAGTCATTGAATCCCTATTGGAAAAAAGAGTATCAAAAGGGAAAGGAAAATTCAAAGGCATAATTCCATTGATTTTCTTCTCATATGAAGAGGTTGGTCATATTGTTGCAAGATGCCCAAGCAAAGAAGATAAAGATGAGAAAAGAAATGATAGGTTCAAAGGAAATAAAGGCTTCAAGAGCTACAAGGAATACAAAGACAAAGGTAAGAAACCTTGTTATATTGATAACAATTCCAATAGTAATGATAATGAAGAAGTAGTTTATATTGTTGTCAAGGATGAATATGATAATGAGGAGAATGAAAATATGACACTTATCTCTCATATTAGCAAAAATGATACATGGATCATAGATAGCGGTTGCTCCCATCACATGACTGGTGACAATACTAAGTTTGAACATTTAGAACACTATGATGGCAGAAGTGTTAGATTTGGAAGTTCAATGAACCATGTTGTGTAAAAGGAAAATGAATCATAGCATTAATTAAAGGAATAAAATGTGAAAATACCTACTAGGTTGAAGGATTAAGACATGATCTACTCAGTGTAGCATAATTGAACAATATTGGATACATGGTAGAATTCATGAATAAAAAAGCTAAACTATTGGATGGAAAAGGAAACCTAGTTGGGACTGACAATCAGACAAAAGGAAACTTGTTTTACCTAGATCTCATTGAAAGTATATGTTTATTAGCTCAAATAGAGGAAAGTTGGCTATGGCATAAAAGGATGTGTCATGTTAACTTTGGAAACTTAATTACTATAAGAAAGGACAAAAGAGTAAGAGGCATACCTTATCTAAAGAAACCTGAAATGGGCATGTGAAAACAATGTCAAATTGGAAATATGAGTAAAATAAGTTTCATAAGTATGTCCTACAATTTTGAAGAAGTTTTGGAACTAGTTCGTATATATCTTTGTAGACCAATAGGTATAGAAAACTAATGTGGAGACATATACTTCATTCTATTTATTGATGATTATTCTAGAATGCTAACTAATGTTTTTAAAAGATGAATATGATGATTTTCAAAAGTTCAAATGGTATTTGCCTATAAATAAGAAAGAAACATGGAAGAATCTAAAATGTCTGAGATTAGATAGAGGAGGTGAATTCATCAAAAATGAATTCAATGAGTTCTGCAAGAAAGGGGAATCAAAAGACAAGTATCAACACCTAGAACACTAAGAGAAAAATGGAATAGAAGAAAGAATAAATAGATCCATCATGAAGTGTGCAAGAACACCAATGACTGAGAAGAATGGCGCACCAAAATACTAGAGAGAAGAAATTAGTACAACAATTCATACACTTAACCAAGTTCAACTAAAGAAAGGTAAAAAAAATTAACACCTTACGAACTATGGTGTGGGTATAAGCCTACTGTTTGTTACCTTAGAGTATTTGGAAGCAAATGCTATATATTGAAAGATGTAAGGAAAGGAAATCTTGGTGCAACAAGTAATGAAGGTATATTCCTAGGTTACTCCAATAAAAGCAAGGAATATAAATGTTTGAATCTTTCTACTCACAAAGTCATAGAACATGCACATGTGGATATTGATGAGTTTGTAGAAAGAAGTGAAGAACATAGCATAAAGGAGCTTGAAGAGTACATAAAGTTTATTTATTATGAGGAGGAATCTGAGACTGTACCACAAACAATTGAAGCAATGTAGCAACAAAGTAAACCTAGAAATTCACTGGTAGTACAACTTGAGTCATAAACAGTTTAACCCAAGTTGTAACCATGGGCAGTGCAACCCGAGTCATAGTTAGAGGAATCTGAGCTATAGTCAAATCAACTAGAGGATCCTGAGCATAAGGAAAAAGATAAAGAAGAACCAAGTAAACCAAGTTCAGAGTCAAGAAAGAAAGACCACAAACTTGTAAAATATGTCAGAAGACATCATGCACCTAAACAAATAATTGGAGGAGAGACATAAGGCATACTAACAAGGAAAAAATCAAAAGGTACATGTTCTTTAGTGAATTTGAACCTAGATCTATAAAAGATGCATTATAAAATAAAGATTGGATGAGTAATTAATGAAGAAATTGAGAAAATAGAAAAGAATAAAACCTAGTCTCTTGTACCTAGGCCTAAGGATAATAATGTGATTGGTACAAAATGGATATTCTAAAATAAGTTGAATGAGAAAGGAGAAGTATCAAGGAAAAAGGAAACACTAGTATGCAAAGGGTATTCTCAAGACAAAAGTATTGAATGTGGGAAAACATCTTCCTCTATTGCAAGACTTGAAGGAGTCAGAATACTTCTTGCATATACTACACAAAAGGGATTTAAAGTATATCAGATGGGTATTAAAGAAGATTTCTTGAATGGAGTCCTAGAAGAAGTCTACATTGAACAAACTTAAGGTTTCATTGATCCAAGAAAAAGAGACATGGTATGTAGAACTTCACAAATCTTTATATGGATTGAAGCAAGCTCCTAGAGCATGGTATGAAAGGATGCATGGATATTTGGTAAGAATTAGTTTTGAAAAGACAAATAATAATAGTAATTTGTATATTAAGGAGGGAACACATGATAATATATTTCTTATAGAAAAATTTGTAGATGATATCATATTTGGAGGACATGAGATGTTATGCAAGTTATTTGCTGAAGAAATGAGGAAAGAATTTGAAATGTGCATGTTTGGAGAGATTAAATTCTTTTGTTGGTCTTCAAGTTCATCAGATGAAGGATGACATATTCACCACTTAGTAAAAGTAAATCAGGGAAACATTGAAAGTATTTGGATTGGAAGATTCTAAGCCAATTGGAACACCTATGTCTACTAGACATAAACTTTCAAAGAATGATGATTCAAAAGAGGTAAATCAGACTAGTTATAGATGAATGATTGAGAAACTTCAACATGTGGTACACACCAAACCTAATATTGCATTGGTAGTGACATAGTTGCAAGGTTTTCTTCTAATCCAAAAGAAAATCACATGATGGAAGTTAAAAGGATTTTGAGGCACTAAAAGGAATTGAAGGATATGGTTTATGGTATAAGAAAGGAGGAAATATTAAGAGCCTTTATGGATACAAATTGGGTAGGAAGCACTGATGATGGAAAAAGAACCAGTGGAGGAGCATTCTTTCTTGGAAAGAGGTTAGTATCTTGGACAAGCAAGAAGAAAACTTGTATTTATCAATCTACAATAGAGGTAGAGTGAAACAAGTCATAATTAGTTGCATCGTAGTTTTCCCAATTTGGGTTTCCATGTTAAATCTTGGTATCATCTACGTACGTGTTATTTTCTTTATGCTTTATGTTTCTACAACTAAGTTACTAAAGGTTATAATAAATTAATAATCCTAAGAATTTATTGCTAACCAAGTTGAACAATATTGCACGATCAATGGAAAGTTTGAATTAACATCTAGGGGTAGGGAATTATTTTTGTGGTAACTGATTCACCCCTCACCTTTGATTTACTCTATTAATTTCCAAAAATTTCAAGTTCTCTTTTATCGATGTTATGTACCTTTTAGTGGTGTTCTTGAATTTTATTAATTGTGATAAAAAATATTCTTAAAATGATTCTTTAGTTCATATTGACTACAAGGATGAAGATCCCAACATATTTCTAAATATTGTGTCATTGATTACGATAATGAGAAAATTGCATTTGTTGAAAAGACATATTAGTACTTGTAGTGACATTTATATTTATTCTTAGTAATACTTCATTATTTATCATAACACTCAGTTCAATAGGCTCTTTATAAACTAGTCTTATATATTCTATTCTTTCATTCTCTTAAAACTATTATTTTATGGAGAACATCCTTTATCCTTATCATCCCAACCATGAATACTTGTAAAACGAAACATCATTCCTATCCAATTTTTAAGAATAAGATTAAGTTCTATATCACATATATTGAGTGATTCATCAAATGAATAATACAAATTATTTCTATAACATTTGTCATTACATAGTGCTTAGATCTTAGATATTGATTTTTATTTTGATATGTTGTAAGTAGATGATCCAATTGATTTTTTTCTTGTTTCAATTTTTATACATCACCTTCTAAGTTGTTTTCTCTTGTCACAATTCATAACATCTTTTTTGTCAACTTAATAAGAAAATTAGACTTGTAGCTCTTCATTTTAAATTTAACTTTCTACAATTCCCATCAAGTTTTTTATGTTCAGATAATAGTTCATATGTTTCCTTTCATAACTAGTAAGTCCTTGCTATCAATACTTATTTACACCTTTTAGATTTCAATAATTTTATTAAATCTTCAAAAGAAGTTGATTGATACTTATTTGAAAAAACCTAAAATTTAACTTAAATTTATGAAAATAATTTCTTCTTTTATATAATGTCCCTCTTTATGACTAAGGTCTAATAAAAAAACTAATATTGTTATAAAAACCTTGACTAAAGCTTAAAGTTTAATATTTTGTTCATGTATAATAAACTTTGGTGTGATACAATGAAAAGAGAGAGTTTATATATGAAATAAGTATAAATTATATTATAATAAATTAGACACACACACACATACTTATATTGATGTAGGAGCATCCTGGGTGTAAGAACAATCTTGCATCACCCAAAAATATTTCCTTTTTGGCTTCTTAAATAAGGGTTGTCTTAGTATAGAGTTGTTGTCTGTGAAGGCTTGCTACTTAGTGAGTCATTCATACGAGCTTAGAATATCCTAATTTCAGAGGTGGATGTTCAACTTGGATATATTAGCCTACCAGTTGAGACTCAATGCCTTATCATGAGTATTTGTGGTGTACAATTTTGGTATAAAAACTTCAGGCTCAACATTGAAGACATTAGAGGCCCCAGATTGGCTCCAAAATGGGGTCAACTAAAATTTTCACCAATCGGGCTATGTAGCTTAGAACCTAAAGATTCTAAAAAGTGGTTATAATAGCCAAACAGAGCAATGGTTTGAAAGTTATGGCCTTCTGAAGTTGGGGCCACCAAAATTTCCAAAATAAGTGTCAAAGGTGTCTCGAGCCGACTCTATATATAATTTTAGGGTTGGTCAGTCTCAAGGGTTTAAGTTTGATGTCTAGAAACTTCTTGAGTAGTGTAAAAATGTCTATATAAGAAATGCATGTACATTGTCTAGGACAGCTGTGGGTGATAATTTGTTACAAATTACTGTAAGGAAGGCACCCATGTGGGTTTTCTTACTTTATTTGAAATTCTATAATTCTATATTTGTGACGATAATAAGAAGCCCATGATTTTTTCTCACCAATTGTTGTAATTTATTTGATCTCTTATGTGTTTGTGGTATTAATGGGAGCACCATTCATTAAGTGGTATCAAAGTAAGAGTTCTTGAGTGTGTAAACAAATCACTGACTATGAGGTAGTTACACTAGAACTGTGGTTTAGGTTGAGCATGTAGATAGATCACTAATTGTGAGGCATTTTGCACTAGAATTTCAGTGAAAGCATGAAAATGCCTCCATGAAGAGAGCATGGTGGAAGAATCATAGGTATTACACCTGAGTGTTTTAGATCCCTCTAGAGATAGATGCAAGCATTGGAAGAAAAAATGTGCAAAGGAATAAATATTACCATAAGAGATGAAAGTAAGGACGAAGGCAACGAAGAAGAAAATGCTGAAGTAGAAGTGGTTTTAAACCCAGAAGAAGAAATATTTCTCAAGGCCATCTCCAATATTGGAAAAAGACCTAAGTTTGAGGTTCCCACATTTTTGAGAAATCTTAACCTAGAGGATTTGATCGATTGGATTAATGAATTGGAGGAATACTTTGAGTATGAAGATATTGAGGATCCACAGTTTCTAAAGGCAAAACTAAAGGAACATGCAAACATTTGCTGGTAGGAGATTCAATTAGAGTGAAATAGAAGAGGGAATGAAAAAATCAATAGATGGGATCAAATGATAGCTAAATTAAATAGATAATTCATTCTTGTGGATTATGAGCTTGATCTACTAAAGAAAATGAAAGGGTTTAAGCAAGTAGAAAAATATCTCTAGGAGTTTACCGAGGAGTTCTACTGAGTTCTCATTAGAGCTATCCATATGGAATTCAATAAGGAGAAAGTCACCCGTTATAATAATGGTTTGAGGCCAAGCATTTAGGAGGAGCTAAGTTTGGTTCGAATGAACAATATTGAAGAGGCATACTAGTTTTCCCTAAGAGTTGAGGAAAAGTTGAACAAGGAGTTAAATAATAAGAATAGCGGAAGAGGTCATGGTAGAAGATCTGGAAGAATGTCTTATGGATGTCAGAATGATGATCACAAAAACAAGGATGAGGCTGGTAGTAGCACTCAAAACTAGAGGACAAATAATTCCAATTGTTTCTATGATTAGAAAAATAGAGATCATAGAGGAAGAGGAAGAGGAAGAAGAGGTTTTCATAGAAAATGTTTTCACTATGGAGAAGAAGGGTATAGACAATTTGAATGTTCCCAGTTCCAAGGAAGGACTTATAGATGAACTAAAGGCCAAGATAGAGTTGCACACATTGATAAAGATGCCAAATCATCCCATTTTGAAGCTGCTGAAAGAGGAGAAGTCTTAGTTAATTAGTCTTGCTAAGTGGTGAGAATGGACCTAATCAAAGGAGGAGTTTGTTTCACACAAGGTACAAGTGTGAAGATAAGTGTTGTGATGTGATCATTAATCATAGAATAAATGACACTATGGTGTCATAAAAGATGGTCACGAAGTTAAATATTAAGAGGTAGAAACACCCGCGTCCATACTATATTGCCTATGTGCAGGATAACCACAAGGTCATGGTTAATGAGAAGTACCTAGTGAAGTTCAATATTAGAAGCTACTAGGATGAGGTTCTTTGGGATATCATACCTATGGGCATATGTCATATGTTTTTTGATAGACTATGGAAATTTGATAGGCATGTTGTACAAGATGCACGGGAAAATACCTATGCTCTGACAAAAGATGGAGTGAAATATTAGTTGAAGCCATTGAAGGAGAATGAAGAAAAGGTATGTAGTGTTGCTAGAATATGTTTTGTTGATGGAAAGGAGTTTCTCCAAGGTATGAAGCATGAGAATATGTGTTTTTTTGTAATCCCAAAAGATGTTAAAGAAGAATTAGAGGAGGTACCTACAAAAGTTGTAGATTTTTTGGGAGAGTTTCTTAATATTGTTTCAGATAATGTACCTCATGGATTACCCCTAGTGAGGAAGATTACTCACCAGATGGATTTGATTCTAGGAGCTAGTTTTCCAAACAAGGTAGTCATATAATAACACCAACAAAAAGTGAAGAGTTGAACAAACAAGTTCATTAGTTGTTATAGAAGGGTTTGATTTCAGAGAGTTTGAGTCCATGTGTTGTACCAACAGTATTAGCACCTAATAAGAATGGAGATAAAACAAGATCACAATAAAGTACAAGTTTCCATTGCCATGGATGGATGATATTATTAATTTCTTGATTGAAGTTGTATATTTCATAAAGATAGATTTGAAGAGTGGGTACCACCATATTCACATTAGAGAAGGAGATGAGTGGAAGATTTCCTTTAAGACAACAGAAGGATTGTATGAGTGGTTAGTCATGCCTTTTGGGATAATTAATGCACTGATCACTTTCATGAAGCTCATGAATGAGGCACTAAAGGTGTTTTGAGGCAAGTTTTTCATTTTTTACCTAGATGATATATTGATCTTTAGTAAGACATTGGAGGATCATTTGATGCACATTCATAAGGTGTTTGATAATTTGAGGGAAGAAAAATTATTGATAAATTTGAAGAAATGCAATTTTGTAAAGAACAAGTTGGTGTACTTGGGATTTGTAGTATCATCAGAAGGTTTGAAAATTGACCCTGAGAAATTGAAGGCTATCTTTGAATGGCCCACTCCAAGGAGTGTGAATAACGTAAGATCTTTCCATTCATGGGCTAGTTTTTATAGAAGTTTATAAGAGGTTTTAGTAGTATTTGTGGGCCTTTTATTGAAACAATGAGAGGGGATAGGAAAGAATTTAAGTGGAATGTAGGAGAAGATAAGATTTTTAATTTCTTAAAACAAAAAGTTATAGAGCAGTAGTTTTAGCACTTCCATATTTTAATAAGTTGTTTCAAGTAGACTATGATGCTAGTGGTATTGCAATAGGAGCTTTTTTGAGCCAAGAATGTAGACTTGTTGCTTGTTTTAGTGAGAAGTTGAATGATGCCAAAATATTTTTATTTTTTTTTATGATCAAGAATTTGATGCTATAGTTTAGGCATTGAAGAAGTGGAGACACCATCTTCTTCCTAAGGAGTTTTTGTTTTATACTGATCATCAAGCTTTGCAAATTTTCAATAGTTACAACAAATTGAACTAGATGCATTTGAAGTGGGTTGAGTTTTTGTAGGGTTATAGATTTTTTTTGAAATAAAAGAGTGGGAAGTCTAATAGAGTTGCAGATGCTCTTAATAGAAGACACATTTTGCTAACAAAGATGTAGATTGAGCTGACTGGGTTCAAGGAACTCAAAAATTTGTATCCAGAGGATCTTGATTTTTGTTAGAGTAAAAGATTAATTTAATTTAATTTATTAAATTACCTTTACTCCCTTCTTAATATTTCACTTTATGAACCTTGCATTTCCATTTAACAATTAATTAGTAATTACTAAATGTCATTTACCTTTTAGGGTTTCCCTTTTAGGTTTTTGATCTCCTTCTATAAGGATTGATGTTTTGTAATTATCTCTTATATTTTCAGTCTGATAATATAATTCTCATATTTTTAGAGAAATACCCTTACCTTTTCTTTTCTTTTTCTTCTTTGTGACAGGTTCTTGCATGCATGTGTTCTTTAGGTTTTGTGGATTTGTACTGCATATTTGTCAAATCCTTCAATTTTGGCAAATCTTGGAAGCCTTATACAGAACTTGTTATACTTGATAGAATAAAGTGGTTGGATTTGATAATCTAAGAGGGTATGTTGTTCAAAGTGATGTAGGAGCATCCAGAGGTATAAGGGCAATCCTGTGTCACCAAAAAAAAGATGTACTTAGACTTAGTTTCTATTTCATGTGTTTTCATTTCTGGATACCCATTTGGGTCAAATAAAGGTTCCAACTCTCACAGTTCCACTATCAGTGTTCTAAGATAGAGTTTTTAATCACCTTGAGATACGTGTAAATGTCAAAAAATAGGAGTATGTAATTGAGCCATCATTTTGGTGAACTAGAAGGTGTAAATTGGTCGGAAGATTTTCATTGTAATTTAGACATCCTAAGAATGCTTCAAAGTCAGGTTAGGGGCATTAAATGACCTCGAAAAGGGCCAAAAAATGGGGGACAAGCAAAGCTCATCCATAGGGCCATAAGGTGCTTTGAGAGCTTTTCAAAAATGTAAATGATTCGTCAATTGAAGCTATGGTTCAAAAGTTATGCCTCCCGAAAGTTCAGTTACCGTTTCTAGATTCTTCTAATTTTGTACTGACTTCTAATGTGACTTCTAGAGCCTTCTATTTGGTCAGTGGATGCCTACTAGCACTTTCTAGAATGTATTCCTAATCCTTAACCCTCTAGGGTCTATTTAAGAATATTTTCGGCATTGTAAAAGGTAGTTCAGAGTGGAGTTTGAGAGAAGGTACTAGGAGAAGAATTTATCTTCAGATTTATGCTATTGTAAGCCCATAGGGCATGCTTTGAAGTCTATTTTCTCTGTACCGAATGTACTAGCATATTTTCATAGTTAATAAAATTTTCCCTTTCCTATTGTGTCCATTCTATGCTTAGGTTGTGTCCCCATCAAGTGGTATTGGAGCTAGTTTTCCTAAGTGTGTAGACAGAGCGCCGACTGTGAGGTAGTTTGCACCAGGATTGTGTGGTTGTGGGTTTGAGTTAAGAAGATGCCTCCGCAAAGAGAGCATGGTGGAAGGGTTGGATCTATTAATTCTAAGGATGTTAGAGCCCTCCAAAGGTAGGTACAAGCATTGCAGGAGGAGCTCCATAGAGGAACAAATGTTGCCATAGGCGACGAAAGTGAGGATAACAATGAAGAAGAAGAAATTGGATCAGAAGGGAAATTTGATGGAGAAGTTCTGAATTAGGTAGAGGAAAGGATTTTTAGGGCCATTACTAAGTTTGAGAAATGACTTACAATTGATGTGGGTGTATTTTCAGGAAATTTGAAACCAGACGAGTTGATCGATTGGATCAATGAACTGGAAGAGTACTTTGAGTATGAGGATATCAGGGATCCAGATAGGGTTAAGTTTACAAAGGAAAAACTAAAAGAACATGCCAAAATCTGGTGGTAAGAGGTTCAATTAGAAAGAAAAAGAAGAGGAAAGGAGAAGATCACAAGGCGAGATCATGTGGTGGACAAATTGAAGAAGCAATTCATTCCTATTGATTATGAGATTGATTTGTTTAAGAAGATGCATGGGTTAAAGCAAGCAAGAAAATAAGTCCAGGAATATACAGAGGAGTTTTAATGACATCTGATTAGAGTGGGGCATGCAAAAAAAAATAAGGAGAAGGTTGCTTGTTATATTAGTGGGTTGCAACCTAGCATCCAAGAGGAATTAAGTGTGGTAAGAATGACCAGCATTGAAGAGGCATACCAGTTTGCCCTGCAAGTTGAAGAGAAGCTAAATAAGAGGTTTGAAGGGAGACAAAGAGGGCATGGTCAAGCAAGAAGAGGTAGTGGTAGGTCATCTAGAGAACAAAATGAAACCCAAAATAAAAATGAAGATGTGGGTACTACCAGGAACCAGAGGAATGAGGGTTTCAACCGCTCCCGTGATCAAGACTTTGGAAATCAGAGAGGAAGAGGTAGAGGACATGGAAAAGGAAGAGGAGGCTTCTATGGTACCTCTCTCCATTGAAATGAAGAAGGTCATCATGCCTTTGAATGTCCTCAATGACAAGGAAGGATAGATAGGAGAGCTGAGGGTCAAGCTAGGGTTGCCCATGTGGATGAGGATGCACAATCATCACATTCAGAAGATGCAGAAAGAGGAGAGACTTTGGTAAATGAAAATGTCCTACTAAGTGGTGAGATTGAACTCGAACAAAGGAGGAGTTTATTCCATATCAGGTGTAAGTGTGAGGATAAATGTTGTGATGTGATCATTGATGGTGGTAGCACTGATAACTTGGTATTAGACGAGATGGTCTCTAAGCTGAAGCTCAAGAGGGAGAAACACCCCCAGCCCTATCAAATTGCTTGGGTGAAAGATGATCATAAGGTCCTAGTAAGTGAAAAATGTTTAGTGAAATTCAAAATTAGGAGTTACCATGATGAAGTTCTTTGTGATGTTATTCCAATGGATGTTTGCCATCTATTCTTAGGAAGACCGTGGAAGTTTGATAGACATGCAGTACATGATGGTCATGCAAACACATATTCTCTGACCAAGGATGGAGTTTGCCACAAATTGAAGCCCATGAAAAGGGAAGGTGAAAAGGTATGTAGCAGTGCTAGGATTTGTCTTGTTGATGGAAGGAAGTTTTTAGATGGCATGAAACATCAGCGTATGTGCTAAGCTTTGATTCCTAGGAAAGATAAAGAAGGTAATAGTGAAATACCACTTGAAGTTTCAGATTTACTAGGTGAGTTTGGAGATATTATCTCTGATAATGTTCCAGAAGGGTTGCCACTAGTAAGGCAAATCATTCATCAGATAGATTTAATCCCAGGAGCTAGTTTGCCTAACAAGCCTGCTCATAGGATGACTCCTACTGAAACTGAGGAGCTAAATAGACAGGTGCAGGAGCTATTGAGAAAGGGCTTGATTCGGGAGAGCCTAAGTCCATGTGCAGTACCTGCAGTACTAGCACCAAAGAAGGATGGAGAGTGGAGGATGTGTACAGACTCTTGAGCTATAAATAGGATAACCATCAAGTATTGGTTTCCTTTGCCAAGAATGGATGATCTTATGGACTACTTGAGTGGAGCTTAGTATTTCACAAAGATAGATCTCAAGAGTGGCTATCATCAGATATGGATACAAGAAGGAGATGAGTGGAAAATAGCCTTCAAGACCAAGGAGGGTCTTTATGAGTGGTTAGTCATGCCCTTTGGCTTGACAAATGCCCCAAGCACCTTCATGCGGCTTATGAATGAGGTACTTAAGAAGTTCTTGGGAAAATTTGTTATAGTCTATTTGGATGATATTTTAATTTTTAGGAAGACTTTGGAAGAACATTTATTGCATATTTGTAGTGTCCTTGAAAGGTTAAGGGAACAGAAACTATTAATTAATCTGAAGAAATGTATCTTTGCAAAAAGGGAGTTAGTCTACTTGGGGTTTGTTATATCACCTAAAGGTCTCAAAATGGATCCAGAGAAGGTAAAAGCCATCTTGGAATGGCCTACTCCAAGGTCTACTACTGAGGTAAGATCATTTCATGGTCTATTTAGTTTTTACAGGAAGTTCATTAAGAATTTTAGTGGCATTTGTGCACCCCTGACTGACACAATAAGAGGGGATAGAAAAGAGTTCAAATGGACTACAACAGCTACGAGAAGTTTTGAAATGCTGAAGAAGAATGTGACAGAACAACCTGTGTTGGCACTTCCAGATTTTAGAAAGGTGTTCCATGTGGATTGTGATGCTAGTGGCAGTGCTATTGGGGCTACATTAAGCCAAGAAGGTAAGCCTATTGCATATTTTAGTGAAAAATTGAATGATGCGAAAAAGAAGTATTCTGTTTATGATCAAGAGTTCTATGCAATAGTTCAGGCCTTAAAGAAATGGAGGCATTATTCATTTCCAAAGGAATTTGTTTTGTATACTGATCATCAGGCATTATAGTCCCTAAATAGCCAAGGTAAATTGATTCAGAGGCATATGAAGTGGGTAGAGTTCTTGCAGAGCTATACATTTGTGTTGAAGCATAGAAGTGGAAAATCTAACAGGGTTGCAGATGCATTAAGTAGGAGACAGTTGTTGCTTACAGTAATGCAGGTTGAAGTAGTTGGGTTTGATGAACTCAAGAATCTGTACGTTGAGGATCCTGATTTTGCTGAAGCATGGAAAGCTTGTAAAGAGCTTGTTGCTATAGACAGAACTAAGTGGTTAGACTATCTGATTTAGGATGGTATGTTATTCAAGGGCAGTCAATTATGCATTCCAAGGAGTTCCATGAGGGAAAATCTGATTAAGGAGAAACACAGTGGAGGGATGGCAGGACATTTTGGTTGAGATAAGACCATTGCAATTCTTAAAGAACATTATTTTTGGCCTAAGATTTCACAGGATGTGAAGAAGTTTGTACAGAGTTGTCAGATTTGTCAAGTTGCCAAGGGATTTAGTCACAATACTGGACTTTATCAACCATTTCCTGTTCCATCAAAGCCATGGGAGGACATAAGTATGGATTTTGTTCTTGGATTGCCGAGGACACAAAGGGGTAATGACTCAGTATTTGTGGTGGTTGATAGGTTCTCCAAAATGGCACATTTCATTCCATGCCACAAAACTCATGATGATGTCCATATTGCAGACTTATTTTTCAGAGAGGTGGTAAGACTACATGGTCTCCCAAGGAGTATAGTTTCTGATAGAGATACTAAATTTGTGGGGTATTTTTGGAGAACATTGTGGAAAAAGTTGAGAACAGACTTGAAATTCAGTTCCACACATCACCTGCATATTGACGGCCAAACAGAAGTGGTAAACAGGAGTCTGGGCAATTTGCTGAGATGTTTAGTTGGGGATAAGCTCAAGGGATGGGATTTGATTCTACCACAAGCGGAGTTTGCTTACAATAACTCTATAAATAGGAGTACTGGTAGATCACCATTCCAAATTGTATATGGAAGTAGCCCAAGGACTACACCAAAATTGAGGAAGATAGAGCAAGGGGAGAGGACAAGTGCTGAAGTTGAAGAATTTGTTGAACATATCAAGTGTCTACATCGGGAGGTTCAAGCACACATTACCAAGATGAATCAAGAGTCTAAAACTAGGGCTGATCAAAGGAGAAGACATAAGGAATTCCAAGTAGGGGATCTAGTTATGGTACACTTATGAAAAGAAAGGTTTCCAACCAGTACTTACAACAAGCTAAAAATGAAGAAATTTGGCCCCTGCAAAATTTTGAGGAAACATAATTTAGGAAATGTATATGAGGTGGAGTTGCCAGATGGTATTTACATTTCTCCTATTTTTAACATTGCAGACTTAACAGAGTATCATGATGATGGTGCAGATGAGGAGCCGATGTTAGAGCCATGTCCAATTCTTACTTCTAAGAAGGAGGAGATAGACAACATTCTAGATCATCGTGTGGGCAGGAGTACCAAAAATAGGCAGTATGAAGAGTATTTGGTCAAGTGGAAAGGATGACCGATCGAGGACTCAACTTGGATAATAGCAGTTGAGGTTTCC
Source organism: Cupressus sempervirens (assembly GCA_028749045.1). Classification (NCBI taxonomy): domain Eukaryota; kingdom Viridiplantae; phylum Streptophyta; class Pinopsida; order Cupressales; family Cupressaceae; genus Cupressus; species Cupressus sempervirens. The sequence continues at coordinate 362,954,658 of CM053787.1, read as the reverse complement.
CATTTGGGATTTCCTCTACCATTCATAAAGTGACAGGGTCACTTTTCAATTTACCCTGGGTGTCTGATGCAGAAGCATCCAGAGGTATAAAGGCAATCTTGTGTAACCCAAAAAAAAATGTACTTAGACATAGTTTCTGTTTCATGTGTTTTCATTTTTGGATACCTATTTGGGTCAAATAAAGGTTCCAACTGTCACAGTTCCACTATTAGTGTTCTAAGATAGAGTTTTTAATCACCTTGGGATACGTGTAAATGCCAAAAAAATAGGAGTACATAATTGAGCATCATTTTTGTGAACTAGAAGATGTAAATTGGTCGAAAGGTTTTCATTGTAATTTAGAGCATTCCAGAAAAAGAATCAGGTCAAAAGGCCCCACGGTTTGAAAGTTATCGCAGTTTTTCAGTTTCTAGAGACATCCTAAGAATGCTTCAAAGTCAGGTTAGGGGAATTAAATGACCTTGAAAAGGGCTGAAAAATGGGGCATAAGCAAAGCTCATCCATAGGGCTATAGAGAACTTCGAGAGCTTTTTGAAAATGTAAACAATTCGTCAATCAGAGCTACGATTCAAAAGTTATGCCTCTCGAAAGTTCGATTATCGTTTCTGGATTCTTCTAATTTTGCGTCGAGTTCTAATGTGACTTCTAGAGCCTTCTACTTGGTCAGTGGATGCCTACTAGTACTTTCTAGAATTTATTCCTAATCCTTAACCCTCTGGGGTCTATTTAAGAACATTTTTGGCATTGTAAAAGACAGTTCGGAGTGGAGTTTGAGAGAAGGTACTGGGAGAAGAATTTATCTCCAGATTTATGCTATTGTAAGCCCATAGGGCATGTTTTGAAGTCTATTTTATCTGTACCGAATGTACTAGAATATTTTCATAGTTAATAAAATTTTCCCTTTCCTATTGTGTCCATTCTATGCTTGGGTTGTGTCCCCATCAAGTAGTATCAGAGCTAGTTTTCCTGAGTGTGTAGACAGAGCGCCAATTGTGAGGCAGTTTGCACCAGGACTGTGTGGTTGTGGGTTTGAGTTAAGAAGATGCCTCTACGAAGAGAGTGTGCTGGAAGGGCTGGAGCTATTAATCCTGAGTAGGTTAGAGCCCTCCAAAGGTAGGTACAAGCATTGCAGGAGGAGTTTCATAGAGGAACAAATGTTACCGCAGGTGACGAAAGTGAGGATGACAATGAAGAAGAAGAAATTGGACCAGAGGGGAAATTTGATAGGGAAGTTTTGAATCAGGCAGAGGAAAGGATTTTTAGGGCTATTACTAAGTTTGGGAAATGACCTACAATTGATGTGGGTGTATTTTCACGAAATCTGAAACCAGATGAGTTGATCGATTGGATCAATCAGCTGGAAGAGTACTTTGAGTATGAGGATATCAGGAATCTAGATAGGGTTAAGTTTGCAAAGGCCAAACTGAAAGGACATGCCAAAATCTAGTGGCAAGAGGTTCAATTGGAAAGAAACAGAAGAGGAAAGGAGAAGATAACAAGGTGGGATCGTATGGTGGACAAATTGAAGAAGTAGTTCATTCCTGTTGATTATGAGATTGATTTGTTTAAGAAGATGCATGGGTTAAAGAAAGCAGAAAAATTAGTTCAAGGATATACAAAGGAGTTTTATCAACTTCTAACTAGAGCGGGGCATTCAAAAGAAAATAAGAAGGTTGCTCATTATATCAGTGGGTTACGACCTAGCATCCAGGAGGAATTAAGTCTGGTAAGAATGACCAGCGTTGAAGAGACATACCAGTTTGCCCTGTGAGTTGAAGAGAAGCTAAATAAGAGGTTTGAAGGGAGACAAAGAGGGCATGGTCAAGGAGGAAGAGGTAGTGGTAGGTCATCTGGAGGCCGAAATGAAACCCAAAAGAAAAATGAAGATGTGGGTACTACCAGGAACCAGAGGAATGAGGGTTTCAACCGCTCCTGTGATCAAGACTTTGGAAATCAGAGAGGAAGAGGTAGAGGATGTGGACAAGGAAGAGGAGGCTTTCGTGGTACCTGTTTCCATTTCAATGAAGAAGGTCATCGTGCCTTTGAATGCCCTCAACGACAAGGAAGGACAGATAGGAGAGCCGAGGGTCAAGCTAGGGTTGCTCATGTGGATGAGGATGCACAATCATCACATTTAGAAGATGCAAAAAGAGGAGAGACTTTGGTAAATGAAAAGGTCCTACTAAGTGGTGAGATTGAACTTGAACAAAGGAGGAGTTTATTCCGTATCAGGTGCAAGTGTGAGGATAAATGTTGTGATGTGATCATTGATGGTGGTAGCACTAATAACTTGGTATTAGACAAGATGGTCTCTAAGCTGAAGCTCAAGAGGGAGAAACACCCCTAGCCCTATTGGATTGCTTGGGTGAAAGATGATCATAAGGTCCTAGTAAGTGAACAATATTTAGTGAAATTCAAAATTGGGAGTTACCATGATGAAGTTCTCTGTGATGTTATTCCAATGGATGTTTGCCATCTATTATTGGGAAGACCATGGCAATTTGATAGACATGCAGTACATGATGGTCATGAAAACACATATTCTCTGACCAAGGATGGAGTTCACCACAAACTGAAGCCCATGAAAAGGGAAGGTGAAAAGGTATGTAGTAGTGCTAGGATTTTTCTTGTTGATGGAAGGAAGTTTTTAGATGGCTTGAAACATCAGTGTATGTGCTATGCTTTGATTCCTAGGAAAGATAAAGAAGGTAGTAGTGAAATACCACTTGAAGTTTCAGATTTACTAGGTGAGTTTGGAGATATTATCTCTGATAATGTTTCAGAAGGGTAACCACCAGTAAGGAAAATCAGTCATTAGATAGATTTAATCCCAGGAGCTAGTTTGCCTAACAAGCTTGCTCACAGGATGACTCCTACTGAAACTGAGGAGCTAAATAGACAGGTGCAGGAGCTATTGAGAAAGGGCTTGATTCGGGAGAGCCTGAGTCCATGTGCAGTACCTACAATACTAGCACCAAAGAAGGATGGAGAGTGGAGAATGTGTACAAAATCTTGAGCTATAAATAGGATAACCATCGAGTATTGGTTTCCTTTGCCAAGAATGGATGATCTTATGGACTGCTTGAGTGGAGCTTAGTATTTCACAAAGATAGATCTCAAGAGTGGCTATCATCAGATACAGATACGAGAAGGAGATGAGTGAAAAATAGCCTTCAAGACCAAGGAGGGTCTTTATGAGTGGTTAGTCATGCCATTTGGATTGACGAACGCCCCAAGCACCTTCATGTGGCTTATGAATGAGGTACTTAAGAAGTTCTTGGGAAAATTTGTTATTGTCTATTTGGATGATATTTTAATTTTCAGCAAGACTTTGGAAGAACATTTATTGCATATTCGTAGTGTCCTTGAAAGGTTAAGGGAAGAGAAACTATTAATTAATCTGAAGAAATGTATCTTTGCAAAAAGGGAGTTAGTCTACTTGGGGTTTGTTATATCACCTAAAGGTCTCAAAATGGATCCAGAGAAGGTAAAAGCCATCTTGGAATGGCCTACTCCAAGGTTTGCTACTGAGGTAAGATCATTTCATAGTCTGGTTAGTTTTTACAGGAAGTTCATTAAAAATTTCAGTGGCATTTGTGCACCCCTAACTGACATAATAAGAGGTGATAGAAAAGAGTTCAAATGGACTGCAAAAACTGCGAGAAGTTTTGAAATGCTAAAGAAGAAGGTGACAAAACAACCTATGTTGGCACTTCCAAATTTTAGAAAGGTGTTCCAAGTGGATTGTGATGCTAGTGGCAGCACTATTGGGGCTGTATTAAGCCAAGAAGGTAAGCCTATTGCATATTTTAGTGAAAAATTGAATGATGCAAAAAAGAAGTATTCTGTTTATGATCAAGAGTTCTATGCAATAGTTCAGGCCTTAAAGAAATGGAGGCATTATTTATTGCCAAAGGAATTTTTTTTGTATACTGATCATCAGGCATTACAGTACCTAAATAGCCAAGGTAAATTGAATCAGAGACATATGAAGTGGGTAGAGTTCTTGCACAACTATACATTTGTGTTGAAGCATAGAAGTGGACAATCTAACAGGGTTGCAGATGCATTAAGTAGGAGATAGTTGTTACTTATAGTAATGCAGGTTGAAGTAGTTGGGTTTGATGAACTCAAGAATTTGTACCCTGAGGATCCTGATTTGCTGAAGTATGGAAATCTTGTAAAGAGCCTATTGCTATAGACAGAACTAAGTGGTTAGACTATTTGATTCAGGATGGTATGTTATTCAAGGGCAGTCAATTATGCATTCCAAGGAGTTCCATGAGGGAAAATCTGATTAAGGAGAAACATAGTGGAGGGATGGCAGGACATTTTGGTTGAGATAAGACTATTGCCATTCTTAGAGAACATTATTTTTGGCCTAAGATTTCAAAGGATGTGAAGAAGTTTGTACAAAGTTGTCAAATTTGTCAAGTTGCCAAGGGATTTAGTCACAATACTGGACTTTATCAGCCATTGCCTGTTCCATCAAATCCATGGGAGGACATAAGTATGGATTTTGTTCTTGGATTGCCGAGTTCACAAAGGGGTAATGACTTAGTATTTGTGGTGGTTGATAGGTTCTCCAAAATGGCACATTTTATTCCATGTCACAAAACTCATGATGATGTCCATATTGTAGACTTATTTTTCAGAGAGGTGGTAAGACTACATGGTCTCCCAAGGAGTATAGTTTCTGACAGAGATACTAAATTTGTGGGGTATTTTTGGAGAACATTGTGGAAAAAGTTGAGAACATACTTGAAATTCAGTTGCACACATCACCCAGAGACTGACAGCCAAACATAAGTGGTAAACAGAAGTCTAGGCAATTTGCTGAGATGTTTAGTTGGGGATAAGCCCAAGGGATGGGATTTGATTCTACCACAAGTGGAGATTGCTTACAATAACTCTGTAAATAGGAGTACTAGTAGATCACCATTCCAAATTGTATATGGAAGTAGCCCAAGGACTGCACTAGAATTGAGGAAGATAGAGCAAGGGGAGAGGACAAGTGCTGAAGCTGAAGAATTTGTTGAACATATCAAGCGTCTACATGGGGAGGTTCAAGTAAACATTACCAAGATGAATCAAGAGTCTAAAACTAGGGCTGATCAAAGGAGAAGATGCAAGGAATTCCAAGTAGGGGATCTAGTCATGGTACACTTACAAAAAGAAAGATTTCCAACCGGTACTTACAACAAGCTAAAAATGAAGAAATTTGGCCCCTGCAAAATTTTGAAGAAACATGACTCAGGAAATGCATATTAAGGTGGAGTTGCAAGATGGTATTCACATTTCTCCTATTTTCAACATTGCAGACTTAACAGAGTATCATGATGATGGTGCAGATGAGGAGCCAATGTTAGAGCCATGTCCAATTCTTACTTCTAAGAAGGAGGAGATAGACGACATTCTAGATCATCATGTAAGCAGTAGTATTAGAAATAGGCATTATGAAGAGTATTTAGTCAAGTGGAAAGGAACGTCGATCGAGGAATCGACTTGGATAAGAATAGCTGAGGTTTCCCATTTGGAATTTTCTCTACCATTCATAAAGTGACAGGGTCACTTTTCAATTTACCCCGGGTGTCTGATGCAAGAGCATCCAGAGGTATAAGGGCAATCTTGTGTCACCCAAAAAAAAATGTACTTAGACTTAGTTTCTATTTCATGTGTTTTCATTTCTAGATACCCATTTGGGTCAAATAAAGGTTCCAACTCTCACAGTTCCACTATCTGAGTTCTAAGATAGAGTTTTTAATCACCTTGGAATATCTGTAAATGTCAAAAAAATAGGAGTACGTAATTGAGCCATCATTTTTGTGAACTAGAAGGTGTAAGTTGGTCGAAAGATTGTCATTGTAATTTAGAGCATTCCAAAAAAAGAATCAGGTGAAAAGGCCAAAAAATGGGGGATGAGCTAAACTCATCCATATGGCTATAGAGCGCTTCGAGAGCTTTCCAAAAATGTAAACGGTTCGTCAATTGGAGCTACGGTTCAAAAGTTATGCCTCCCGAAAGTTCGGTTACCATTTTTGAATTCTTCTAATTTTGCACCGACTTCTAATGTGACTTCTAGAGCCTTCTATTTGGTTGATGGATGCCTACTAGCACTTTCTAGAATGTATTCCTAATCCTTAACCCTCTGGGGTCTTTTTAAGAACATTTTTGGCATTGTAAAAGGCAGTTCGGAGTGGAGTTTGAGATAAGGTACTGGGAGAAGAATTTATCTCCAGATTTATGCTATTGTAAGCCCATAGGGCATGTTTTGAAGTCTATTTTCTCTGTACCGAATGTACTAGCATATTTTCATAGTTAATAAAATTTTCCCTTTCCTGTTTTGTCCATTCTATGCTTGGGTTGTGTCCCCATCACAAAGGAAGTTAGTTGTGCATTCCCAAAAGTTCTATATATAAGAGAGAATCTCATCAAGGAGAAGCATAGTGGAGGGTTGGTTGGATACATTGGTAGAGATAAAACCATTTCTTTAGTTGCTAAGAATTATTACTAGCCACAATTGTAGCAAGATGTGAAGAGGTTTGTGCAGAGTTGCAGAGTATGTTAGAAAAAAGAGTGAAGTAGAATATTGGGCTGTATCAACCATTACCTGTACTAGAGAAGCTGTGGGAGGATGTCAACATGGATTTTGTTCTTGGTTTACGAAGAACTCAACATGGGCATGATTTTATATTTGTGGTGGTTGAAAGATATTAAAAAATGGCACATTTCATTCCTTAAAAGAAGACTACTGATGATGCTCATGAAGTGGAGTTTTTTCCAGAGAAGTGGTGAGACTACATGGTTTTCCAAAGAGTATAGTTTCAAATCAAGATACCAAGTTTGTTGGATATTTCTGGCATACATTGTGGAAGAAATTGAAGACAAATATGAAGTTTAGTTCATCACATCATCCACAAACTGATGGACAAACAAAAGTTGTGAACCAAAGTTTGGGGAATTTGTTGAGATGCTTGGTTGGAGACTTACCAAAGGGATGGGATCTAATTTTACCATAGTATAATTTGCATACAATAATTATATCAATAGGCGTATTGGTAAATCACCATTCTAGATTGTATATGGGAATAGTCCCAGAAATGATTTTGAATTGAGGCAATTAGATAAAGGAGAAATAAGTAGTGCTGAAGCAGAATATTTTGCTGAACATTTAAGAACATCCATGAGGAGGTGAAGAAGCACATTACAAAGATGAATATGTAGTATAAGGCTAAGGAAGATATGAAAAGGTAGTAAATTGAATTTCATAGTGGAGATGAAGTCATGGTTCATTTGAGAAAAGGCCATTTTCCAGTGGTACATATAATAAGCTGAAAACAAAGAAGTTTGGACCCTACAAGATAGTGAAAAGGCATGATTTTGGAAATGCCTATGAAGTGGAGTTGCCTGTTGAACTGAATATTTCACTAATATTTACAATTTCAGATTTGATAGACTATTATGAAGGAGGTGATGGAGATAACGTTGAAAAAGTGTAGTGGAGAATCCTAACATTTAGTTCAGCTACAAAGGAGATTGACAAGATGCTAGACAATCGAATTGGAAAAAATATAAGGAACTGAACTTATGAAGAGTACATCATCAAATGAAAAGGGAGGCCAATAAAAGATTCATCATGGTTAGCAAGGGACAAGGTTAATCATCATGGTTTTCCTTTGACCACATGAGACGTGATGAGGTCACTTCTCAAATTACCCCAAGTGCCATACATACATACATACATAACACTACCTTATTCTCACATAAAATTAAAAATGTTATTCCACATGTTTCCACCCTATTCCATATTCTTATCTTTAATTCTCCTTACCCTTTGTATAGTCTCTAATTTATTTCCATCACATCCTTTCGTATTAACTCTTAATTATCACGTTCCCATGAACTTATTTTTATTTTATGATATTTTACTATATTATATTTTATTTAGGCATATTAAGGGTGTTTTAAGGCTATTTAAGGGGTATATAATGGATATACAAGTCTAGAAATGACCACATGTGGTGTGTTGCAACCCTATTTTTCACTAACAAGATGCATGGTTTTCTATGTGCTTTATAGTATTATTTTTTAATTTTTGATTACCTAACTAGACATTGAGTTTTCAAAAATATATTTGTTCTTATTAAACATGGAACACTAAAATCAACACTTTACATTGACATCAATAACCAAAATTAATATATAATTTTAAATAGTATGTACGTAAGGGTTCTTTTATTGAGTCTTTTAAGAAGGAAATCATACATTAGTTTTTAGATTAGTCTATTTAGGATACTATTATTATTCTTCACGAGCCTACCAAAATATCCTTTAATTATTGAATTACAAACAAAACTATAAAGCTAGTTCATGATGCTATTATACAACATTTGAGATGGATTGACTTATTTTCCTACCTTTATGGATGGTATGGTACATTTTGGTCTCCTTGTTCTTTCTACACATATATTTTCTTCTTCAAATTAAAATATTGTAGATACCATGAGTTAATGATTCGAACTTAGTTACCATTCATACATGCTAACATTCTTTAGTGGAACCTAATTATATCAATATCTTTCATAAGTTAGCATCCTTTTTATAGTAGCATTTGAAGGACTCGTCATGATATTTGTTTCATGATTTACATCAATTTTTATATCAATCTACATTTCTAGCTTATTCAATTAGATTGAAAATCTTAATATTGTGACCTTTAATCATATTTCATAGGGGCCCCTACTATTCTATGGGCACTCTCAGTTCACCCTATAGCATCTCATATATCCTTTTTCTATCATATTCTTTTAAGAAATGAGAGCATGTCTTGCATGTATCATTAGATTTATTTCTTCCTAGGGGAGGAATGCTTTTCAATAATATTTTACCATATTCATCATTCCATGTCAAGCATCCACATTCACATCATAGATACAAATTGTCTATGTGTGGGTTCTCATTTGTTTTCTGTTATGGTTTCACAACACAAGCCCTATTTATCCTAGAAATGCCCCCTCCCCCAACCAAAACCAGTATATTTTTTAGCTTTCTAGATCCCTAGTCTAGGGTCTAAGTCTTTTTTAGGGTTTTACTTGGTGTTTTTTCTTATTTTGACTCTTTTCCAGAAAACCCATTTGCCGAAAACTAGAAATTTTAAGATAAAATTGGATTTTTGGATCTAAGATGTGCACTAGTGCACCTTTCAAGGTGTGCTAGTGCACTAAGGGCACTAGTGTAGGAGCACTTCCCTTTGGAAGTGTGCACCTACACACATGTGTAGGTTCCTGGGCCTATAAAAGCCTCAGACCCTACCCCTTTCCTTACTTTATTTTCTCCCTCTATCCTTCAATGAGAACACCTCCACACCTCCAGAGGTGTGCTATTTTTAGAGACCTGCACATACAACACACACAAAAATGTTAGAAGGTGTGCACCTTGCACACCTATCTAAGGTGAACAAGGTGCACATCTTTTCTTCCTAAGACATAATAAAAAACTTAATAAAACCAAACCTAAGAAAACTACACCAAGGGAAAGGTGCACATGTGTGAACCTATCTAAGGTCTGCATATGCACACCTTTCAAACATAAAGCATCCCCAACATTCAAGATAAGGGTGCGCACATAGCACACCCCACAAGGTGCACTAGGTGTGCACCCTTAGTGGTGTTTTGTTTGTTTAGGAAAGGCACACCTAGTGCACCTTCAAGGTGCACCCATTTTTGTCCATTAAATATGTTTTGAAGGTTTTTTAGGTGTTTTATTCTAGTTGTCAGGAATTAGGGTTTATGGGTCATAATTTTTGGTAATTAGGGTTTATTTAAATTTTTTTTTTTTAACCTTTCAGAGTAATGGATGTCTATTTTGGGTAGATAAAATGGATTCCTCCTCGTCCTCCCTTGCTACAAAGATGGCTTTGAAACTAGTGGTCTTCAAATTTCAAGGTGTTCCATCAAAGTCACACTTTGAGGATGATATGATGCATATTCAGAGATCTAAGACACTAAGCTAGGTCATATTGATTGGAACACATTCTTGGTCCTATGCAACAAACCAACTGAGAGGTCTCCAATGGTATCTCCACTCATCGGATTGAGGCTAGTAAATGTAGCGTCACACCCAGTTTCAATATAGTCTTCTAAATTGATCATGGCATTAGCAAAAAATTATTTTTTAGAGGAGAGAGTTGTAAAAAGCATATCTGGAGAGATCGTCCTAGATTTGAGGCCTAAGAACATCAAGAAAGTTTCCCATCTTCCAAGGGTAGACCAATATATTTCCCATCTTCCAAGGGTAGATCAATATTTAAGACTAACATATCATCAAGCAAAAAAGTGGTATAGAGAGCACAAAGAGGAAGCATCATAAATTATTCAATCCTCGTATTTCATTGATAAGACTCCTCTTGGACAAAAAGCAGGCAAAGAAGATATGACAAGAGGTTATATGAAAGATGATATTGGAAATTCTATGGTGTTCTTGAGTAGAATCATGAGGTTACTAGTAGTAGGAAACTTGAATATATGGATGGTACACTTCATTGAAACCATCAAAATGATGAAGATGCCAATTAGCTGGTCCTCAATTCTCAGTGAGAATTTAGATAAACAACTAGTGGCGATAAAAAATAACCAAAGGTTCTATATGACATCTTATTTGGTGTATTTGTTGGCTACAAGAGCAACAAATTATCTGGGGTTGTTCAAAAAGGGCAACTTGTAAGATGCTAATGCATGGCCTTATGTGGTATACCCCCAATTAGTGAGGAAAAAGATTTCAGATCATAGAAAGGAATATAGAATAGTGAATGATGCCTTTATTTTTGCAATCATCCAATTCATTGAGGGAGATTATGTGAAAAGGATGTTAGAAGAGGTAACATCAAAGATTATAGAAATAGGTTCCTATTACATCCAATTCATGACATTCACCTATTTAAGGGTAGCAGGTATGACTGTGAATCCAAAGAAGCTCCCTAGACATCCGTGTGATAGGCTCATATTGCTAGAGATTGCACGACAACGCTCATTTGCATATGAGAGAGTAAGGAAGCAACATAAGAAGGCTTTGTTATGGCCCATCACTATAGGTATGTTTAGTGTTAAATAGAAGCAGGATATCATGACTTTTGAATTAGAATGGGATCAATATCCCTTGGAGTATTATAACTCTCCTCATCCATATTTTGATAGCATTGGCAGAGTTTAGCACTTGGCGGGAAAATAACTCCAACATGAAGATGCCATAGAGGATCATTGGATGAATGCAATGGATGACTACGGAATCCAAATAAGAGATCATTGTAGGATGACTCTCTATTTGGCAGGAAGTGCCTTGAAAATGAAGGTCCCATTAAAGATTGTGTAGCAAGATACTAAAGATGTTTTAGATCTCCTGTATAATAGAGATAAGATATATGATTGGCCTATCATGAATGCAAAGATTGATAGAGAAAAAGACACAGATATTAATCATAGGGCAAGGCATGTTATCCAATTAACCAAGGAATGGATTAAGAGACCATTCAAGTTGGATCCAATTCCACAAACAATAGTTTTCCAAGCTGAAACTCACCCAATGAAAGGTAGAGGAGAGAAGGTGACAATGCCAACATTCATAGCTTAGTCTCCAATAAGGCTGGAAATGGTGCATCTACTTGATAGAGAAGTTGGATACTTCAGGGCATAGAAGGGTAAGAACAAAAATAAAAGAGATTTCCCTCAACAAGATGAGCCTGAAGAAGAGGCAACTCAAGCACCAAAGTACCAAGGGGCAAAAAATGTAGAAGGGGCAGAGAATGTAGAGGCCACCCAGACTTAGGATAATCCATTGATGCCATCATCAAACCAAGGGCAAGAAGTTGAAGAAGAAGCATAGGAAGTGTCTCTGCCTATACAAGAGGAAGATGCCTCTCCATTGGCTCCCAAGAAATAAAAGATTAAAACTCCAATTAAAAGGACAAGGAGATAAAAGGTGATAAGAAAGTTTATTCCTTTTCCATCAGTCCCAAAAGTCATTTTGGAGGAAGAAGAAAAGGATGATGAAGATGAAGAGGATAACCTTCCCTTGAGTCAAGGACTCATCTTGCTAGGGCTACAGAGGTAGAATAGAGAAGGAGCTCCACTATAACACCACCATCCATTCCTACACAAACTATTCAAGTTACAACTTTAGAGGATGAGCTACAATAATTTATTGGTAAGCAAGAGGACCAAGGGGCTGATGTCTTTAAGATGTTAGATTTTGATTTCATGCCTATAGGCACTGAGCTGGTAGGTGACAAGATAAGGGATACTCTAAAAAATCAACCTCCACAAGAGGATTAGAGTCAATTTCAACCTCACCCATAAGGACCTTTAATTCTCCACCATCATCAAGTCAAGATCTAGCTGGCTTGGATAAAGGTTTAGTTATTCCTCTCCCTCCAGGTAATGAAGAATAGGTGCAAGCTGAATAGATAGAAGAGCCACATCAAAGACTCACTGATGAAGAATCAGAGGAGGGACAAATATATGAAGAACCTCAATAGACTTCCCAAGATACAGAGGTGAGGACTATGGACTCAATAGACACATAGATGCCTAATGTGGATCTCTCACAAAAGGAGAAGACTCCAGAGAGGAGTGATAAGGGAAGTGATAACGGAAAGGGCCTAGCAGTACAATCTCTCTCTTCATCTAAGGATAAATCTTTGATGGAAGACAATCCAAGATGGTTGAGAAAAGAGGTGATGGTTAGACACAAAAAGTAGTTGTATTGTACTAAGGAAGTGGAAATGAGAGAATTAATTGAAGCTCTCAAGAAGCTTGAGTCACCCGTAGGTGATGCATGAACATTGGCCTTCGTTATGAGTGATCAAAATTAGGACTTATTTACCCATGTTGCTATTCCTCCTCCACATATAGATATTGAGGATTTGACCACAAAATATTATCAAATCAAAGAAGTCTTGCTTGGAAAACCCATGGTGGATACTGCCAAATTTATGGTTACTAAGAGAATCAAAGAAGTGTTTGGGCACTTAGAATAGGATGAGTTTGAAGTGTTAAACCTTTAGAAGTAGAATGAACTCCCAAGAATTGAATGAAGTAGTTAGTCCATTGAATCCTGACAATCCTGAGGAGACTCTAAGTGCAAAACTTGATAAGAGGGATAAGGAGATTGTACTTTAGATCCATTTTTGAAGGCTTGTTAGCAATGGCAGGAAATTTTTCAAGAAAAAGGTGTGCAAATTATACAAGGAAATATTAAACTGCTACACCACATGCAAAATAATGCAAATAAGCTAGTTTCTATATTGAACTAGGATTTTGGGTTAATGGATGAAGTACATACTGTTAGATTGTGGTGACTGATCAGGAAAGTACTATACATACTTCATAAATAGTGGGATTCGGCAAAATTTTTTTTTTTGGGCAATAGCCGACATATTATGGCCGACATATGGCTGACAGGTTATAACCCTAAAGCGGTTTAATACTTGTATAAAAGGGCTTAGGGTTGGGTATTTTTCATAATGTTGTGATGTGAAATTGGTTCTTGCGGCAGTATTGAGCTGTAAGGGATTACGGATTGTAATCAGGTTGTAATCACTGGATTGTAATAAGATCAGACTTGTTGTTTGGTGGACGTAGCCCAGGGATTGGGTGAACCACGTTAAATCTTGGTGCCTTGTGTTCATTTTTGTGTGTTCTATTATTTTTCTGTTATTGGTTATATTTGCATGTAGTTTTTATTTCTGTCTCTGGTTTATCCTAACAAGTGGTATCAGAGCCTGGTTTTGGCCTGGTCATGGGTTCAAATTTCAATGAAGAAATTAGGGCTCTCTTGATTTTGTGTTCTTTTCCTGAAAGCTGGAATGGCTTGATAATGACGGTGAGTAATTCTATTCCTGGAATTAGTACCCTAAAATATGATGATGTGATCGGTGTTATTTTAAGTGAGGAAACTCGTAGAAAATCCTCAGGTGGATCTACATCAGGAAGTGCTTTAAATGCACAAAGCAGGGGCAGAATGACTGAAAGAGGAAGTAACTCTAAAAATCATGGGAAATCAAGAGGAAAGTCAAAGGGGAGGAGGTCTCAATCGAGAGGACCAAATGATTGCTGGTACTGTGGGAAACTAGGGCACAAAAAGAAAGATTGCTAGAATCGAAAGAAAAATGAAGGAGATAAATCAGATGGAGACAAGGAGGCAAATGTGGTAAGTAAAAAATCCGAAGAGGATGTTTTGCTTCTGTCTTTAGAGAGTGTTGATGATTCATGGGTTTTAGATTTTGGTGCTTCATTTTCATGCTACACCTCATAGAGGTTATTTCATTGATTATGTCCAAGGGGATTTTGGGCTTGTTTATTTGGGGGATAATGAACCTTTTCAGATTGTTGGAAAGGGAAAAATTAAGATTAAGTTGTAGAATGGGAATCATTGGCTACTACATGAGGTAAGACATGTTCCAAAACTAAGTAGAAATTTAATTTCAGCAGGGCAACTTGGTGATGAGGGTTGTGTAGTTACTTTTAATGATAAAAATTGGAAGGTTTCAAAAGGTTCCCTTGTAGTAGAAAAAGGTGTGAAAGTAGGCACCTTATATCTTTGTACAGGTCATATTGTTCCTTCTACTTTGATTGTTTCAGAGAAAAATAAATATTCAGGAACAATTACTGCAGTTGAGCAGGGAGAACAAATAGCTACTGTAGATTCTGATACAACGCTGTGGCACAATAGACTTGGGCACATGAGTGAGAAAGGTATGAAAGTACTTCATTCAAGGAAAGTTTTACCAGGTCTAAAATGTGTGAATATGGATTTCTGTGAAAGTTGTGTGTATGGAAAACAAAAGAGAGTGAGTTTTGTAAAGACAGGGAAGGAAAACAAAAAGGAGAAATTGGAGCTTGTGCATACAGATGTATGGGGACCAGCCCAGGTATCTTCCCTTGGTGGCTCTCATTATTATGTTACATTTATTGATGACGCAACTAGAAAAGTATGGGTTTATTTCCTTAGACAGAAATCTGATGTATTTCAAACTTTTAAGAAATGGAAATGCTTGGTTGAAAATGAGACTGGTAAGAAATTAAAATGTCTCAGATATGATAATGGTGGTGAGTATTACAGTCATGAATTTGAAGATTATTGCTCCACTAATGGTATTCGTAGACAAAAAACTGTTCCAAGGACTCCATAGGAAAATGGAGTGGCTGAACGCATGAACATGACTATAATGGAGTGCGCAAGGAGCATGAGGTTGCATGCTGGGTTGCCCTTACACATGTGGGTGGAGGCTGTCAATACTGCAGTATATTTGATTAATAGAGGTCCCTCTACTCCTTTGGGCTGTGGTATTCCAGAGGAAGCATGGACTGGTAAGAAGGTGAGTTATTCTTTTCTCAAGACCTTCGGTTGTGAAGCTTTTGCTCATATAGACTCTGAAAATAGAACCAAGCTAGAAGCTAAATCAAAGAAATGTGTCTTTGTTGGATATGGCATTAATGAATTTGGTTATAGGCTTTGGCATTTTGAAAATATTAAAATTATTAGAAGTCGGGATGTCATATTCAATGAGAAAGTGTTGTACAAAGATCTATTGCAGCAACATGAGAAGAAAGAAGATGATTATGTAGTGCTGGATGATACTCCAAAAGTTGATGTTCCAGCAATTCCTCATGATGTGCAACAACTACAACAACAAATACCACACACACCAGTAAATGTTAGACGGTCAACAAGGCAAATTAGACCTCCACAAAGGTTTTCTCCCTCTTTGTATTGTATTTTACTTACTGATCTAGTGAACCTGAAAGTTATGATGAAGCTGTGCAGGTGGATACTAAGATTCAGTGGGAGTCTGCAATGAAAGATGAAATGGACTCTTTGCTGAAAAATAAGACATGGGATTTGTGCAAGTTGCCTGCAGGTAAAAAGGCTTTACAGAATAAGTGGGTTTACAGGTTGAAAGAAGAGGAAGGAGGTAAGAAAAGATTTAAGGCTAGGTTAGTTGTAAAAGGATTTGCACAGAAAAAGGGAATTGATTTTGATGAGATATTTTCTCCTGTTGTTAAAATGACTTCTATTCGTACTGTTTTAAGTCTTGTGGCTACTGAAGATTTGCATTTAGAGCAGATGGATGTTAAAATAACCTTTCTTCATGGTGATTTGGATGAAGAAATATATATGGCTCAGCCACAGGGTTTTGAGGTCAAAGGTAAGGAGAACTTAGTGTGCAAATTGAAGAAAAGTTTATATGGCTTGAAGCAAGCACCTCGGCAATGGTATCTGAAATTTGACAATTTTATGCATGAGCATGGATATAATAGGTGTCATTCAGATTACTGTGTTTATTTTAAGAGGTTGGATGATGATAGCTACATTATTTTATGTTTATATGTTGATGATATGCTTGTAGCTGGGTCTAACATGGATCATATTAAGGGGCTGAAACACCAATTAACACATGCATTTGCTATGAAGGATTTGGGGGCAGCAAAACAAATCCTTGGTATGAAGATTTGCAGAGATAGGAAGAATAGAACATTGACGCTATCTCAAGTTGATTATGTTGAGAAGGTGTTGCAACGTTTCTCTATGGAGAATGCTAAAACTGTCAGCACACCTTTACCTGGTCATTTGAAATTGACTAAGAAGATGTGTCCCAAGACATAGGAAGAGGAGGATAAGATGTCCAAGGTACCCTATGCTTCAGCTGTAGGAAGTTTGATGTATGCTATGGTATGCACTAGGCCAGATATTGCACATGCAGTGGGAGTCGTTAGCAGGTATATGAGTCATCCAGGATTTGAGCATTGGAATGCTGTCAAGTGGATTCTTAGATATTTGAGAGGAACATCCAATAAGTGTTTGCACTTTGGGGGCTCTACTACTGACTTACAGGGCTATGTTGACTCAGATTTGGCTGGGGATATTGATACCAGGCGGAGTACTATAGGTTATGTCTTTACTGTTGGTGGGGCAGCCGTGAGCTGGGTTTCTAGGTTACAGAAGATTAATGCTCTCTCCACTACAGAGGCAGAGTATGTTGCTGCTACAGAGGCAACCAAAGAGATGATATGGCTTCAGTTCTTCTTGGAAGAATTGGGACATCCTCAGAAGGATAATTATTTGTTCACAGATAGTCAGAGTGCCATTCATCTTGCTAAGAATTCAGCTCTGCATTCTAAGACCAAACACATACAGTTGCGGTACCATTTCATTCGGTCAGTTTTGGAGGATGGACAGTTAAAGCTGGAGAAGATACATACCAATGACAATCCAGCAGATATGTTGACAAAGGTTGTAACAAGGGAGAAGCTGAACTCCTCTTCAGCTTTAGTTGGTCTTTTAGACTGAACATGAATAAAAGAACAGTAGAGTCTAGGATGGTTTGATCCAGTGGGAGCCCCATGTGGTAGTGGTATTGCTACAGGATTAGTCTCCAAGTGGGAGATTGTTGTTTAGTGTGGAGCCTGATCAGTCCCCAAGTGGGAGATTGTTAGATTGTGGTGACTGATCAGGAAAGTACTGTACATACTTGTTATAACCCTAAAGCAGTTTAATACTTGTATAAAAGGGCTTAGGGTTGGGTATTTTTTATAATGTTGTGATGTGAAATTGGTTCTTGCGGCGGTATTGAGCTGTAAGGGATTACAGATTGTAATCAGGTTGTAATCACTGGATTGTAATAAGATCAGACTTGCTGTTTGGTGGATGTAGCCTAGGGATTGGGTGAACCACGTTAAATCTTGGTGCCTTGTGTTCATTTTTGTGTGTTCTATTATTTTTCTGTTATTGGTTATATTTGCATGTAGTTTTTATTTCTGTCCGTGGTTTATCCTAACACATACCTGGGGTAAAGACTTGCAAGCATTACAATTAGTAAAGGGTTAGAGGTTTTAGATGTTGATGAATGTATATACTGCAGATGAGTTAGATAAGATAGATGATTGGATAGAGAAGATTGCAGATGGTAATAAAGTAATAGAAACATTACATGCAGATATTCATAAGCTCAAGGATCAAACCCAAAAGTAGATTTTGGAGGCAAAGAAACATTATAGCGATGCTTGCGTGGACATTTTTGAAGATGATTCAAGGGATAAATTAATGATTGTGCAAGTAGTTGTTGAACAATTTTAGAAGAATTTTGAAGAAGCTTCCACCAATGAGGATATCAAATAGGCATTTAAGATCAAAGAGGTATTGCTAGAATTGGATGTGAAATTAGGAGATTTTGTAGAGACTCGCATAGAGGTGGGAAACTATTGACAAAAAGTAAAGTATAAATATGATGCTTTAGATTTTCTAGATGCAACCCAAGTGATAGATATTATAGATAAATTCAAGAACAAATACCCAAACATAGCTCTAGTATGAAGGGGAAAAAAACCCATAAGCTAGAATTTTAGTTTTGACACTTTGTAAAATTTTGTATTTTTTGGACCTTTCTTCCAAGGTGCACTTCTCTAAAGGTGTGCCAAATTTTTTTGAAGAATTCACTTGCATTGAAAATTAATTGCTAGTTCCAAATTTAGAGCTTTCCATGCATCAGAAACACATTCTAACGACAATTTAACTCCTACAAACATCCAGAGAAGGTGGAGCTTCTATTTTTGACATCTCTGGAGACTCTTACATCATCTAATGGATTTTTTCTTCTTATTTTCTCATGCTTTCTTTGTTTTAATATATGTAAAGACTCATGGACCCATTAAATGATATAAACAAGGGTGGAGTCCTACTTAGCACTAGTTAGAGAGTTAGTTTGTACACAAATAGATTTGTTTTATTAGTTTTAAGCATATATTTGCATGAAGGAATCTCTCACTCTCAACACAAATTGAGGAGAAGATTTCCTATAAATTGAGGAATTAAACATGTATGCATGCTATTATTTTGATACAATAATATATGCTATTGGTGCTCTCATTTGGAGTGTCGTTAGTCTTGCCTGATTGTGTTATATTTTGTGATTGTATGTTCATGGAGTGTAATGGAGCCAACAGTTTTATTGTGCTATTTTGATCAGGTGATCTTTTAACTCTGGTGTTTTCCACATGTTTAGAAATTCTACTGATGTACTTAGTTGGAGAAGAGATCATCTTATTGTTCTTGCATAGCTTTCTGTCTCACATGAGTGCACTTTCTGTGGCCTTGTGATCTAATGAGAAGTGAAACATCTTATGGTTACTAAATTCTCATTAACGATCGCATCAGTGGAATTGAGAAAGCACTGCTCTTATTTTCATTGGTTACCCACCGATCTTTTCAAAGGCTTAACTCATAGACGTGTTGTTTTTGTGGTTTATGTCCATTAGGAATTTTACTTTTTAGGTCATTTGCTTAAACTTCTTGTTACTCTATCTTTGTTATTTGCTTTTACAAACACTTGGTTAATTTAGGAATTCATATAGTTGCATAGTTAAAACTATATTCATTATAAACAAAAAAATACAAAAATATATTTCTTTTTGTGGGGTTATTGTTTTGAGATAGGAAGTAGATTCAACATCTTATCCGAAATCAATCAGAACCAGCAAAAGCCTCCTTGTGAATGCTCACATTTATCTTCTACCGAGTGGATTCTAGTAGGTCGCAAGATTGCCCGAAACCTTGAAGTTGATCCCAGATTGATTTTTCAAGAGAGAAGTTTGAAAAGATTCCTGCCATTAAGTATCGTGCAAAATGATAGCTCAACATTTTCCTCTCCTTATTTTATCTCATGGGAGGAATTTTTCCTCAGATAAGGTTTGTCCTTCTCTTTTGTTTGTTTTGAGTTTGATACATTTCACTATGTTTCATCTTTGTTCTAGCATTTTTATTTTTCTTCTAATATGTACTCAAGATGATATTGGCACAAATATGACTATTATGTAACTAGTTTCACTATTGGGTCCTTTTAACATCTTATCACTTTAGTTTACTTGGAACACTTTTAGGAAGTTTTCACTTAAATATTCAAATCATAAAATTAACACGATTTTCATTTTATTATGGTGTCTTATGTTTTACATTGGTCTATATAAGAGATGATCTATCATACATTGTATAAATATTTTATTTGTACTTTTTGATAGAAATACAATATAAATTCTTACCGTATTGATCTCTTGAGTACTTAGTGCTTTCTAATTATGCCTCTAGATCTTAGGTGACCCTATAGCTATAGCCGCATATTAAATAAATATACCTCAATAGAAATTCTAAAAGAGAAATCCTCCCCCAAAGTTTGGTATTTCTACCATCTTTTAATTCTATAGGTCATCTTTTCAAGTAAGAAAACATGCTCAACTTTTCAACAACCAAATTCATAACTAAGACATCTCAAAATAGAAGAATATATAAGAAACAATAATTTTTTTTTAATGTCATGTAAGATATTAAATTATAGATTTCTCTATACAATTTAAGATTTTACTATGGACATAGTCACTTAAGATTAAAGAGATTCAATGAAAAAAGATAAAATCAAAGAAAATAATTTTATGCTATCAAATGATGCAAGTCTATAGTGAATATAATGACTCTAAGACATTCATATATATATATATATATATATATATATATATATATATATATATATATATATATATATATATATATATATATATATATATATATATATATAAGGTGAGACATATGACAATGTAAAATTATGGTCCACGAGTTTTGATTTAATACATCAAAACACAAAAAACAAATCCCCTTGCTAAACTTAAGTGATAAGGAGAGCAAAGGTACTAAGAAAGAAACTAGTTAGGTATCCTATTCATACCAATAATGTAAAGTCAACGCTTTTCAAGAAACATATTTGGAGCTCCAATAATTATTCAAAATTAGATATCCATATTGAAATAAAAACATTTCCTTAAAATAATTGAGTTAAGGAAAGGGTCAACTTTGACTTAAAATGTTATTTAAAAATCATTGAGCTAAAGAGACAAAAAACATATTAATAACAATTTGTTGGCATATACTTGTTGAGGGAAATTGATGACTAATAGGTTGACTTTATGATTTATGATCAAAACTAAAGGTTGTTTCTTATAAAGGGGATTCAAATATGGGAGACAAAAAGAAGTTAATGAAAATTTTCCACAATAAAAGAAGTTGTGTAAATCATATAAATTTGATGTCATCTAATAGATAATATAATTATAATTAGTTGTGTTTTATGCAGGCTTGTTTGTTTTTAGCCACTTTAGTATTATTTACTTCAAAGATTCATTCCATAATATTTAGTGAGTGTCTCTTTTTAGATCTAACACTATGACCTTAGAATTAACATGCACTTACCTTTGTTTGCGTAAAAACCTACACAAGTTCAATGACTATATGTAGTATATTAGTCTTTTTAACGATAAATTTTGAAATGCTAATTGGATAAGGTTACTCACTATCTAAGTATGGTTAGGAATGCCACTTGATGCATAAACATCCTTGTATCCTTTCAAAATCTACAAGCATGACTCGAGTGCATTCTTAATTACTCCGAGAGGCATTCTATACAATGGCAGCACAAATGCCCAGCACAGGAATATGCCAAGATTCCTTGTCAATAAAAAAGAATTGGGAGTAGTTACAAACTTCCAAATTAAATATTAAAAAAGAATTCCTGAAATAATAGCTGGCCAAAATAATAGGAAGCCAAATGGAGGCCAAAATAATAGGCTCGAAAAAGTAGGACCCAAAAAAATAGGGCCTGAAAAAATAGGGGCGAAATAATTTCAATATGATTTTTTTTTTTTTGTTAAATATAATTTTGCATGCACATTCATGCTTTTTTTTGCGGGGAGTGGGGGAATTTGAAACAAATTCGTGGAATGTGAAGAGACGTCTGTTGGGGGATATGAGGAGCCTCTCAGAAGTTATAAAACCAAGGCTCCTCATTTCATTTTCATTTTATGTTTTTGCAGGAAGGAAGAGGTGGAGGTTATTGGAGGATTAAATTGGAGTTTTTGAAAAGGAGTAAATTGAAGTTTTGGAGTAACATTTTTGCAGGTGAGATTTCTATTTTTTATTTACATTTTCATTTAGATTTAGATGTAGATGTAAATTGAAATTCAAAATTAGTTATAATATTCTACTTTGATTTAGATTTCAATTTTAATTAATTTCATTTAGATTTAGAATTCTGTTCATAAC
The DNA here is from genome assembly GCA_028749045.1 of Cupressus sempervirens. Classification (NCBI taxonomy): domain Eukaryota; kingdom Viridiplantae; phylum Streptophyta; class Pinopsida; order Cupressales; family Cupressaceae; genus Cupressus; species Cupressus sempervirens. Next base: position 362,932,524 of record CM053787.1, on the reverse strand, counting down.
TATTTAGGCTTGCATTTAATAGTTTAGTCTTGCATGTTTGATTTAGATTTAGATTTGTATTCAAAATCTATTTGATATATATATTTTATAATACTTTTAATTGTTAATGGTGCTTGATGGGAGTGTTTTAGGGGTGTCTTCTTTTCTATTTCTAAAATATTTTGGTCCAATATGTACTTTCCTAACCAGATCTATCCATTTTCTTCTAATTCATGCATGGAGCTTCCTGACGCTATTAGCGCGTTGCTGGGACTGAATGAGAATGGATTAAAGATAAATGACTGACTCTGGATCTGGATATGCATTTGGAATTGGCTCTGTTGTGGCTCCAATTTATAGGTTCCTTCCAGTCTATGAGCACACTAAAATCTTTGCAAAATTCAGAAGATCCATGAGAAATTGAAACATTGAATTTTTGGAGCCTTTTGATTTCAATTTCTATTTGACTTTGATTTGGGTCATTGTATTTGGACAAAATTCCAGAGTTGCTCGGTCTTCTCAGATTTTATTTATTTTATTTCTCTGTAAATGTTGTTAATGAGAATGAGTCTTGTTCATTTGAGTGTTGATAGCATCAATCTCTCTGTTTTGAAAATATAGTATTTGTAATGTTTTTATAAAAAAGACCTAAATGAATATTCGATTGTTCTGTGATAGATTGTTCTGTGAGGTTCCAGCTTGGAGCTAATAAGATGCTCACTTCTAAAAACTCTTCGTAGTATACCCGTATGTCTTCTTTAAGTTATTTACTAATCTTTATCGCATCCCTGCAATGGATTTTAACCCATTTGGATTCCGTCATACTCTTCTATCAATGTGAAAAAAAAAATTTCCCACTTACATTAATATTAATTGGTATGGATTTACTTTCATTATATAATGTATGATATGAACAAAATAATTTATATCAGAGAAGATACAAATAGTTGGAAGTCAAGAATAAATTATTGTTACATAGTTTTAAAGTTTGTATTATGCAGAACAACAAATCTTTTACATAGTTTTAAAATCTGCATTATGCAGAACAGATCTATGTTGTGTAGATTTTCTATTTTTAATTTAATCACGTTTGAAACAGAGCAATTAAGTTTTACAATGGGGTGGGTAGATTTGGTAATTTAGTAATTCAATATAAAAGTCATCATTTAATCAATAAAATACACTTCAACGCAGTTTATTTTTGCCTTGCATCCTGAGCATTTGATATTTTAGTCATTCATTTTAATATTTTCAACTTTGATATTTTATATCTTGATATTTCTTACTCATCTTTGGAAGATGCAATGCCAAGATGAGACAAAGTTCATTCAAAACCATTAGATAAATAAAAAAAATAAATGCATTTAGTGCACAAAATAAAGAATGCATATGCAATCAATTTTTTTTATCAATCTTCATGATAGCTTTTTTTTTAAAATAGAAAACAAAAAATAGAAAATAGAAATTATTCTTTTATGTATGTAGAAAAAAATTAGAAAGATTTTATGTATGTAAAAAATTAAAAGAATTCTATATACATCTAGATTTTTTGAAAAGAATTCTATTTACATCTAGATATTTTGATTGAAATAACCATAATGTAAAAACAAAATATAAAATAGAAATGTTAATATATGTATGTAGAAAAAATTAGAACGATTGCATGCATCTAAAAAAATTCTATTTACATCTAGATTTTTTTAGAATGGAAAAAAATGGATAATAGAAATATCAGTTGCATGTTTGTAGAAATAAATTAGAAAAACGTGTATCTAGAAATTAAAAAGATTCTATATGTGTCTAATTTTTAGATTTTACTTTATTCTAAACTAATTATTGATGGATATATATTTTAAAAATATTTATGTAGTTTAAAGTTTAGATTTTAATTAATTTGTATGCAAATAGGAAAAAGAATAAATATTTTATATATATGTAGATTAATTTCTATTTTTAAAATTTACAAGTAAATGAGTACTTTATTCATTTAAAGTAAACAAGTTTTTAAGTAATATATTTTTATTTTAGAAATATATTAATCATAATGTTCATTTATTATTACTTATTTAATATACTTACTCTCAAATCTAAGACAATAGAAATGATATTTTATTAACTTTGAAATAGGGAAGTGTTATGCAAGTTTGTTTACAAAAATACCAAAAATATATTGACATAATTATATATCTAACCATAATGTAAAAAAAAACTCCACAATATTGATCAAAATCCTAAACCTAACTATAGGGATAACCATGATATTAAACTCTAAATCCAGTCCCAAGGTCCTAACCATGGTGTAAACCTATAACCGAACTCTTAAAAAATTTACTAATCCCTGATCCTAATCACATTCCCAACTTTAAACTTGAACTATAAACCATAGTTGTAACCATAATCATAAACTTAAACAAAACCTTAACCCTAAAGGTACAATCATAAAATTAATCATAGCCTAGACCCTAATCCTAGCACAAACCACAATCATGACCAAATATAAATCTTCAACTTACCCCTAATCATAATTTTGATGTTAACCCTAACATTAGTTTCAATCCTACCATGATATGAACCCTAATATAGACTTCACCTTGATCCTCACCCTAATCTTAAGTCTAATTAAACCCTGACTAAAACCTAATCTAAATGATATATCTAGCTATAATCCTAACTGTAACTATCATACACCCCAATGCTAACCCTCATGTATATTTAATCGCTAATCTTAGCTCTAAATATTCTATAAACTCTAGAATTGACCTTGATTCTAACCATAACCCTAAAATCTAAATTGTAACCATAGCACGAAAGGTGGGGACCCCCGCTATGTGGCACAATTCTGGGTCTTGGAGCCTCGCAAAAGCACTACAGAGTGAGGAAATGTCAGAAAGGTGACATGTGGTAGCATGACGCAATTCTGGGCTTTAGAGCATTGAATAAACAATGCAGCGTAAGGAGGCGCTAGAATGGAGACTCATGAAAAGAAGAGGAAAGACTTTCATGTCGCTGGCAGAAAACTACGAAAAGAGATAATATGATGTGTTAACCTCCCACAAAAAATGCAAGGTTGACCACAAGGGGGAATTTGGTTCCCCCAAAAATGAATGATGGTCATCGATGAAGGTCTTCCTCTTGAAATAGACGGCATAGATGCATCGTGAATCCTCACCAATGAAGGATTAAGTCGCAGTCGTCGATGTAGATTCTCCCCTCAAAAAGGATGACTGAGATGCAATGAGGAAACTCCTCCCAATGAAGGATTAAGTCACATTCGTCGATCAAGATTGGCTTTATTTCCAATGGATGACTAAGATGTAGTGAAGAGATTCCTCCCAACGAACGAAGCAGATAGCACAAAAGGTGTGAATCCCCTCCATGTGGCACAATTTTGGGTCTCAAAGACTCATGAAAGCATTGTGAAGTGAGGAAATGTTGGAAAGGAAATGCCTGGTAGCATGATGCAATTCTGGGGTTCAGAGAATTGAAGAAACAATGTAGCATGACGATGCATCAGAATGGAGATGCATGGTAGCATCTTGTGCAATTCTAGGCTTTAGAGTGTTTCGAAGACACTAGCGTATAAAGAAACATTAGAATGGGAATGCATGGAAACATCTTGCACTTTTGGGAAGATGGGAAGATAACCCATGAAGAAATAAGAGTTATCGAATCTCGTAGCATGAATCAACCTGACCAAGAAAAAATGATCCAGCGTGGTCAATGAAGAAATCGAGTCAACACAAAATGTTAGCCGCCAACTTTAGCGATGTTAACCCTCTACAAAGAACCTATCCCATTTAAGGTCTCTTAGATCAGACATCAGTGATGGGTTGAATAGGGGGGAAAAATAGCACACAATGCCCTCCTAAATGAAATTCTAAATGTAACACTAATAACCATGGTCCTACTTCTTTCCCTAACCTTATCCATGAGCGTGAGAATATACATATTATTATATAGGGCACCTTATATAATAATAAATATAATCTAAAATCCCAACCCTTACTCCCCTCCTAACTATAACTGTGACCATAAGAAAACTTCTAAATATAACCCTTCCTCTAACTCTTATCCTAACCCTAACCCTAACTATAATTGTAACCCTATCCCTACCACTAACTGTAACCCTGAATCTAACTCTACCATAATTGGATTTTAACCCTAACTATAACTGTAACCCTAAACCTAACTATAACCTTAACCGTAACCATAACCATAACCCAAAACCTAACCCTAATCCTAGCTAGAATTCTAATACTCTTTCTACCCCTAACTCAAACTATAGCCCTAACTATAACTCAAACTCTAACCCTAACTCATATTCTAACCCTAACCTTGACCCTAAGCCTAAGCCTAAGCCTAAGCCTAACCCTTTTTCTACCTCTATCTCTAACCCTAACTCTAACCCTAACCCTACCCCTAACTCTAACCCTAAATCTAACTCTTGCTATAAATCTAACTCTACCATAATTAGACTCTAACCCTAACCCTAACTTTAATCCTGACTGAAACCCTAACCCTAACTCTAACCTTAACCCTGACTCAATCCCCTTACCTTAACCTTAACATTGATATAACTCTCTCTATATATAACCCTAACTCTAAATATAAACCTAACCCTAACCCTAAATCTAACTCCAACCCTAACTGTAAGCGTAACCCTACCCCTACCCATAACTCTAACTGTAAATCTAACTCTACCATAATTGGATTTTAATTTTAACCCTAACCCTAACTCTAACCTTAACCCTGACTCAAAACTCTAACCCTAACCCTAACTCTAACATTAACCCAACTGTAAAATTAACTCTATTGGTAACTCAAATCCTAAACCTAACCCTAATTCTAACCCTAACTCTAACTCTAGCTCTAGCTCTAACCCTAACCCTAACCATAACTCAAACTCAAACCCTAAACCTAACCCTAATCCTAACCCAAATTATAATGCTCTGTCTACCCCTAACTCAAACTATAACCCTAACCCTAACTCAAACTCTAACCCTAACTCATACTCTAACCCTAAACCTGACCCTAGCCCTAACCCTAACCCAAAACCTTGCCCTAACCCTATCTATAACCCTAACCCTAACCCTAACTCTAATCCTAATCTTAACCCTAATTCTAATCCTAACACTAACCTTAACCCTACCCCTAACTCGAACCATAAATCTAACTCTACCATAATTAGAATCTAACCCTAACCCTAACCTTAACCCTAGCTCAAACCCTTACCTTAACTTTGTCCCTAACCATATATCTACGTATGACTATAACATTTTACATTACAATATCCCAAAAATAAAAAATATATTTTTATCTAAATTAAACTCCTTATATTAAATTTAAAATAATATTTGACTCAAACCTTAACTGTAACCCTAACCTTAACCATGAGCATTACTCTAACCCTAACCTTAACCATAAACATAACTCTACGCCTAAATCTAACCCTAATTCTAACTCTACCATAATTGGACTCTAATCCTATCCCTAACCCTAACTATAAGCATAACTCTAACCCTAGCCTTAACCATGAGCATAACTCTAACTCTAGATCTGACTCTACCATAATTGGACACTAACCCTAACCCTAACCTTAATTTTGATCCTAACTCAAACCCTAACCCTAACTCTAGCCTTAACCTTGATTCAAAACTTAACCCTAACCTTAACCCTAGCCTTACTATAACCCTAACCCTAATCATAACCATAACCATAACTCTAACCCTAACCTTAACCATGACCGTAACTCTAACCCTAACCTTAACCATAAACATAACTCTAATCTGAACCTTAACCATAACTCTAACGATAACCATAACCATAATTCTATCCTTGACCTTAACCATAGCTCAAACCCTAACCCTAACTCCAACCCTAACCCTAATGCTAACCCTAACTCTAATTCTATCCCTAAGGTTAACATTAACTGTAATGTTAACTTTGTCCCTAACCATATATCTACGTATGACTATAACATTTTACATTACAATATCCCAATTTTTTTTTTAAAAATCTAAATTAAATTCCTTATATTAAATTAAAAGATATATTTGACTCAAACCCTAACCCTAACCCTATCCCCACTATAACCCTAACCATAACCATAATGATGACTCTAACCCTAACCTTAACCATGAGCATTACTCCAAACCTAACATTAACCATAAGCATAACTCTACCCCTAACTCTAACCCTAATTCTAACTCTACCATAATTGGATTCTAACCGTATCCCTAACCCTAACTATAAGCATAAGTCTAACCCTAGCCTTAACCATGAGCATAACTCTAACTTTGGATTTGACTCTACCATAATTGGACTCTAACCTTAACCCTAACCTTAATTTTGATCCTAACTCAAACCCTAACCCTTTAAACTCTAACCTTAACCTTGACTCAAACCTTAACCCTAACCCTAACGTTAGCCTTACTATAACCCTAACACTAACCCTAATCATAACCATAACCATAACTCTAACCCTAACCTTAACCATGACTATAACATTAACCCTAACCTTAACCATAAACATAACTCTAATCTAAACCTTAACCATAACTCTAACAATAACCATAACCATAACTCTATCCCTAACCTTAACCATAGCTCAAACCCTAACCCTAACTCCAACCCTAACTCTAATGCTAACTCTAACCCTAATTCTATCCCTAAGGTTAACATTAACTATAATGGTAACTTTGTCCCGAACCATATATCTATGTATGACTATAACATTTTACATTACAATATCCCAAAAATAATTTTTTTTTTTTAAATCTATATTAAACTCCTTATATTAAATTTTAAAAAATATTTTGAAGCATAATTTTATAGTAACTTCATACAACTCTAATTAAAAATTAATTAACAATTTTATAGTAACCTTATCAAAATAAAAAATAAAAAGTAAATATTTTTCCTATTGCATCGCGACTGCCACTAGCTTATATATACCTCTATATATATTACGCCGAGAGTAATCGTTCTCGAGGCGCCTATTTTTATTTTCATTAATCCCAACTTCGATTAAAATAACTTTGGGATTAAATAAAAATAGGCGCCTCGAGAACGATTACTCTCGACGTAATATATATAGAGGTATATATAAGCTAGTACTTAATCAATTGAAACTTTTAGTATAGTACTACATAAATGGATATAACACTAGAAAATATATATATGTCCCCTCATGGAGATCACTTGCATGTACACAACAATAATTATGAACAAATATCTATTAACTAAATAATCAATTAGAATACCATAATCTAGTACTATTACGTAATTGTAAATGAGAAAATACGAAATACATAAAACAAATATTTCTTTTTTCCTTTTTATTCCACTTCAAACATCAAGTAGCAGTTGTTTTGAGCTCCTTCAATGCGTAATTGTTTGTCTTTTAAAATTTTTACAGGTTGCTAGTATAAATCTGAAACAATTTCTTTTATAAATTGAAACTTAAAATTCTTTTAAATTATTTATTTTTACATATATTTTTTTCACCTATAATTGTTGACTTGTTTCTCAAATTTAAAATGTTCTAACACTATTGAGGAGAACAAAACAAATTACCATCCATGTTCCAAGTCTTTTAAAATATCAACTTATGAACCACAATACAAACTCATTTTACATTAATTTTCTTACTAATTAGATCAATTATAGAACTTAATAAATATATTTGAACACAATTATTAAATCTAGCATACAAGTATTTTGATTGTGAAAGTAAATGTACATTTAGAAACTTAAATAAACCCTCAATATTTTTAACTAGAGCTTTAGTGACTACTGCTTTAGTACTTTGAAAGCTTTAGTTATTCCCCTCTATGGGAGGATAGCCATTGAGGGTTGAAGATAACAACAAATGTTTGTATCTTTATCCCTGACACTATTGACGATTGTGGTCAATATAAACATGGTAGATTATTTTACATCTTTAATACAGGGGCAAAAATCTTCCCAAAACTAGGACAGTATATATTCCCATGAACAAGTTATATACATTTCAATGGGCAGAAAGTACACTAATTTATCCTTGTATTTTCTTTTGATTTTGACAAGGACTACGAGGTGGGGAATATTGGAAGCATGTAGACAAAGCTGACTTACATCCACTGAAAAGAAAAGCTGGAGAGCATAAATATCTCTGTAAACTGTCATGACAGGAAGATTTCTTTCAGGGATCTCAGACGATCCTTTCTTAATCTTTCACAATTTCTATATTCTTCAAGAAAATTTTTCGTCAACAATCTCAATCTGGGCATGGCCATGGAAATTGTGTGATAGTTCTTACCAGACCACCTGAAATTTGAACAAGTCCACACATACCTTCTACAAGTTTATAAGTCTCCGACTATTCTCCTATTTCCATGCAACATTTTCTTCAGAAATGGCTTTTTCAATCAGTTTCTTGTTCTCTATGATCTATATAATACCATCTTGCTTTGCAATGAGAGCTGGTTACTCTAACAATCATACTGAATATGTGGGATTTGTGTTTGGGGATTCTCTGGTGGATGCAGGGAATAATGACTATCTTTTCACACTTTCAAAAGCTGATTCACCTCCATATGGAATTGATTTTTCTCCCTCTGGAGGACATCCAACGGGAAGGTTTACTAATGGCAAAACAATCTCAGATATTGTTGGTAAAATGCATAGCATAATGCTTGTGTATTTTGAATTTAATGGGCTTTAGATTCAGTAGTTTTAGCATTTGAAATTGTGGGCAGTTGGTAACTCAACTAAAACTTGTGTTTTGGTAATGTATTATGATGTTTTGGCGTTATTATGCTTGTGCATTAATCTTCTCTATATTTGTAAACTTATGTTTTGGCATTATTATGCTTATGCATTAATACTATGATGTTTTGGTAATATATTATGTTGCAGGGGAGCAATTGGGAGCAAAGTCCTTCCCCCCTCCATATTTAGCACCCTCCTCTCATGGAACTGCCATTTTGGGAGGAGTCAATTATGCTTCAGGAGCAGCAGGAATCCTTAATGATACTGGTTCTGTCTTTGTGGGTATCAGCCTCATAGTTTTTAACTTCACAATATTGAGCTCTTTTCTCCCTTCCATCTCTATTTTAGCCTTAATAGATTTCTAGTCTACCAGACTATCAGTATGTTATTTTTAGATCGGATTGTATGATTGTTTTTGTATCAAAATTTTGAATCAATTACTCTTGATCTATTGTTAGGATGGCGATGAAAATAAGAAAATGACGATGAATCATAGAATGTGATTTGAAACGTTGATATAAAAATAACTACAGTAAAATTTAAAAGCAGATATCTAATAGTTATCTTTATAACCATGTTTAAACACACATCACCATAACCATAATCATAATCTTTTCTTATATAAGCTGCCCTTGAATGATATCTACGAATTAAAGTTTTACAGCCCCTTTTTTTTTCATTAACTGCCCAATTAGTAGAACTTGGATTTATATTTTCCAATTGTTCAAAGCATACAAAAGCATTCTGAAAATCTTTTGGCTAAAATTTAATTTGGACTGCAGATTGGAAGACTTTCTCTTGACAAGCAGATTGACTACTTTGAGGACACAAAGGAGGAGCTTGTCAAAATGCTTGGTGACAAGAATGCAGAGGAATTTCTGGGCGAGGCCCTTTTTCCCATCACCGTAGGTGCAAATGATTTCCTTAACAATTTTCTCAACCCAATTGGTCCAAAAAAACCATCACCTCACAGCTTTGAAGAATCCATGATTGCACAGTACCGTCTTAACATTGAGGTAAACTTAATAATTGAAATTAATATCCAGTTACATTATATTTCTACAAAAAAAAATTTAAAAATTATTTTATTTCTAGACTCTATTGTGTAAGTTCAAGGGGTTATTTTAGTTGGTTCGAGTAATGAGTTCTTATTGTGGAGACTCTTGTTCAAATTCCAATAGAGACATCTTTGTGGAATTCTAATTTGCGACTCTTAGCCTTCCATTGCTTGTATTTGTCTCATCGTAAATGTGGATTCTAAGTGGTGATTCTTGGATTTCCAATCATTGTTTCTACTGTAGTTGCTTATAAGGAGCTCAGATAAGCTTGTGTCATATTGTTACTAGTAAGAACCACAAGATTTGTAAACGATCTTCAATATTAGATTAATTGTATAAGATTTATTTGCATTGACATACTAGACCATACTATACTTATCAAACTTAATTACAATAGTGTGTTTTCTTCTTATTTCTACTGCAGAGATTATATGGTCTAGGAGCGAGAAAGTTTGTGATTGCAGCAGTAGGACCGATTGGGTGCATCCCATATGACCGTGCCATCAACTTCTTACCAAACCGTATCTGTTCTGAATCATCAAACGAGCTGGTCAAAGCATACAACCAATTACTTAGAAATCTGCTCTCTGAACTCAACAAAAAACTCTCTGGGGCCAAGCTCATATATGCAAATTCCTATGATATTGTCCTTGACATGTTTCAAAACTATGAAAACTATGGTATAATCTTTTTCTTCCCATGATCTGAAAATTCTCACAAATCTGGGATTTTGTGTTAAAAACTGAATGTTTGATTTGGCTTTTTGCAGGATTTGATAACGCAGACGATTCATGTTGTGGGGATGTTAGTGCATTGGTGCCATGCTCATTGAAAAGCAATATGTGCCAAGATCGCTCAAAGTATTTGTTCTGGGATGCATATCATCCTACAGAAGCTGCAAATATTATAATTGCAAATCAATTTCTGGATGGTAATCTTAATCATGTCTATCCAATGAATGTTCGCCAGCTCTTCCTTCTCTAGCAATGGATGTTCTTATTCCTAAATAAATACAAAATTGATCTTTATCTCTCTCTTAACAGTCTTTTGTATTGATTCTGGAATAAATTTTTATTTCCAAATGCCAAAACATTAAAGAAAATCTTCCAGACTTTTATTTGAATGGCTGGTATAATTCATGAAGCTTATGGCATGCATATATCCTACAAAATTTACATTTCTGCGACTCCTTTAATGGGAATTTAAACTTCTAACATTTAGAAGTGATAATTTATTATTCATAATAATACAAAACATTCATTTAAAAATTAAGCATGGTTTCGTTGAAGTTTACAATATTCAAACTTTCGAAAGTAAAATGAAACAATGATTCAAAAAAAATTCAATCAACATACATACAATGAAATTGTGTTCTAAATTATTTCATTTTCTAAATTAAAATTTGTTATCTTATTTGTATCATATAAAAAGTTCTCTTAATTTTATATGATTAGAAATAAGTAAAATGTTTAATAACTTGTAAAATAAGCTTCTTTATGTGTAATTCTTAAAGATCATGCATGAAGAAAAAAATCAAGATTGAAAAAAGTAAGTCAATTTTAAGTAGTTAACACTTTTAGTCAAAGAGTCAAGCCTTAATGTGTGATGTATAAGCATCCCACCTTACACTAGTTTCTACATTTGTGTGCATTAAACTTTCATTTTCATCAAGCCTCAATGGGATATATACACCCTTACAAAAACTTTAAGGGTCTTAACAAAGTGCAGATCAGGGTAAACTCCTACTTGCCTCAAGTGATATAACATCTTTTTATTTTGATGCAAGACTTTCTACTTTTTCCTTTAGTTGTATTAATAATGCAAAATATGACCATTTAACTAGTACTTTGGTGTCTTCAAATACCTTTATAGTTCCAAACATATTAACCATCTTTTTATTGACTATCTCCTTATATGTAGCTTATATTTTATTGTGAAAAATATATCCACTACTTGAAATTCATGTCATTACTCAGTCACAACTTATTTTTTGGCTTTGCTCTCAACTTTATATATTGTATTTTTTTCTTATTTGAAGCCTTGATGTGTTGGACTTCAACATTGTTTTTTATGCAGGAGCATCCTAGGTTGCCTTGTAATCCTGCTCTTTTGTTCATTCTAGCAACTTGTTAACTGAGTTCCTTCAATGTTAATCGAGTTGTTCAGTGTTGACTGAGTGCCTTCAGTGTTACTCAAGTTGTTCAGTGTTGACCGAGTTCCTTCAGTGTCCATAGATTTATTTAGTGTTGACCGAGTTCCTGTAGTGTTAACCAAGTTGTTCAGTGTTGATCGAGTGTTCCTTCATGCACTGAGTGAACTTGATATTTGCTGATGTTCTAGCCTCTCTTGACCGAATTTTTCTGTGATTGGTTCTTAGTTTGAGCTGACTTGTGTATTTAACTTGGATCATGGATTTAATGATAGGATCTTGTCTTGGGATGAGTGTAAACCATTTTGAGGTTGACCTTTCTATTATGTAATGTTACAAAATCTTTTTTACAAGTCATTTTGGCAAGTATAAGTAGAGGTATTTGGTTTAGTTTAGAGGTAGGATTTAGAGAGTCAGAGTAGATGCTTTTGGGATCGTGAATTTGAAGCTGGATCATAGATTTTGAAGTTGTATTTTGTATCTGGTCGTAAACTAGAAGGCCTTACAATTGGGCATATATGCTGATAATTTGATGAATCAATAAGAGTGTTTTGTTCTCTCTCTCTTTGGTGTTGTTCTTTGTGTGTTTGGGTTGTGCTTACTTAGCAAGGTGGTTGGAAATTTAGGCGTGCCTTAGGCCCTAATTGTTCTTTCCCTCCTTGCACCAGGTGGTATCAAAGCCCGAGGTCTGTCCTTATGGAGATTGGATCATGTAGAACCCTAAGTCAAATATGGTTGTAGGGTGGTAGATTTGCGGATTTGACCTATAACTCACTAGTACATTTCCCCTTGTTTTTTAACCAAAGGCCATATTGGGCTATGAGTTTTTTTAATACCCAAGTTGGTATAAACTTTGATCAAATTAGGCTTTTTATGCCCGATTTGGTCAAAATTTTGACCAAATTAGGCTTTTTATGCTCGAGTTGGTTGAAAATTGGGTTCATAATGAAAAAAAGAAAATCGTCTTCATCATTTTGTTATTTGGCGAGTTTGTTTGGCAACAAGAGTTTGTTGTTCGGTCTATGCTTGTACTATATAGAACACCTCTCGATATAATAAGACCTTGAGGTAAATTCCTATTGCTCAAAGCTTACAAATGTTTATAGGTTGGAATGATATGTAGCATTTTCATTTTGCATAACTACATAAATTTTGCATATAAAAAATCAATGCAAAAATATTTAGGATTAAAGAAATTATTTTTCCTCCATGGCGAGTATGAGATTTAAATTAGAGATTGTTGTGGATTGAGACATTTGGTACAGTTGCTACAACCATAGGAGGCTCCATATCGGCTATGTTGTGTCCATTTAACCAATCATATATTTGGACTTGCTAACCATTTTTCTAGGCTTATGCACTGTACCTTGTACTCTTTAGGTGTGCAGGGCTCATTTGTTAGGGTATTGAGTATATGCTTTTGGTAGATTTAGAATGCCTATAATGTATGATATTATCATGCTTTTGAGTTTAGTAGGTATCTACTTGTAACTATGATATCTAACATATTTTTCAGAATTACTCAAGAGAATAAGAAAAATGCCCTCCTCTTCATTCTTTGGAACATGGTGAACTTAGCCATTGCATGATTAAATCTTTTCATCGAAACTTGTCATAGATCCAAGCTTATGCATCATAACTTGTGCTCTTTAGGTGTACATGGCTCTTCGTCACTGTATCACTGTATTGTGTATATGCTTTTGGTAGATTTTGAATGCCTATAATGTATAATATTATCATGTTTTACAGTTTAGAAGGTATCTACTTGTTATTGTGATATTTAACATAAATTTCAAAATTGCTGAATACAATAAGAAAATTGCCAGCCTCTTACAATCTGTAGAGCATGGTGGACCTAGGTATGATGTGGTAAAATCCTCTCACTAAAACTTAGTGTAGATCCTTTCCCATGCTAAATATTGGCAACCTAAGCATCATGAAGGTCCAGCCTTTGGAGTTTGGACATAATGTTGATTTGAAGCATAGTGTTACTATTGAATATACAAATTCCATTGGGAGAATGGCGAGGAATGAAAGGCTGCACATAAATAAATTCTAAATTCTACAATCTACTACCACTCAATGAATGACTACACTCACCAATTGGCAGGAGAGAAGTTGAATGAATGTAATAGTTTAAATACACTAAGATTTGCTTGATCTTGTATAACTAAGAGGTGTTCAAGAAATACAGATAAGTGCAATATTGCCAAGTATTATGATGGCAAAAAATTAAGCTTAAAAAGGATAAGTCAATTTTAACTATTTAACAATTTTAGTTTGGGAATTAAGCTTTAGTGTGTGAATTTTAAGCTATTTGAATCATGACAAGTGAAATAAGTATACCATTTGATGTTTTAAATTTAAACAACCTACCAAGTCTTGATTCTTGCTCTATTTTACATTCCAGTAAACAAAATGTTCTAAACATCAATTTTTTTTGTTGTTGCTTCTTCCCCATCTTTTCCTAGGCTCCCAATGTTGAAAATAACAAAAAAATACATTAAAATCATCCCTTACACATTATAGGTCAAATTTTGACCTAAATTTTTGACCAACTCGGGTAGAGAGTTGTTCAATACCTTTTTGTTTTAATTTTTATGCCTGAGTTGGTCAAAATTTTGACCAACTCAGGTTCATAATCAAAAAAAGAAAATTGTGATTCATTATCTCTTATTTCTTGGTGTTTTTTTTTTGGCAGCACTTTGCGTGCACATGGGAGGTATTTGATGGCTATTTGATTTTCTTAGGAACTATTTCATGGTGATTTAATTTGCTTGCTACCCACACAAAGCCCCAACTTGAGATTTGGCAAAAATGTGTTTATTTGTTATTTTGTCTTGCACTGTGGGAGCTATTGGAGGTGAGGTTTTGAAGGGATCTCGTACTAAACAATAGGCCTGACTAGGGAGTTCTTCCAGTTGGCATTTATAGAAGCAATTGTGTGTTTGTTTTAGCAACTGATCTAGATGCATTATTCCAGATCCTTCCTCTTCTGTAATATTTTTACTTCCATTGAGTCTTGTTATAGTATAATAGGTTGTAAGGATCAATTGTTGATTTCCCATAACAACAACATAATCACCCAACATTAAGGAACATGCAATACTAATTTTCCCACCAATTATGAGAGTGATAGATTATCTTCTAGTTTGGTCCATTTAGCATCATCAGTAACCTCTAATACCCAAGTCACATCTCTAAGAATAATTTCTCTCAACACATAATTGGAAATGAATCTAGATGCAAAATATTAGTTGAATCTAGAAATACCTAACTACTTTCATCTCCCAAGACAATTCTCCATCTTTCAATATATATCTTGTGTCTATGGGTGTGGAGGTGTGTAATGGGCACCCCTGGATGTCCCAAAAAACTAAACCAAATTGCTGAAAGGAATTATGTCAAACAGTTTGCATTCAACTTCTCATTTCTCCATTTAATGTTTTAAACCCCTTATAACTCCGAAAATCAAACGTTTATTGTTTGTTGTGTTTCGTGCATGGAATTGGTATCATACAACATAAACAAGAAAGAAACTACAATGATATGCAAAGTGGAAATGAACTACTGCTAATAAAATGTTAATTTCAGAATTCATAAAACCAAATACATAGCAGATTTATCAACTCACTAATTACTTCAGCAGTATTGACATAATACTCTAGCCCATGCTTACGAACTTGCTATTACAATACTTTGTCCTTCAATCAGTCCACTACCTTCATAATACCATTCCCTCCAAGCGGCATAAGCGTCGGACAAGTAGTGAAGAAGATATGAGAAAAATACCAAATCTGCTTGTAGCCGGAAATGCAACTAAACTGCCTGATAATGAAGCTAATAACAAAGAATTCCAAAGGCCAAACCCCAAGGGAATGACATCTAGAATGTTACAAGAGAGGATAGACGTCCTCAAATGCCAAGAACAGAGCTGCAACTCACACACCAATTTCTTCTCATATTCAACCTGTCTAATGAAGCTACAAATGCTTTCTTTTATTCTATTCCCACGGGTCCGCTCAACTCATATGGGCAATGTGGGATAAAGATGTGTAATATAAAACATATATTAAAATAACCCTTATGTCTCCCTTGGGTACACATCACCATAAAATAAATATTAAAGTAACACTTTAATATTTTACAATTAAATTAGACGTTACTTTAATAAAACTTCAGGCATTAAAATGTATTAGCAATCGGACTCCGAATAATGCGAGTGATAGCTCATCGGAAAGCTCTCACCGAGGAGTATCGAATCCAATCACCAAAATTGACCTGCACTGTGTCCTGCCGACTTACTAAAAATAGTAAGTATGCCTGAAACTGAGTAAATCAACTTCGTTTTGGCCCAAACTGGAAATGACTAGGCCAAAACACTCCAAGATCCCATTAAACCCTTCGTTAGCCCTCGAGACCATGTAGAACAAGGCTAACGCACACACACTTGGTCAACTACTAAAATGGGGACATTACAGTCCACCCCCTTGAAATTGCTTGTCCTCAAGCAATCTTAGTCTAGCTTGCTGAATAACCTGCTCACTCTCCCATGTAGAATCTTCCTCCGGCAGATCTTTCCATCTGACCAAATACTCCTTCACTATCCTATTTCTAAGCTTCCTCACTCTGGTATCCAGAATAGCCTCAGGTACTAACACAAGCTTCCCCTCCTCATCCAAAGGGGGTAAATCTGCAAAAGGCACTACACTCTGACCAATGGCTTTCTTAAGCCTAGACACATGAAACACATTGTGCACTCGATTGCCCTCTGGAAGCTCAAGCTCATAGGCGACTTTGCCCACTTTGCGAATCACCCTGTAGGGACCATAAAATCTAGGTTTCAACTTTTCACCTCCGCTCTTCTTGAGCGATGACTGTCTATATGGTTGTAGCCTCAAGTAAACCATATCCCCTACCTCGAAACTGCGCTCTATTTGGTGCTGATCAGCATACAATTTCTATTGATTCTGGGCCTATTGTATATTCTCTTTGAGCACTTTCAGGATGTCCTGACTATCTTGCAATAAGTTTTTGGCTTTGGGCACTCTACTGTCCCCCAAAACTAAATCCATGAAGCTAGGTTCTTCATAACCATAGAGTGCCATGAAAGGAGTCATCTTGATGGACATATGATAAGTGGTGTTATAACAATACTCTCCCATATGCAACCATCTGATCCAAGCCTTTTGTTGTGTAGTTACATAGTTCCTCAAATATCCTTTCGCCCATTTATTCACAATCTCTGTTTTCCCATCTGTTTGCAGATGATAACTAGTGCTAGGTGTAAGATCTGTACCACACAACCTAAACAACTCTTGCCAAAAAACACTCATAAACTTACTATCCCGGTCGCTGACAATGAATCTAGGCAACCCATGTAACCTGAATATCTCTTTAAAGAAAAGATCTGCCACCTGTGCTACTGTGTAAGTGGACGGAATAGCAATGAAGTGAGCAAACTTTGTCAAGCGGTCCACCACCACATAGATGCAATCCCTTCCCTGTACTCGTGGTAAACTAGTGATGAAGTCCATCGAAATAATTTCCCATTTCCTATCAGGAATGGGCAAGGGCTGTAATAAACCTGCAGGAAATGTGTGTTCTCCCTTATTCTGTTGACAAACCACACACTCCCTGACATACCTCTGAACATCATCCTTGAGCCCTTTCCATGAAAACCACTCTCGAATCTTCCTGTAGGTCTTGAAGACCCCCAGATGTCCAGCTGTGGGTGCATCATGAAATGCCTTCAGTATCGCCTCTCTCAAATGTGATGACAGAATCAAATAAACCCTGTCCTGAACTCTGAGCAATCCATCTATCACCTCATAGCGATCATCCTGTATGGTACCTGAAATCAATCCAGAAGCCCAAGCATCTCTGACATACTCTGCTATAATCTGATCTCTCCAATCTCCTGAAATCTCTTCCAGAGCACATAAGTGAGGTCTCCGAGATAAGGCATCAGCCACCACATTTTTCTTACCTTTGACAAACTCTATGTCAAAGTCATAAGCCTGCAATTTAGTCACCCATTTTTGTTGCCGGTCATTAAGATCACGCTGGCTCATGAAGTATTTAATACTGTTGTGATCAGTCTTGATCACAAAATGTCCACCTACCAAATATGATCGAAATTTGGCCAATGCATGCATTATGGCCAACATCTCCCGGTCATAGACAGAATAACTTTTCTCAACTCCTCGAAGCTTCCTACTCTCGAATGCAATGGGATGCTTCTCCTGCATCAATATTGCTCTAATCGCATCACCTGATGCATCACAATGAAGCTCAAAAGGCTTCGTGAAATCCGGTAGAGCTAGAACTGGACATGAAGACATTACCTGCTTGAAATGCTCAAAACACCTCTGTGCTGCCCCTGTCCACACGAAGGCTCCTTTCCTGGTAAGATCTGTCAAGGGTGTAGCAATCTGTGAGAATCCCTTAACAAATCTCCTATAAAAACCACATAAACCAAAGAATCCCTTAAGCTATGTAAGGTTTTTGGGAGTAGGCCATTCTACAATAGCTCTAATCTTTTTGGGATCAACCCGAACGCCATCTGCACTAATGATATGCCCCAGGTAAAGGAGCTCAGTCATGCCAAACTCACATTTAGATTCCTTGGCATACAATGACTCTCTCTCCAGAATAGATAACACCTCTTCTAGATGATGTAAGTGCTCCTCCCAGGTCTTACTAAAGACCAAGATGTCATCAAAGAAGATCAAGACAAATCTCCTCAACTGCTTCCTGAATACTTGGTTCATACAACTTTGAAATGTAGCAGGTGCATTGGTTAGACCAAATGGCATAACCATGAACTCAAAGTGGCCATAGTGACATCGGAAGGCTGTTTTCTCAATGTCCTTTGCTCTCATCCTGATCTGATGGTATCTGGATCGCAAATCAATTTTGGTGAAGAAGCATGCCCCATGCAACTCATCAATCAGCTCATCAATCCTAGGAATGGGATACCTGTTTTTAATTGTTTTCTTATTCAGTGCCCTGTAATTGATGCACATGCGCATCGTCCCATCCTTCTTCTTTACCAATACTATTGCTGAAGCAAAAGGGCTCTTACTGGGCCTGATATGCCCCATCTCCAACAAATCCTTAATCGCCTTCTCTATCTCATCCTTGTGTTTCTTAGGATGACGATAGGGAGTAATCATAACTGGTTTGGCTCCCTCCTCGAGCTCAATAACATGTTCCATCCCTCTGTCAGGAGGAACCCCATGAGGAATATCGCTAAATACTTTAGCGTGTCTATCAAGTATCTTCTGGATGTCTAGCGGATGACTCTTTTCTTGTGGCTCTGGTGAAGTTGGCATAATGTGGCACTCTGCCGCCCACTCTATGTCATCATGATGAAAAAGTCTCTGCATTCTCCTCAAGGACACTACTTTGCAACCTCCATCTGAAAGCCCTCTAAGTACCACAGTTCTGCCCTCATGCTGGAATCTCATCTCCAATTTCGCTAGATTGAGTGTGAACTCAACTAGTGAAGCCATCCATGTCATGTCGAGGATGACATCATAATCTCCCATGTCCACAACATAGAACTCATCCTCCAACTCGTAGCCATCTCCAAACCTGATGCGAAGATTAGATATCTTCTGAGTGCATAATAACTTATCACCGTTAGCCACCATGACTCTAAACCCATCATGCTCCTCTGTCTGTAACCCTCTCCTGGCTACCAACTGTGCATCTATGAAGTTATGTGTAGCCCCAGTGTCAATAAGAGATATCACTTTCTGCCCCTGGATAGTACCCCTGACCTTAAATGTGATTGCCTTTTGGGCCCCTATCAAGCGTGCCAACGATCTATCATCCTTAGGAATGTTGCTCTCCTCTATAGTGTTACCCTCATCTGAATCGGAGTGCTGATCCTCCCCTTCTGACTCTGACTCTTCTGCTAAAAAATACTCCATTTGATTTGCCTTAGCCTTGAGAGAACATTTATGAGATAAGTCCCAAGGCTCTCTATAATGGAAGCACAGCTTCTTCTTTCGAAGTTCATTCAAGGTTTCATTGTCTAGTCCTTTTGATCCTTCTTTGGGTTTTCTATACTCTTTCTGAAATATTTTTTGTCTTTTTCCTTGTGGTAGGAAGAATCTGTTGAATGGTTTTTTCCTTTGTATACCGAAGGGGCTAAATCTCGTGCCTTTTTAGTTGCTTCAGCTAACGTGAGTGGATCATGTCCCTTCACCCAACCTCGTAATGGATCAGCAAGACCATCACAAAATAACACCACCAATCTCCTAGGAGAGATATCAGTAACAAGTACAGACAAGCGCTGAAACTCGGCAATGTAAGCATCCATAGAACCTGACTATTTTAACTGTGCTAGCTCCTTGAAATGTAACTCAGGATCCTTAGTGTCAAATCTCCCAATCAATGTTTCGATGAATTCCTCATAGGATGTAATCTGATTATGCCCCAAAGTCACCATGCCATGATGCCACCATTCATGTGCAACGCCATCCAAGTGCATAGCCGCATACTTGATAGCCTCCTCCTCAGGCATAGGATTTAGCTGCAAGTATGTATCTACCTTCTGCACCCAAGCTCATGCAGTCATCTTCCCTGAAGCATCATAATAAGGTAAAGAAAGTTTTCCAACTTTTTTCCTCAGCTCAAAGTTTTGATTCCTCCCTCCTGCTTTAGGCATGTGTCTCATCCTCAAGTCCATATAATCTCTAAGAGAAATATCCGCCTGAAACTCTGGTCCACTAGCCTCCCAGTCCCTCCTGAACTGATCCTATAACTCGGTAATCTGCGGTTCGTTTACTGGTTGAATCGGATCTCTGGGTGGAAAAGTGGGTAGAAGAGGTCTCGAGCTCGCAGTTCGTGCTGGGCGTGCAACGTGTCTAAAGTTATCAGCCTCATTCCCATTGTTGCCGTGTCCATTATTACCATTAATGTTATTCTCAGGACCATTTTTGTTGCCTTGGCCTTCATGGTTATTGTTTCCCCCGTTGTTATTGTTTCCCTCGTTGTTATTGTTTCTGTTGTTGGCATCACCTGGATTAATATTGACACCCATCTGTCTAGCCATGAGCTGCAACATCATGTCCATTCACCTATTCTGCTCCTGCTACATACACTGCCCCTGCTCTAATGTATCTAGTAACTGTCAGAATAGTACCTCCCCCTGATCTGGACCAGCATTTCGGCCTCCGCCTAATCCTATATTCCTGTCATCTCGATCACCCATATTATTGTCCTGATCACAGAATATCTCCTCTGTGTCTGTATGGTTGAATTCAATGTCCCCCTGCACAGATGTACTAGACTGTTTGCTTTGCAAGTCTGAAATCCTATTTTGTCTTGCTCTGGTATCGCGGAAATTATATGACCCCTGTCGCATGCTCAAACATAAATGCTTAGCCTGTGTTTTTTACTTACTTTTTCCCTCTATCCGGCTGTTCCAAATTCCCTATAAGACCTCCACAGGATGGTGGGACTTATAGCTCTGATAGCACTGTAATGGGCACCCTTGGATGTCCCAAAAAACTAAACCAAATTGCTGAAAGGAATTATGTCAAACAGTTTGCATTCAACTTCTCATTTCTCCGTTTAATGTTTTAAACCCCTTATAACTTCAGAAATCAAACTTTTATTGTTTGTTGTGTTTCGTGCATGGAATTGGTATCATACAAAATAAACAAGAAAGAAACTACAATGATATGCAAAGTGGAAATGAACTGCTGCTAATAAAATGTTAATTTCAAAATTCATAAAACCAAATACATAGCAGATTTATCAACTCACTAGTTACTTCAGCAGTATTGACATAATACTCCAGCCCATGCTTACGAACTTGCTGTTACAATACTTTGTCCTTCAATCAGTCCACTACCTTCATAATACCATTCCCTCCAAGCGGCATAAGCGTCGGACAAGTAGTGAAGAAGCTATGAGCAAAATACCAAATCTTCTTGTAGCCGGAAATGCAACTAAATTGCCTGATAATGAAGCTAATAACAAAGAATTCCAAAGGCCAAACCCCAAAGGAATGACATCTAGAATGTTACAAGAGAGGATAGACGTCCTCAAATGCCAAGAACAGAGCTGCAACTCACACACCAATTTCTTCTCATATTCAACCTGTCTAATGAAGCTACAAATGCTTCCTTTTATTCTATTCCCACGGGTCCGCTCAACTCATATGGGCAATGTGGGATAAAGATGTGTAATATAAAACATATATTAAAATACCCCTTATGTCTCCCTTAGGTACACATCACCATAAAATAAATATTAAAGTAACACTTTAATATTTTACAATTAAATTAGACGTTACTTTAATAAAACTTCAGGCATTAAAATGTATTAGCAATCGGACTCCGAATAATGCGAGTGATAGCTCATCGGAAAGCTCTCACCGAGGAGTATCGAATCCAATCACCAAAATTGACCTGCACTGTGTCCTGCCGACTTACTAAAAATAGTAAGTATGCCTGAAACTGAGTAAATCAACTTCATTTTGGCCCAAACTGGAAATGACTAGGCCAAAACACTCCAAGATCCCATTAAACCCTTCGTTAGCCCTCGGGACCATGTAGAACAAGGCTAACGCACACACACTTGGTCAACTGCTAAAATGGGGACATTACAAGGTGATCCATCTCCTAAAATAAAAGTATGCACCATTTTATGGATTTCAATCCAACTACAATCCAACTACATTTAGGCTTCTTCTAATTTCTCCACCTTTTGTCAAATTACTATTTTAAAAAATCATCACACCTACTCATTTTTCTTAAAGCTCCCACTTTGAATGTGAAGGGATCATGCAAAAGATTTATGTAGTTCAAATTCTTCACATTCAACAAAATTTGATTTTTAGTGGGTTCATTTGAAATCATTCAATTTTCATGAGCACATAAAAAATCTATTAACATTTGTAGAAAATTTCAATGCTATTCTATTTTGTACACATGCCTAATGAAATATTTGTGGAGATAACAACTAAAAACATTTGATTTTTAGTGGCTTCATTTGAAATCTTTCAATTTCATGAGCACAAAAAAAATCTATTAACAATTATAGAAAATTTTAATGCTATTCTATTTTGCACACATGCCTAATGAAATATTTGTGAAGATAACAAGTAAAAATATTTTATTTATCTACCTTGTAATGAACATTCAATTTATAGGCCAAGCCTCTTGACCTTACATATTCACCTCGACTTGTTCGATCAAAACAAATCTGTGACTGTTGACCTTCCAAATTTACAAAAAAAGCTGCATGACAACTTTTTGACAATGTTTGCAACTTTTCAATGTTTCCAAACAAATGACTTCAAATGCCCACTAAAATTTGATAAATCATGCAAGAACTCTAAAAAATATAAAATTGAAGATTTTTGGTCAACTCGTAGTGTTGACCAACATTGACTAACTTCCCATTGGCCTTACTACAACATGCAAGAAATTTTCCTAAAATGCATTCTAGGATGCTTGAGATTGACCTATTGTCATGTGTCAACTTGGAGACTTATTAATCACTCAATCTATCCAAAATTTGATATTTTACCATCTTATTTAGGACCTTGGGCCCTTGCACCACTACCCCACTTTGTCTTTTTATACATTGAACATATAAGAATTCTAATTTAAAAAGAAAATTAAACAATTTTGAGTTTATTGGAACCTTGTCCAACTCTTCGTCTTCTCCATCTTGCATTTCTACAAATTCTTTCTTGTTGTTTCTATGATTGGGTTTTGGGAGGTGATACTTGTAACGAAATCTTTGGCTTCTAACTCTTGTCCTTGCTTCCTTACCAATTTCCTTAACAATAAATCTTTAACCACAAATAATGAATTTTTATTTAAGTGGACAAATTTTCATTGATTATAATATGGGTGAATTTGAGCGAGGTGACCAAATTTTTCTTTCAAAATCATATGTGCAGATATAAACATTAAGTAAAACATGTCTAATAATTTTACAAATATATTTTCCTGTGAAGAAAGACCACACTTGGTAATATGAACTCAGAACAAAATAATGAGACAATTGCTAGATTGTGGTCTTAGTTTCAAAGAAAACTTGATAAATGTAATTGTCCTTGCAAAAAGTGTAAGATCTTAAAGAATCGAAGAATTCTAATCACAACAGCCCAGAGTCATTATAGGCAATATGGTCACGTTGAAGGGGGCCATGATTTTTGTGATTGGTGAATGTGGATTTCCAACTGGAGGAACATGGAGGTGTGAAAATCCAAGATGAGGATAACACTCCCATAGAAGAAGATGATAATGTTTTAGAGGACATGATTGAAGAAGATGGTATTGGTATAACTGATAAAGATGCTCACAATGATGGTACTAGTGCATCTGATAATGATGATGAAGATGGGCTTGATACACCTAAACTTGAGAAGGCACACAAGCCCCTATACCAAGGCTCCAAAACAACTCTTCTCTTTGGGATAGTGTTGTTGGTGAACTTGAAGGTTATGAATGGTTTATCTAGTGTAGCAATGTCATGTATGCCAAGATACACAATTTTTGTCATCTTCAATGTTAGCATACCATTACTATTTATTATATTAACAATTCATATTTGTTGTTGTAGATTTATAGGTGAGTTTTGTTACCACCATCAAAAATTTTGCCTCATTCGTACCAATAATTAACTACCATTATGAATCAAATTGGAATGAAGTATCACACAATACATGCATGTCCCAATGATCACATTCTATATCATAAACAACATGAATTTGCAACAGAATACCCTGATTTTCATATTAGTAGATATCAATAAGATCAAATAATAAAAAAGGTGCCTTACAAGGTTTTTTGATACATTCTCATTATTCCATGTCTTGAACAATTTTTCAGGTGCACTAGCTTGGCACAATTTATGGATCACCATTCACACAATAGAAGTCAAGATGACATTATGTGAATGTATGTGGATGGTTTTACATTTAAAGAGATAGAAGAAACATGGCCACACTTTAAAGAAGAACCTTGTAGTCTCAAGCTTGCATTGGTAGTGGATGGTGTCAATCCATTTGGAGATATGAGATCTATTTACTCAATGTAGCCTATTTTTGTTGTTTACAATAACATTCCTCCTTGGATGTCCAGAAAGAGGGAGCACATAATTTTGTCAATTATTGTACCAAGTATTTTTTTCATTTAATAGTTATCTAAATTAATTTATAAACAATGCATCAAAATGGTCATAATAATTATGTAATATTTATGTTCATTCAATCACTAGATAAATACCAAGTTAAAGATATGAATGTGTATATTAAGCCCCTTATTGATGAGTTGTTGAAGTTATGAAATGAGATCACTATGTATTACATCTCTAGACCAATAGGACAAAGAAAATTTCAATTCCATGCAATGTTTATATGGACAATACATGTTGCCCTTGGGCTAACTCATTTTTGCAATATATTATGTTGTTAAGGTCACATATTTTTGGTGTGTTATAGTCCTTACACATTATTGTTGAATTCTTAAGTTGTGCATGATAATTGTACATGATCTTTTAGGTCTTTAGACAAAGGAAAAATTTACATTTGCAGTTTGTGATCCAGAGATGAAATCTCATCATTCAAGAAGTTTAGAAAAGTAGTTGTTCGATGAGTTTAGGTACTTTCTCCACAATAATCATAAGTATCAAATTACTGAAAATAATCTTTTTAATGAGAAATAAGAGGCAACATCAAAGCCACAAAGAATAAAAATTATATTTTGATATTGTATTTTATTTAGTAATGATGTAATTGATGCTCATGAAGGTCGTCAAGACATCAATGACCATGAATAAAAATCATCCTACTCAATTTAATAAGTTACTGTACTACAAGGGTCTCCCAATCATGCATTTGTTTGATGCTATGCATATTAGAAATAATGTAACAAAGACACAATGAAAAATATTAGACGAAAGGCGTGATAGAGAAAAATTGTCAAAATTTGTAATGACATTCATGAATCCAATCATGCATTGAAAGATTTCATTGAATCAAATAGAAATGGAGACTGCATAAATACAAGTGCCCTTCCTTGGTTATTAACAGAGCAAAAAAGTGATGCATTAAAAGAAGTCATTAAAAAAAAAAGTTCTCATAGGACTTACTGCAAATATAAGTAGTCTTGTATCAAAGAAAAGAGATTTTGGGTTAGGGTTGAAAACACATGATTGACATACCTTCGTCAAGGTAAGTCATGTTCTCTATTTATAATATATTTGTAAAATTGTATATAATACCTATTGTATTATTTCATAATACATTGAAAATATCATTTTTTAATGATTCCAATACATCCTACCTCTATCCCTCCCATACTAGTTTGACAATAGTATTAAATAAGTTATGCACGATCTTGGAAAATACATGAGGTTAGAAGTGTTATTTCTTAGATTTATTGTACATATATTATATTTATGACTCACTTAACTTTTTATATAATCTATTGTATATTTTTATTTGAAATCTCATTTATATGTTCTTGCATGTTGAATCTCTTTTAGGTCGTTATCATCTAAATAAAATGATAAAAAAGATATATAATATTTGAAGAGAAAAATTCCACAACTTATGTGTGAAATACAAAATTGTCTACCTTCAACTTTTTTCACTGCGCATAAACACTACCTCATATATCAAGTTGAAGAGATTGAATTGTGTGGACCTTACAAAGTTCAAACTTGGTCAATTTGGATGGTTGAGAGGCACTTGAACTTTATGAAGGACTTAGTTTGATAAAGAGAACATCCTGGGGGTTCTATGATAGAGGGATATATGGTATACTAGACCATGGTGTACATTAGTGAATATCTTCCAAAGTTTGTAGCAAATATTCATATAGATTGTATTTGGAATCCCAACTCTATTAACAAATTTGAAAGGGAGTATCTGAGGCTGAAAGGTAGATTGAGGAGAGTGAGAGGTAATTATAAGATATTATTTTAGTTAATTAATTCTTATCCATCATCAATATAAGTTGTTTTTAATTAGTCTAGTTTTTTTTTTAATAGTTGATCATTAGTGGGATGCACTACATTTGTATATTGCAAACAATCTTGATTGGATGACAGTATGGATTCAACAGTCTCAAGAAAATGGTTGCTCATTAACATGGGATGGTGTTGCATCATTGGTTAAAGAAGCTCATTGTAATATAGATTTCAATATTACACCAATGGTACTTGATCTAGCATATGACTTAAGAGATAGAAATGTATACAGAAGATTACTAATAATGACTCATAAGTTTAATATCAACTCACAGATTGATGCAAATAATCTTGACATATTTGAATAATTGCAAATCAAACATCAAAAAGCCATGTACTACCATGATCATAAATTTTACATAAAAAGGTTAGACAAAATAAAGAAAACTTGTGATTCTAGGATAAGTGTAGTCTTTGAGGTCACCAATATTTCATCTAGAAATGACATACATCATCAACAATCTAAAAATTAATACTATAGAATTTTGGATGATATACTTGAGTGTGACTTTAATTCATTCAAATTAGTTCTATTTTTTGTCAAATGATACAAGCTACAATTGAATTGAAATTATCCTGATAGGACTACTATTGAACATGATAGTGGATTTACAATGATTAATACAAGGTCATTTGAGCTAGTTGGAGATGAGCCCTATGTTCTTCCAAGCCAATGTGAGCAAGTGTTTTACTTTGACATTCCACATAAACTGGGTTGGCTATTTCTTGTTAGACATGATCCAAGAGGAAGGTTGATAAAGTATAATGTGATAAAAGAAGAAGATACCGAAGAATCAGAAGATGAAGTAAATGATGATCATGAACAAATTCTATACAATGATGATGATGGAGAAAAAGAAGACGATTCTGGTGATGCTAATGATGATGGTGATGATCATGATCATGTTGATGAAGACGGTAATGATCAATGTGATGATGGTCATGATAATGGTGATGAAGATGATGATGATGGTGATGAAGATGGTGGTGGTTACAATGATGATCAAAGTGACAAGTACGATGGTGATGATGATGATGACATGGATGAAGATGATGATCAATGACATGATCAATGACATGATCAATGAAATGTTTGTCGACATATGATCAATTTCAAGTATGATAGGGTCATGATTTATTTATAGAATTTTTTTTCACTTGTATTCTTTTATAAAAAAGTTATTATATGTTGAACTCTACTATCATAAAGTATATACAATGTATTGCATAGCTACCACACATAAAGTAGAGGTAAGGAATTAAAAGATATACAATGATTTTGATGAATGCATCATGTAATTTTCATCTTCTACATAATTTATAGTATATTGATGGAAGCCCAAAAGAAATAGGGAATATTATAGGATTTATCAATAGTTCTCAACTTGTATTAACTAATAAGTGGTTAAATTGTATATTTGAGGCATGCGAGGGAAATCATATTTTTGTATGTACGATAAAATCAATAAGTGAAGGGGAAGAGCTTTTGATAGATTATAATTTGAATCGTGTAGATACAAAAAAAATTCCTATCATGAGACTAGTAAGTATAATATTTAAACCAATTGCCTCCAATTAATATTGACTCCAATATACAATCTACCATTTTATTAAATTTTTTTTTGAAGTCTATTATTTTCATTTCGCTGTTGATTGCTAATAATTACTAATCTTTTTCATAGGGCAACATGGATACACCACAACGCATAGGCAGGGATGTACTAGCTCACACACCTTCTTTAATGAAGGTAAACCTTAATTATTGTAATTGTATAAATTATATAGAAATAAATGTTGTATTATTATGTTCTTTTCTTTATGGATTTAGAGTTGTTTTGATATAATTTTACTAATATTGATGTCACAACTTGATACTTATTGATAAGGAAAAGAAAAAATGATAGCCGATCAAATGCGATCTGAAACACATGCATCATTTCTAGATGACATTGCCTTTAGTGCTGACCCCATATTCATGGCCCATCAACTACAAAAATATAGTGATGAAATTTTTAACATTATCCTTGAGAGAAACATAATTTAGGAGACATAGGCATTGAAAGAAGAATTGATACTTAGAGTCAATTCTTTGAAGGTAAGTAATAATTAATCTTAAGAAATAATAGAAGTTCAATAGATGTTTATATTTTATAGTATCTTATGGATCATGATCTAAAATATTATGTGTTCTTCTATAAAATTTTGTGACACCCGCAAGATTACGTGGTCAACATGGTGAGGGTTGTAGTGCACAACCTTTATGTAACACTTTCTCTTTATAAAATTACTAAAAAATTACAGTATTATTACACCGTTGAGTTTATTTAAGGAAGATTTAGTGAAGACTGAGTGTTATTCCATACTTGGGTCTCTATTTGAACTAGTTAGATATATGCCAACTCGGTGTATATATTTAATCCATATATTCAACATTATTGAAAATTATAGTATTATTACACTTTCTCTTTAATTAATGCTTTCTTGTATTCCTATGAGAAGAAAGAATGCAACAGTTGTTCATATTGTGAAGCAATATGAGCAATAAAAGAAGATTGTGGCCCTACTAGTGCAACATTGTTTGTTTTCATCAACATTATAATGCTTAACTTTTAATTTTTAGATGCTTCTAGCTAGTATCACATTTGATCTTTATTCATTGCAAATGTCTTTGCTAATAATGCATTCTTTAGCTCATGATGAAGTGCAAATGCATCCTTCAATCGTCGTTCTGATATTGCCGAGTGCATTTTCAGCAACAAGGATCTTGAAAATATCTTTGACTATGCTAAGTACAACCAGCAACACCTTGTTTTGCTATATTTTGTAATGTACTAATCATGCATTATTTATTTTTTGGTGGATTTTATACTCATGGACCTATTTTGTGCACTACAAGATAGACTCTCAGTTGATAAAACAATAGAGAACAATACTGTTGAAGCTAAATCATTTCCTGGAGCATCATGTGTGACTAGTATTGGTTCATTTGTGGGGACATTGTTGTTGAACAAGAAAACTATGTTTCTGTTAAAATTATGAAAGCTTCCAGGTAATTTAAAATTGTTATTATTTACAGTTTAATTATAGTTTACTTATATGTAACTCATTTTGGACTAATAATTCCATGATGTTTTTGTAGGAAATGATGTATTCTTTGATCATATTTTTGATATGACATTGAAGTTATTCAGACCCACCTTACATATAAGATATGTAGCTTTATATCATTGCTACAATATTTTTCTTTTCTTCCATTTATTGTACTATATTAAATTTATTGATCTAACAAATTTTTTTAAAAAAAGTGGAACGAATAGGGTCTTAAATTAAAAAATCATCTCATTACATCTTTTGAGGACCTTTAAAAAAAAAAATGACACTACCCTACTTCTCAAAAGAGCATCCAAACATATAAAGACTGTGAGGGACCAATATAGAGGGGGTATAAAAGGATAAACCAAAGTATGACCATCCTCCTATGATTCCATCAATGGAGTGGAATGAAATAATAGAAGATGCAAAAGAGATAAGGCTACGTGATAAAGAAAATGAACCAAAAAAGGGAAAAAGAAGATATGTCATGATAGTATTAAGTAGAATGTAATCATGCACTAATTACTATTCTTTGTAAATATATAATCTAACATGCTTCAAACTTTTCATAGACTGTAGGACACATCAAAAGCTACAAAAGAAAGACTACAAAAGGTTGGCCACGACAAACTTGGCTCTGATGGCTATATGAATCTTCAGTCTTGACTTGTAAGTAACAACAATGGAATTTCATATAATATTGCAAACAATTTTGTTTAATAAAATCATACATGAAAAATGATAATATTAAGCAAAAAATATAAGGCACATAATTCAATGTAGAGCCCACGGATGAAGATAAACAAATTGCCTTGAAGGATGGCTATAAAGTCGTGGCTACAAGCCTATGCCAAGAATCTGGTGCACCAAATGAGACATATATAAATTGGTCAAATGAAAATTAAATCAAATCGAATAGTTGAGAAATTTCATTTTTGTTGTTAGTTTCCAAAATAAATTGACTGCATAACAATGCACATAACATTTCACCGCAACCTTCATATCCTATCACGAAACTTGCACGTGATGAAGGCTATGATGTGCATCATAGTGGTGGAGGTATTAATTTTCTATTGGAAATTAATTATGCAATTATGAATAAAATTTAACATCTTTAATTGCAATTTGACATGTAACCTTTTTTTGAATATTTTAGAGGATGTTGAACATCATGGTCAAGGAGTGGAGCATGTTCCAAGTGTCTATCATGTTTAGGTGGCAGTGAATCAAAATTTTATTGTACATGATGTGGCATTTTTAGGTAATAAAAATGCATGTTATGTTCTATTGGTTAATTAAATACTTGTAATAGTTAAAGAAAGAAAAGAGTATAACCCATTTACGTGTTATTGCAACAGAGTTCTCTTTAGCGCAACAACCTCCCTCTCCTCAAAATAGGAGGACACATCATAATTTGACATTACATGTGCCACAAGAGGAGGAGAATGAGGACTATATTGATGTCCCTATCAGTCTTTAAGGCTTTACCTTAAGAAAGATAAGAAAAACAAAAACAAGAAATGATTTTTTTAAAATGCTCTTTGATAAACTTTGTTGGATAAAGAAAGAACATTTTTAAAAGTAATTATCTATGAATGTTGCATATTAATATTGATTTTTATGTCATGTTAATGAATATTGTAATGTATTAATGAAGTCTTGATTATTATTGTATATTAATGAATTTTATATCATATTAATGAATGTTATGTGATTGTATTGATTGAATGTTACAGTTCATAAATGGATGAGTGAATGAATGAAGTATGTAATTAGATGATAATGGGGAATTTAGATTGGTGATAGGGGGAGGGGGGTGAGGCCAGATGAGCTTCCACCTTTACGTGGTTGGCCTTGTTAAGTAGAGAATATTAAAGTATTCTCAAAACCAAGTGAAGCTTAAACTAACATATCTTCATTAATTAATCAATTTCATTCAACATCTTTACCACTTGCCTCATTTTGGGTCTTGCAGTTTGATCTAGGGTTGACACTGGAACAACAATTTTACATGTAGGATGTGGTTTTTGGAAGTAATCAAATGACAATAACAGTGAGTAAATCAGTATGAATTTTACTTTGTTTGATTGTTTTGATTAGGGTTTCATTTTATTTATAGTTGGTGCAAATACAAGATCCACATCAAAAAGTAAAAATATAGTACTGTTCAACCACTACATTAAATTTTGATAAGCAGATCAATATGAATTTTACTCTGTTCAAGTGTTTCATTTTATTTATAGTTGGTGCAAATACGAGATCCACATAAAATAAGTACGAATAGAGTAGTTTTGTTCTTTCTTTGTAATAGTTTTTATTGTCTTCTCTAAAGAAGATTTCTTAATCCTTTTTATTTTCCTCAGGTAAGCATCCATGTCTCCCTATTAAAAAAAATTTTAGAAGAAAATAACCATTGAGAAAAGTAGGGTTGTATTGAAAAATCCGTTCCATGATTTTCAATACTTTGAATGTAGGACTATGAATAGTAATAACATAAATGAAGTACATCTAGACTCAAATTAAATTTGGAAGTTCCCCTAATAAGGGTCTATAATTGAATCATTCAATGTTCACTGTATTCTTAGATTTACAAAGTTGAATACAACATATGATTGACAAAATTTGGACCGACTATGAATAGACAAAACACTAAATTATATAGACTCCGAACCATTACTCCACATCCTAGAAATCCTTATATAGAAGATTGCAACCCTTTTTTCATTTATGTCTAATCATCTTCCTAGATCATAAAGTCTTTATGTCTGCTATAACATCCCAAATAGCAATATTTGTGTCTACATTAGGCCAAGTGGCATCGCTACCTACATTTAATTCCTCAAGACACTTGTTTCACTTAGCATCAGTTATAGCTTTAACCTCAATAGTTATCTTTGACATTTCAACTTCTAACTTGTATATCATATCAATTAAATCATAAACTACCACCATACCTACCTCATCATTACAATATGCAATAAATCTGGGATGGTTCAAAATGTTGTCAAAAGAAGATGACCATTATATCCAATCCTTAGTTCCTCCATCATTATCTAGAATGGTGGGTGCAAAATTGGGTGTTCCTATGGTAATTGCTTTCATTTTATTCTGGATATAAAAAACAGAGACAAAATTTAGAGATGCAGATATTGCAGAATTTCCCCCTTGTATTAATATTCTTTGAAACTAATACATTGTTGATGATACACTTTTTGACAAGTAGGTAACTAATTATGCTCCAGCATTAACATAGTTATTGAAAGAGAGAGTTGAAGGAGAAAATGTGGAAAATTTTGTTACTATAGAAAAGGTGCAATTAATTGATGTATCAGTGCAAATAGAGAGATTAGATGAAGAGCAACCAATTACAACTATGGACATGTCAATTCAAACTGATGATATGGCAGGAGATCAACCAATTGTGATAGATATCCAGAGCATTGGACTTGATACATCAATTATAAGCCAAGTGGTTCCATAGTAGGAAGAGCAATAGATGCAACATAGCCAATCACTAGATGCAACGGATTAGAAAGAAGTTGCTATAATAGAATTGGTCCCGCCACAAGAAGATTAGTGATAAAGACATTTTGTTGCAAAGTTGCAAGCAAGCACCAATTTTTGACTTTTTGCGATAGAGACAACTTTTGTCCTTTTGTCTTTCTTTTGTTCTAAGGACAATTGTCCTTTTTCCTCTATGCCCATAGCTTGTTGCATCTCACACTATATGAGTGAGTTCCCAAGGCTAGAGAAGGGTCCAAAGTTTGTATAACTTTTAGTGTTTATGCTATTGTATACAGTCGGTCCAATTTTCTTTGTGTTAATTGTATGATGTATTCAATTTTGCAAGTCTAACAATATTGAATAACAAGTCTGTCATATTTGGAGTTGCTATTGAGTTTATACCAATAATATATTAGTTCCAAAGAATATTAATACAAGGAGGGACCTCAAAATATCTGTTTCTCTAAATTTTGTCTCCATTTTCATATGCTTGTTACTTTGGGATTGAATGAGCAAATTTTATGCAATTTAATGCATCTTAGATAGGTTGTATGTCAATTTATTGTTGCTTTTAATTCAGGGCCCGTTTGGTTGCTAGAATAGGACTAGAATAGGAAGATAAAATTAGAATATGTTTTATATTTGTTGTTTGGTATGCTCAATTAGAATTGGGAATAGGAAGAGATATTCCAATTTTCCTCCTAAAATGAGCATATGTCTATGCCAAAAAATAGTTGGAACTGGAATAGCCATTCTTATTCCCAATTTGATTTTTAAAATAATTTTTTAAATTTTTAAAAAAAAATCAAATTTTTTTTCAACATTTTTTAAATATCTATTTGTTTAAAAAAATGAAATAAATAAAGAAAACTAAAAATAAATTATCCTTTTTTATCATTATTTAAAAAATTAACCAAAAAATAATAAATTTAAAAAAAAATTAAGGGAAATATTTTTTAAAATACAAAACTTAACCTTATTCCTGTTCCATTTTTGTACAACCAAATAATGGATTAACATATTTTCAATCAAATTCCAAGTGAACCAAATAGGTTTGGAATTGCCCTTTTCTATTCCCATTCCCTATTTCCATTCCCATTCCATTTTTCTATTCTAATTTTCAATTCCTATGCTAGCACCCAAACAGGCCCTCAAGGAATTAAGTAATTGCTTCCATAAATTGATAGGGTTCCAAAGAATTTGAGAGGGATATCATAAGAATGGGGTTTAGGGTGAACAATTGATAATTTTAATTGCAAAGCAATCATATAGGTCAATTATTTATTGGTGTGACTCTATACAATAAATGGATAAGGCATTGATCATAAGTTATGATACAAATTGATGCAATTGTTTCGTTACAGAAAGTACATATAAATCAAATCAAATTTACTTTTCTATAATGAAGAATCAAACTATTGGTCTTCACTTATTTGTAATAATATTTCTTTGAATTATAGGTAGCTATTGTAATCAAGGAGTTATTAAAAATCTAAGAAGAATTGCCACCATTATCTACTATAGGGGATAGATCTAGAGAGAAGAGTGTGAACGAATGAACTATGAAAAGGAATATTAGAAAATATCTAGTTATTCTCATCCCTAAGGTCCACCCACCTTGGCCCTATAGAGCCTAAAGTGTAGAGAGTCCTCGTGATTCTATGGAAGTTGGTCCAGATCTAAAGAGAATTCGGTTGAATATAGGAAGTAGCTAACCCTTAGACTGAGTCTTCTCTTCTACATCTAGTCTCATGAAACCCAAGGTGACAACCATGTATACGTCCATTAGACTATTCATTTATTGCCATGCAAACTTGATAGGGATACATAAAAACCTTATTCATTCCTTATATCCCTAGGTCCTTTATTTCCTTCACATTGAATGAAGATTTTGAAGTTGTGATGATGTAATTACCTCTTTTCGCTCCATCACCCCAATTCATTACTTAACTGTCAAAGGGGTAGCAAAGACGTGACATAGTTTTCTCAACAACTAGCGTAGCTTTATAGCTCAGAAGGATAGCATCTAGTTTCAAGTCGCAAAGTTGCGACTAACCATACATCGCATGGTCATAGGTCAAGTTCTTTCTTAACAAAACCTCAAGGGGCCCATGATTTTCATAACCATTAGACCTTGTTAAATCAATGGCTGGTGTATTTGTACTTTCTAAAGATGAATGAAGTTTAGCCAATGTGGGAATACAAGACTTTGACACATTTCTTGGTGGGCTAGGTGCATACAAGGTCCTCAATTGCATTGTTGCAAGGTTTAACAAGAAGTTAGGACTTTTAGAAATTAAGCAGGAAAACCTAAAAAATTAAGTAGGAAAACGTTTGCGCATTCTTAAAAATGTGAACAATGTAAATCCACTTTTAAGAATCTAGGGAAAAAAGTCATTATGGTAACAAAATTTTAGGAATTTTTTCTAGGGCATAACCAAACAAAAGACACACAATCCCTAATTTCAAATGGATAACTAGGTTTTTCACTGTAATTTTGCAAAATTTTAAAAATGTGAAAAATCAAGCCAACATCCTGAATATGGATGACCTTTGAATGCACCTTGCATCCATATTTTCTTCCATGATGACCATTGTACCTGCTATCAAATCTCCTTGCAATCAACAACCTTTGAACTCACCTTCAATTCAATCTATACATATACATATATAGAAAATAATTTCATATAACTAGCTAAATTTTGTATCCGAATAATGTAGGGAAGAGCCATGACAGGATTTTCTAGATTCACAAACAATGATCTTGCAAGCCTTGTAAATAAATTTACAATGCTTGGTCCTGTTGCTTATCTAGATAATGTTACTTTTCCCCTATCAAGAATTGCAACAATAATCAACCTTGATCAAGTACTTTTTTGTAATTGTTTGTTAACTACATTTCTATACTTTAATTCATATGTAGACCAACTTTCTTTAATGCTTACCATTTTTTCTGAAAGGTATATTTTTCTCTAGGCATCTACAAAAGCAATACATCAAGTTGTAGAATCATCTATTGAATATCAATACAAATTTATGAATACAATAAAATAAAAATTTATGAATATCAATATTGCATTTTACATTCTCTCTTTTATGTTGATTTAATCATTCTTTAAATCACATTTGGGGAGTGAAAGCTCTCAAAGCACTCTAAAGCCCTATCAACGAGCTTTGCTCGTCCCCCATTTTTTGGGCCCATACAAGGCCATTTAGGCTGGGGTCCCATGGAAGGGGGCTCCCTATAAAATAGAGAGGAAGTCGCTTGCTATTTTTTAGGGAATATTTTAGAGTTAGCGGTCCCATGATTTATGCTGTTCAAAATTATAGCTTCGAAATTTAAGGAAGATATGCATTTAAAATAAGCTAAAAAATTTAATTCCCTCTAAAATTACATTTTAGTTAAAATCTAAAATTTAGATTATTGACAAATGGCAAAAAGCATTCCTAAGCTGGTGGGGCTATTTCCAGCCCCGCCCCTTTTTCACCCGGTTCCTAAAAATGTGGGGCTTCTACTTTTCAGTAGAAGATTCTAAATAATCTTGTAGCAAATTTATATTTTTCTCATGAGACCACCCACTTCCTAGAAAATAGAACTTAAGCCCCCCTCATGGAACCGTACCCTTAGTGCCTCAAATTTGATTTTGAAGTACTCTTAGGGGGTCTCCAAGCAACTTAAAACTACAATAACTTTCAAACTGTAAAGCCTTTTGACCTGATTCTTTTTTTGGAGTGCTTTACATTATAATTATAATCATCCCTCCAACTTACACCCTCTAACTCATCATAATTATGGCTTAGTTACAAAATAACCTATTTTCTACATTGGCATGTATCCCAAGGTGCTTAAAAACTCTAACCTAGAAAACCAATAGTAGAGTTATGAGAGTTGGCATCTCCATTTGACCCAAATGGGTATCCAAGAATGAAAACACATACAAAAACTAACACTAAGCATTTTTTTGGGTGATACAGGATTGTCCTTACACCATTAGATGCTCCTGCATCAGTAATTAATACCATAATTAAATATTATATGCCTAATGTTTAGCTTAAAAGTAAAATAGGGATAATATGTGACTTAATAATTAAATCTAAATGATTTCATTAATAAGAAAATATCTTACTACTCTAACAACCCCCATTAAGATAAATTTAGATAATAGGTAGAAGTTGAAAAATACAACTTCACAAAACCCAAAGAACACTTGCATGCAAGAACCTATCATAAAGAAGTAGAGAGAAGAAAAAGGTAACAATTTATGCTCTGAAAATACTGAAGATCTATTTCAAAGATGATGGAATTAATTTACATAGAGAAATCAATCCTTATAAAGTGAGATCAAAACCCTAAAAGATAACTAACCTAGGTTTCATTAAAATAATTAATTATAAAATGCCTAATGTTTATCTATAGTAAACTAGAGATAATAAGTGACTTAGTAATTAAATAAAAAATATTTAATTAATAAGAAAATGTATTATTACTCTAATAGAAGTAAACGATATGGATATGTAGCTCATGTGGGCTCTTGGTGCAGGGGCACCTAGGTAAGGCTCATGGAAGATCTAGGGTTCCTAAGTTGTTTTGGCTTGTAGTGGTACTAGCCACACCACTAGGGTAAGAAAGCGACTAGCTTGGTCCTAAGTTGAGGTGCGTTAAGTATAGGAAGGCTTTTTAGGCC
This sequence comes from Cupressus sempervirens, assembly GCA_028749045.1. NCBI lineage: Eukaryota > Viridiplantae > Streptophyta > Pinopsida > Cupressales > Cupressaceae > Cupressus > Cupressus sempervirens. The sequence goes on along the minus strand of CM053787.1, from coordinate 362,894,296 downwards.
TTAGTTGCAAGTATGCTCATTTTAGGTCAAATGGGGTATTTGTGTAATTTTAAGAGAAGAATGGCCAAGCAAGGTATTTAAGGTCCTTTTCAATGTTTTAAACCCTTAGATAAGCATTTGGTAAAGTATTATGGGCTTAGAATTAAATTTTCATATCAAATTCTAAAAGTTTTTTAATTTTATTTTTTCTGGATTTGATTGTATGAACAATTTTTTTACATCAACATTTTGGATTACACTTCGTGATCCATCATCAGGATGCATGTAAAAGTTGTTGAAAAGTTGTCAATGTTGTCATTGATAACATTGACAACATTTTCTTGCATAGGAAAAATTTGGTATTTTGGGTTTCATAACTATCTAAAACCATTGTATTAGACCTTGGTCAACTATTTAAGGTCAGACTTGACCTGTTGATGGGGTTGGCTTAATTGAAAAGGTGTGTGTACGAACTGAAACAAAGCAATAATAGTGACAATTCATGTTTTTTGAAGTTTTTGGAATTTTAATGGATTGAAATTAGGTCTGTAGTATTTGGAGGTGTTAGAGTAGTTCATCTTAAGATTTTTTGCAATATTAGTTGGATTTTTGTGGGTTTCTAGTTAGGTGTTTAAATTATTTTGTTTTTTACATGTCTATTGTCTTGAACTAGGCAACTGGTAAAGATAGGGCCATAGATCCTCTTCCCACTTTGGAATCTACATAGGCTCTTGGGACTAGGGAGATGACTCCATTTACATATTGTATAGTGAAGCAAGGGCCTTGGAAAGAAATGGAGACATTTTTGAGGTGATGCCCTAGGCGAGCCAAAGTTGCATGGCTAGGGATCACAATGAATTGTAGAAGTGTTTAGGAGGATTGAAGGTGTAGATAGCTTCAATCAAAGATTGGAGAAAGGTAGAAACATGAGCACAAAATTCCCAAACCCAATGCAAAGTTTTGATGAAATATTTTAGGAGGGAGAAGTGAAGCATTTTCTAGATAGGCTTGAAAAGCCTTAAACCCTTTTTTTTAGGCACATTTTGTAGGTTGTACTATACAGACAATTTGGAGGCCATAGACCTAGGAAAATATTTTGGGTCTCTGAAAAGGGTGTGTGCATCAATAGTTAGTTTCCCTCCTTGTTAAGGAATTTTTTAAGTTATTCAATATTTTCATCAAAGGCAGGGCTAATTGCATGTAGCTTTATTTGGGTAGCAACTCTTGTGTTTTTGTGAACTCGACTAGGGTTCTAATCTCAAAAGTGGTTTTAGGTCTTGGGAAGGATTCAAATGACCTCATAAGGTTCTATGTCTATGGGAGGAATGCCTATTGATACATTGGAAGTAGGATGTGGAATTGGTGGAGAGGAAGTATTGAGGGTTAGTACAAGCCTAAGAAGCAATGGATGGAGTTGTAGTTCCTTTTAGTTGATGTTCACTGGTTGAAGGAGGTAGGATCTCATAGTTAAGATCCTAAGGAGAATAGAGTAGTGATTAACCCAGGTATTAGGTTAGAAGAAAGACCTAAGGAGGCCCTAGAGTGAGTTGGAGTAGGAGCAAGACTAGTGTTACATCAGAGTGGTATCAAAGCGGGTTAAGGATTTGGGAATCAAGTAAATGTCTACAACTCCTGAAGAATCAGTAGGTGAGTCAAGTATGGTGATAAATTCAAAGATAACCAAAGAGGTTGATGAGAAAAAGGAGAAGAATAGGCTCCTTGAAGATGCTTTAGAAGAAGTGAAGATAAAGTTAGATGCAGTTGCTAATGCAACCAAGAAAAAGGAAGAAGAGAGCAATAATAAGGGGTAAGGAGATAGAAGAGGAAGATGTTGTCCTTGAACCAAACCCTATCTTGAATAAAGAGCCTTTCTTCAAGGCCATAAAATCCATAGGAGGAAAAGCCTTGGAAGTTGTTCCATTGTTTAGTGGGAAGATGGACATTGATGTAGTAATGGATTGGATAGATGAAATGGAGAATCACTTCAAATGTGAAGGAGTGACAAAAGAACAAAAGCTCAAGGTAGCTAAGTCAAGAATCAATGGTTCAACATTAACATGGTGGAAATATGTCCAAGATAAGAGAATTAGGATGGGTAATAAGGCCAATAGAAAATTAGAATGAAATGGTAACCAAACTAAAAGAGAATATCTTACTAGAGGACTATGAGATTCAACTTCACAAGAGGCAGAAAGGACTGAAGGAGAAAGACATGGATGTGGCTTCTATTACCAAGGAGTTTCAAAGGTTATGTCTTAGGTCCAAAAAGTAAGAAGAGGAACCAATAAAAGTGGCTACATACTTGGGTGGCATCAAGTGGAATATTCAAGAAGAGTTAAGCTTGTGGACACCTACTATTGTTCTGAGATGCCATCAACTAGCCTTAAAGGTGGAAGAAAATAATATGAAGAAGGTGGACTCTAACTTCAAAGACAAAGGTAAGGGAAGGAATCAGAGGGGACAAAGAGGAGGATATCAAAGTAGAGGTAGTGAGTAGAGGAACCAAGGGGAGACCAAACTCACTAGGAAAATTACTAAAAGCACTCCTAGAGGAGGTTATAGTAGAGGAAGGGGTAACCAAGGAGGCTCTAATAGAGGCAACAACTCAGGAAGAAGTAATTCCTATTTTTCTAGCATGAAGTTCTATAACCGTGGTCAATTAGGCCATCAAGCATATAGGTGTCCTAATAAACCTTCTTCCTCCAACCATGACAAGAGAGTGGCATATGCTCAAGAGGATAACTCTAGTGGAAAAGAACCTGAAGTGGATCACATAGAATCAGAGAAAGGTGAAAACCTCATGTTTAGGAGGGTATTGATCAAGCAACTAGCTCAAGATGAACCTAAGCATAGGAGAGATTTTTTTAGGATCAGATGCAAGATTCTTGGGAAGGTCTATAAGATAGTAGTGGATTCTGGCTCTACTAACAATATAATATCATAGCAGGCAACCAACAAGATCAAACTAATCAAGCTACCCCATGTGAATCCCTATAAGGTAACTTGGATCAACAAGGGTCAAAGCATCTTAGTAAATGAATAGACTTGGGTTGATTTATCTATAACGGGGTATAAGGATAGGTTGTTATGTGACATTTTACCCATGGATGCTTTCCATCTACTATTCCGTAGACCTCGATAGTTTGACAGAGAGGCAGTGTATGATGGAAAAAATAATTCCACATCATTCAAAAAAGGAGGCAGATTTTTCAAGATCTAATCTCTGTGGAAGGAGATGAACCATAGTCTAAGACTCCCAGTATGTTTCAATATAGTGGAAAGGAATTTGTTAAGGATCTCAAGGATGATGAGAGTCAAAGCTTTGTAGTTGTACTAAAGACCAAAGGAGAGCAAAAGATAGTCAAAGAGCCACTACCAGTAGAGATACAAGAATTGCTTGAAAAGTACAAAGAGATTGTAAGTGATGGAGCTCCTACCACTTTACCTCATAGGAGGGTGATAAGCCATCAAATTGACTTTTTCAATGGTGCATCCCTACCAAACAAAGCAACATATAAGCTCTAGAACTTGGAAGTAGTAAGACAAGTAAAAGAACTATTGGATCAAGACCTAATTAAGAAGAGAATAAGTCTATGTGCAGTCCATGTTGTACTAGCATCCAAGAAGGGAGGAACGTGGAGACTATACATAGATTCAAGGGCCATAAATAGGATCACAAACAAATATAGGTTTCCCATACCTAGGATTCAAGATCTCATAGATTGTCTTGGAGGGGCAATGTACTTCACAAAGTTGGATTTGAAAAGTGGATATCATCAAATCAGGATTAAGGAAGGGGGTGAATGGAAAACAACATTTAAGACAACAAATGTGTTGTATGAGTGACTTGTGATGCCATTTGGCCTCTCAAATTCTCCTAGTACATTCATGAGGCTTATAAATGAAGTACTTAAGGATTTCACTAGAAGGGTTGTGGTTGTATATCTAGATGATATACTAATATTCAAAAAAATAAAGGAGGAGCACATTAAACATGTTGAGGATATATTGCAAAGGTTCCATAAGGAAAACTTTCTATTAACCTTGAGAAGTGACTTTTTCAAACAAGAGCTTGTGTATTTGGGCTTTCTGGTGTCAAAGGGGTCCTTGAAGATGGATCAAGAGAAGGTTACAGCTATTCTCAACTAGCCACCACCTACCACATCTACTGAGGTAAGGATTTTTCATGGTTTAGCCTAGTTTTATAGAAAATTCATTAGGAATTTTAGTGGTATATGTGCACCTTTTTTAGACACCATTAAGGGTGGAGTCAAGAATAAGTTCAAATGGACCTGAAGCAGGAAAATCCTTTTAGTTGTTGAAGAAACAAGTAGCCACCCATCTGCCTTATAGTTGCCTAGTTTTGAGAAGCTCTTCACCATAGAATTTGATGCAAGTGACTTGGCAATAGGAGTGTTGAATCAAGAAGGTAGGCCAGTAGCTTTCTTTAGTGAAAAATTAAATGAAGCCACTTGAGAAGAAGTATTCTTCTTATGACCTAGAACTCTATGCCCTAGTTTAGTCTCGTAGGAAATGTATACATTATTTATTTCCCAAGGGATTTATTGTATTCATTGATAACCAAGCCCTAAGTTATATTAAGACTCAAGAAAATTTAAGTAATAGGCATTTGAAATGGATGGAGTACTTAGAAGCATTCACTTTCACAATCAAGCATATAAAACAGGGAAAATGAACAAGGTAGCAAATAAATTAAGCAAGAAATTATTAACTGTCCAAGAGATTCAGCTACAAAGCATTGTGGTAGGGAGTTTCAAGCATCTCTACAAGGAGGATGAAAACTTTGCAGAAGTATATAAGGTATGTTCTGATTTTCTAAACCATTTCCATAGCAAGTTCTATGAATTTACGCTATAGGATGGGTTACTATTTAAGGGTAACTAGATATGTGTTCCAAGAGGATCAATGAGGGAGAACCTCATTCAAGGAAACCACAATGGGAGACTAAGTGGTCACTTTGGTGTGAAAAAACTCTAGAGTTAGTCCAAATATTCTACAATTGGTTGAAACTAGTAAACGTTGTGACTAAGTATGTTGTGTATGAAAGCCAATGGTGGAATGAGTAATGCAAGTTTATATCAATCATTATCGGTCCCAAATAGGCCATGGGAGTGTGTAATCATGGAATTCATAATAGGTCTTCCCAAGATAAAATAGGGATATGACAATATTTATATAGTGGTTGACAAATTCAGCAAAATGGGGCATTTCATACCATGCAAAGCTAACAATGATTCTAGCCACATTGCACACTTATTCTTTAAAGAGGTCGTGAGGATTCATGGACTTCCATTGAGTATTATTTCAGATAGGGATGTGAAGTTCATGAGCTATTTTTGGAAGATCTTGTAGAGCAGACTTGGTATAAACCTTTCATTTGGTTCAGCCTACCATCCTCAAACAGATGGCTAGACTGAGGTGGTTAATAGAGTGTTAGGTAATCTCTTGAGATGCCTAACTAAAAATTATGGGAAAACATGGGATGTTATCATTCCTTAAGAATAATATGCTTACAATGACACTAAGAACAAAAACACAGGCAAAAGCCCATTTAAAATTGTGTATGGGATGCATCCAAGGGGTGTATGTGAATTCAGAGATCTTGGAGGCATAGAATATATGAGTGGACAAGCTTAGGACTTCACTTAAACTATGAAAGAAATCCAAGAGTAGGTGAAGAAGACTATCCAAGATTGCACACAAAAGTCGAAAGACAAGGTAGATGAGAAGAGGAGAGACATTCAATTTTCTATAGGAGATTATGTCATGGTACACTTGAACAAATCAAGATTGCAGAAAGGTGTGCCAACCAAACTACAAATGAAGAGAGTGGGACCTTGTAAAATCATAGCAAACTATGGAGCCAATGCTTATAAGATTGATTTGCCATCAGATTTGGGCATTTCTCCTATTTTCAATGTGTGTGACTTGGTTCAATTCAAAGCTCCATTGCCTGAGATTGCTCACAAAAGCCAAGGAGTCACTACTGATATGGACCCTACAGTGTTGCCTTTACCAAACAAGTTGGAAGTTGAGAAGGTGTTGGACTCCAAAGTCAAGAAAGCTACTAGGAATCAGGTGTATATGGACATCTCATCAAGTGGAGACAAAACCAGATTCAAAAGAAAATTGGATTTTTGAGGAAGACTTCAACAAAGTGGGCATCTCCAAAGACATCTTGTCCACAAGAGTGGCATAGTTTTTCTTTGTGGGGGAGTATGGTGTAGGGGTACCTCAGTAAGGCTCATGGAATACCTGTTGTGAGATTGTTGGAAGATTGGTTTGATGATGATATGTTACATTCATGACTAATTTTGTCATTGATGTTAACATAGCATGTTTGATGTTTTCTATGGTATATGACAAAAGAACAGCAGAAAGATCAAGTTGGTACGGATGACTAGTTGAGCATGATAACCACCCGAGGTTATGGGAGATAGTTTTGAGTATCTAGCATATGCAGTTAACATCAAAAGCAAAAAAGGATAAGTCTAGAAGAAGTTATGTAAGTTTTGGTGATGTCTGTTATGAGATAGAGTTTAGAGGCATGTTCTGGTAAAGTTGTTAAATCTCTTAGCAAAGTTGATATCTTGAGGTTCGACGTTGAGGACATGAAGAAGACATGTTGAGAATGACGTGGCTAAGTTCTCTTATCATAATATTTCGTGTACGAAAAGATATTCAAGTTGCAAGGCTAAAGATTAAGGTTATCGCTAAGTGTAACGTGTTCTTAATGTGGTCCTATAATAATTAATTGAGAAGGCCTAATAGTCTACTCAAGGAATTTTTTTATGGACTTGATATAAAGGAAGGATGTTTTCCTTTATCATGTAATGGATGTATGCAAATTGTGGATGTTCGAGAAGCAGGAGAGAGTATAGACTGTGAAGTTGAGCAGAGCACTGCAGAAGTCAAGGAAACTTCATTGCCAAGGTTTTGATGAGTGATTTGAGGTTTTGTATTTGGATTTGAGGTTCGTGACCTAGTCTACAAGGTCTGATAGAGATTGGTCTAGTTGAAAAGACAAGGGAAAGAACAAGGAAATAAGAAGAAAATAGTAAACTATTTGTTTGAGCAGTGAGCTCTTCTTGTAGTTGAAATTGCATGTTTGGGCAATGGGCTCATCTTGCATACATTGTACCACAACTCCTAATATGGTTAGCACAACTCCTAATAGGGTTGGAATCTCCTAGCATGGATTCAAAGTCTCCTAACAGGGACTCATTGTACTAAATTTTGTAATAGACTCCTAACAAGGTCCATCCTTTTAACAAGGAATATTTATATTAGTACATCATCTTGTGGGCATCATTCCCACAAGGGTTGTCCCTCTGATCAAAGGTTTCCCTAGTCAACATATCTGGTGTAATTGTTCGTGTGCATCTTTGTATGGTTGTTGTTTACTTTGGTTGAATGGATAAGTTTGTTCAAAGAAGCTAAGTGTTTTAATTGTTGGATAATTGATTCACCCCCACCCTCTCAGTTATCTTGGTGGACTATTGTTTCTAACAATATCTAGGGTTCCTAAGTTATTTTAGTTTGTATTGGTACTAGCCACACCACTAGGATAATAAAGGGACTAGCTTGGTCCTAAGTTGAGGTGTGTTAAGTATATGAAGGCTTGTTAGGCCTTAGTTGTTCTTAGTTGCAAGTATGCCCATTTTAGGTCAAATGGGGTATTTGTGTGATTTTGAGGGAAGAATGGCTGAGAAAAGGGACTTAAGGTCCTTTTTCAATATTTTAAACCCTTAGATAGGCTTTTGGTATAATTTGGTGGGCTTAGAATCAAGTTTACATATAAAATTCTAAAAGTTGTAAAAGTTGTTGAAAAGTTGTCAATGTTGTCATTGACAACATTGACAAAATTTTCTTGCATAGGAGAAACTTCATAATTTTGGTTTCATAAACATCTAAAACTATTTGTATTAGACCTCGGTCAACTATTTAAGACTAGACTCGACCAACTGCTGGGGTTGGCTTAGTTGCAAAGGTGTGTGTATTGACTAAAACAAAGAAATAGCAACGACAATTCTTTTTTTTAAAAGTTTTTGGCATTTTAATGGATTGAAATTAGGTCTGTAGTATTTGGAGGTTTTAGAGTAGTTCATCTTAAGATTCTATGCAATATTAGTTTGTTTTTTTGTTGGTTTCTAGTTAGGTGTTTAAATTATTCTATTTTTTGCTTGCCTGTTGTCCTAAATTAGGCAACTAGTAAAGATGGGGTCATAAATCCTCTTCCCATTGTGGAATCTACACAAATTCTTGGGATTAGTGATATGAATCCATTTAGATACTTTACAATGAAGGAGGGGCCCTGGAAAGAAATGGAGACATTTTTGAGGCGATACCTTAGGCAAGCCAAAGTTGCATGGCTAGAGATCACAATGGATCATAGAAGTGTTTAGGAGGATTGAAGGCATAGATAGCTTCAATCAAAGCTCATAGAAAGATAGAAGCATGAGCACAAAAGTTCCAAACAAAATGGGAAGTGTTGATGAAATATTTTAGGAGGGAGAAGTGAAGTATTTGGTAGATAGGCTTGACAAGCCTTAAACCCTTATTTTTAGGCACATTTGTGGTTTGTTTTGTACGAATAGTTTGGGGGTCATAGACCTAGGAAATATTTTGAGTCTCTAAAAAGGGTGTGTGGATCAATAATTAGTTTCCCTCCTTGTTAAGGACTTTTTCAAGTTATTCAATATTTTCATCAAAGGTAGGGCTAATTGCTTGTAGCCCTATATGGGTAGTAGCTATTGTTTTTTTGTGAACTCGATTAGGGTTATAATCTCAAAAGTGGTTTTAGGTCTTGGGAAGGATTAAAACAACCTACTAAAGTACTATGTCTATGGGAGGAATGCATGTTGACCAGTTGGAAGTAGGATGTGGAATTGGTGGAGAGGAAGCATTGAGGGTTAGTACAAGCCTAAGAAGCAATGGATGGAGTTGTAGTTCATTTCAGTTGATGTTCACTAGTTGAAGGAGGTAGGATCTAATAGTTAAGATCCTAAGGAGAATAGGGTAGTGAGTAACCCTATTAGGTCAAAAGAAAGACCTAAGGAGGCCCTAGAGTGAGTTGGGGTAGGAGCAAGCCTAGTGTTACTTCAACTCTATTGCAGATCAATCTAAAAACATCCAATAAGATAGATTGAATCAATATTTCATATATCCATTCATGCAACTCCAAGTCATGACAAAAAGATAATGTACTCAATTGATGTTAATTTTTAGTAAAATAATCTTAACCATTTCTATTATAATAGGCTCATATATATATATATATATATATATATATATATATATATATATATATATATATATATATATATATATATATATATATATATATACTATAATCTTCTAGCTATTGATTATTGCCTCCTCAAATCTAGGAGAAGATTTATTATGCATGAAACAAGTATTAATCACAAGAAAGTCCTATTAGGATTGTACAACTATAGTCATATTAGAATGTGACTATCTATTTCGTTTGAGGTGATAGACCTAATAAATTATTTATTGGAAATAATGGTTCTCCTATTTGAAAAAATATTCAAGCACTATATGTTCCTCCCCACTAGTCAACAAAATTAAGCTTATCTTGTTTAACTATTTTAGACACATCTTGTTTGTGGATGCAATAACTACCACAATCTTTAGATGTTAGATATGACTCAACTAACTAATCATTGAAGTGTTCCAAGAAATGTAAGAATGCAAAATATCACATATAACACATATTCATTGATTTTCGTCATATTTAATCATGCATTTAAGTATATTAGCATAATGCACTAAACATCAAAAAATATCATATACATATCTTCAAATTATTGAAAAAGGTCAAATTTAGAAGCAAGTCTAAATCATAATAAGCATATAAAAGTCAAACTAAAGTCTAGTAAAACCATATAAAAGGGCAAATTACTAGACCCATCATCCTAATTTTTTGGGGGGGTTGTAGGGAAATTCCTAAGAATCGATGAAAGAGTTTGAGGGAAGTAATCCTTCGTATGCTCTTTTCTAAGATTTTCATTAGATAAGACACTTCATTTAATGGGTAAAATCTTGTAGGAGACAAAGAGTTTAATTTGTTCAAAATAAATAGATAAAAGTTAACAAATCAATGTTAATGTGAATAAAAGTAATTTTAGTTTTTAGACTATTTAAAAATATATATATGTAAGCTTGCCTCTTTCTTGTGATGGCAACATGATTTGTATAAGAAATTGCTTTAGATCTCCTACGAGTGTTTGTGGGATAGTTTAATCATATTTTTGGCAAGATATATAGAAAAAAAAGCGTGTGGTTGTTTTGTTTCTTATGTAGGTCATAATGTGTTTAGGATTGGTACAAATTGAACATCAGATTTGAATCAAATCATAATGCTCACTTGTTATAACATGAGTACATCATATTTTTTATAACACAAATTTGTTATTAAATATTTTTACTCGAAGAAAAAAATTTGCCACTTTTTGAACCTCCTTGCCTACAACATTGTTTGTGTGCATACCCCAACATCCATACATAGATATAAGTCCACCAAGGAGTACTAAATATTGTCTATGTTGTGCAAGACAACAATGATTATACCATAAAAACACATTGATCACTAGTATGATACTTGAATCTATCATCCTTTGTAAAAAATTGATTCATACTAGGCATGGGGTAGTAGTGCTTGAGACTTGATCTACAAGTTTCTAAAGCCAAAATAAAATAAATTCTTGATGTCATTCTTTATAGCCAAGACAAATAGGAAACTTAAAAACACTTGTGATTGCCCTCCACATTTATTAATTATTTCTATGCTTGTGCAAGATTAATGTAATTTTTAGAGTCCATCATGTTAGTTTGTTGCATCTATGGATTAAATTATGTGAGGGTTTTCATCATCAACATTTCAGATAATTCTACATCATTTTTTCCTCTCTTTGTCTAATGTTGCATTGTTATGATGGATCATGTAGTATAATCTGAAACGTTGATGATGAAAAATCACATACATTTTCATCTTAAAAAGTAACAATCTACCTGTTTTTTTCTTTCTTTCTTCTTTTTTTTTTTTTTAAGATTGCAGGAATCAATGCAACACGGCCCCCCTATAAACTGTAGTGTGCCTGATAAACTTTTTAACGTGACTGGTAGCACTGGCGCAACACGTCCACTGGTACCACGAGGACAGGGGAGGCTAGAACCCATGACCAACCCCCTGCAACAGGGAAGATTTAGCCAACCGAGCTAGGGGCCCCGCCCAACAATCTACCTGTATGTTACCAATGTAAGATCTATAGGTTTTATCTTCTATAGATACTCTTTAATACAACTACTACTAAAATGTATTCTCTTTAGAATTACACAATTGGAGAGTTAAGGAAATAAATGTTGAAAAAGAGGAGCAACCCAAAAGATGTGATTCTATGAAAAGTTTTTGGTTAATATAATTCTATTCCCCTCTTTATTTTAAAAAGTCTCAAAGAAAATTGCATCCATAAAATGCTACAATTAAACAATTATTCCTTTTTAACATAACAAAATGAAGTATAAAATTGTCAATAGTTTTACTTGATCATTTGGATATTTAAAGTTTAAGTAGACTAAATACATACAACTATTTAATGACACTTCAGTCTTTTGATAAAGTTGAATATTCTAAGTCTACCTAGAATCAAGTTTTGTTAATTTCAAGTTCTTCACATCCTAACTCATAAAAGAAATTTGCTACATAATCATACTCTCATATGAAATCAAAAAACTATGAAACTTTATAACAAAAAATTTAATCAAATAATAGCTGAATAAAATTTCACATTGTAATTTATAAAGGACCGAGAGCTACATTAAGAGTACAATTATGATATATTAAAAAAGTGCTTCTGAAATTTAAAAAAAATAATAATAATAGTCACAATTATGACCTATTAAAAAAGCGCTTCTGAACTAAAAAAAAAAAAAAAAAACTCTCTATGTTTTGTGGAACATTTCCGATTGCTCTTAACCAATAATCATCACACCAAAATTTAACTCTACATAGAAAAAATTTTAAAGGTGAAAATAGTATGATTATTTTGAATTATTCAAAATTAGATCTAATGCAGCTGACACATGGAGAGAGTCGCAGAAAAATTGTAAATTGGTACAGTTGAGAAAAGCAGAAATGATGAATGGTACTATTACTGCAAATAAGAAACGCAGAAATGATGATTGGTCCTTTTACTACAAATAAGAAACGAATCCAATGCAATGCTAATGCCGGTGGCAGAGGAGATAATCAATCTGCTGCGCGGAAGGAGATATTGAAAGCAAGGAATCCAAGTGAATGCAGCCATTCAATGGCGTCGAAGGGTCCTTCTATAAAACTGAAAGCCCTGGTATTCTCTCCATAAGCATAGAGCTCCATGAGAGCATACCATGCTCTGTGAGTAGGATGGGCGAAATCCCAGAAGAATTTTTCATCCACATTATCACAAACCTCAAACAAAGCTTTTCCTTTTTCATCCACTTCTCCGCACATTCCGATCCCGCCTTTCACATCACAGCACGGCACGAACAAATCCACCAAACCTGCAAATCGATACGCCATTGAAAAATACAGGAACCTAGGAAAACTTGGAAAACAAATGAGAGAAACACTTGAAAGATGTGTGTTTTGTACCGTATTGTGCATGATGGGAGAAAATGTACTCAGTTGCTGAGACCATGTCTGGAATTATAATGGAAATTTCCTTTAAATGCAATCTCAGATGCTTCAAATTCTCCATCAGTGACGTGCTATGGAGTTTTATAATGCGATTGTATCTGGGATCACAGGATTTCTTGCCTATTTCAGGTGCGCATCCAAGCGCAGCAATGTTACTCACCACAAAATTCCGCAGCCCGCACTCGTACAGATCCTTCACAACCTTTATTATGCCTCTTACAACAGGTTTCACCGCAGCTTCCAGCCCCTGTTTAATGTACTTCATTAAAATTTTAGCAAACAAATTTACTGATCAATAAAGCGAAAAAGATGTAGAATTACTTCAATTGAGCCGTTTCTCCTGTCCCTGAGCGCACCGTAGTCGTTGCCAGCGGCCGAGATGAGCACGACAGAGCGCGAGAGTTTGTGAGAATCGAACCCTGGACTTGCTGCAATCAACTTCTTAAACTGCTTCACCTGTTGTGGAACTGTTGTGAAACCGAATGCATCAAATATTGCACTCCCGCCGACCGCAAAATTCACTCCCCGTCTAATCTTCCTGAAATTCGGTCCGCATCCATGATTTTTCAGCTGCTCATAAGATACTGGACAAGGAAGCCCTAAAATATCCGCTGCAATCCAGAACAACAATAATAAGAAGCCGCGCCTAGTTTAAAACCCTTATTTTCCACAAATTAGTGTGTGCAAGCAATGCATACCCCATAAATCAGTCTGGATCTTGCCAGAAGAAAATCTGCCTGCTGGATAGCCCGGCCATGAGAATCCGTATGGCTTTCTCCATGGCTGGTTTAGTGTTTCGTTGTACGGATCATGATTTCCAGTGTCTGCGTATGAGTCTCCGAAAACAAATAAAGCTTCTGCCTTCTCTGCATTGCCTTTTCCTGCAAATCAATACATTTAATTATCTCAAACAAAGTTAGCCCTAAAATGTGTGCTTTGAAAGGGTTAGATTCATCATACCTACAAATATGTTGAAAAAGCTTAGCAGAAACAGAGAGCTGAAATAAATGACGTGCATATTTTCAGATGGCAGACGTTAAAGATCGAAGGATATCTAAAACAGGCATAAAATTTCAAGAGTTATTGCTCCGTTCGAAGGTGAATTTGATATTGTACTGTTTGTGCCGAGCGATTTAGGAAGATATTCATGAATTTATGGGCAGAAATTCGGGGAAAGACAAGAAAAACGTTGGATGTACTTTCATGGATGATGGTGCTTTTCCTGTGATCTTCCAGAAAGTCAGCTCTGCTTTCTCAGTGTCCTCAGAGTTAAACAGCGTGCTCGTTTTTTAAACTTGAGTCACGGGCATGAAATATTTTATGCATTTGAAATCTGATTAATTGTTGTGATGTTTTGCTTTTAACCACCTATTACATGACATAGCCTCTTAGGGCCCGTTTGGTGGGCAGAATAGGAATACGTATTCCGGAATACATATTCTGGAATAGAACGTATTTCTGTTTTCCGTTTGGTTCAGCCAATATTTGATGGGAATTTGCGGACCCAAAAATTTATATTTTCTAAAATTTAAAAAATGGAATAGGAATATGTATTCCAATAACACCTATTTGGGTGGAATTGCAAAACTCCATTTTTGGGCCAAAATTGGAATACATATTTCTATTTTACTTCGTATTCCAATCCCGTTTTGGTGCATCCAAACAAGGAATTCAAAATTTTTGGAATACGTATTCCTATTCCGTTCACCAAACGGGCCATATTGTAGTATTTTGGTAGGCTCTTTCTTTTTATCTTGTTTTATTTTATTTTTAAAATTCTACATGTTCTCTTACAATGGCTTAATATGACCCCACTTGTTTGGAAATTAGAGAAGTTGCATTTGGATTGGGATATTTTGGTCTTTTTATTTGGTAGGAGATATATTAGTTGTGTAATTAATTTAAATTTATAGAGTTCAAGAAAATGTCATTGTAGAGTGAGCCTCCATATCATACTTATTGCACCAAACTCTTTTAAGCAATACATAATTCAATTGATCACTCTCTTTGCATGGAAGTAGAATGTCATCACATAGTGAGTTAGATCTAAAATATCATATGTATTGCACCAAAAAATTTAGGGTAAAAGTCAACTAAACAATATATGATTCAATTGATCACTCTCTTTGCATAGAAGAAGAATGCCATGTATGATAATGAAATGATTGTGTTGGGTGAGAGTTATTTTCAAGACCTTTTGGTGACAAGTTATGGTATTTATGTGTTGGGGTCAAGTTTGTTATTGAGTGACTCATTGAAGTGGTTCTGTGGTTATTAATCTCTTGTGACAAAGAGAGGTCCTTGTCACTAATCTTGTGTAATTTGTTTGTTGCAAAGAGATGAAAGGTGTCTCATCTTCATTGTTCTAGCTCTATGAATTCTTTTGATAGTCGGAGATCCCTTGAATGAAAATCTTCCCTCATCCACTTCATTCATTTGATTGATATCTCTCCGTTAAGAACTTTTCTTGTTCTCAAACTTCGTCTTTGGTGGGTCCTCAAACTAACACGTTTTATTTAAAATTTGACTGAATGTCTTCTACATCCAATGAATTTTTTAAAGTGTTGTTTGATCTTGAAGTTTGTTTGACTTTGTGTATGGTTAACTTGTTCTTTTATTGTTTTGAGTTGATTGATTTTTGATTTTATACCTTATGGTGCTACTGAGGGCTTCTACTTTCTTTGTAATTTTTTTGTGATTTTGTGATTTAAGTTTGTCTAAATGACCTAACTTATGTATGTACACAATTAAAATCTAAGAAATGTTGTTGTACTTTTGGATCTAAATATGATTGCTACATTTTTATTGTTGTACTTTTAAATCTAAGTATAATTTTGTGTTCTTTCTTTTTTGTGTTTTTAATGAAATCGGTAGAATTTCACATTCTTTTCTTCATTTTAATGAGATTGTTTGATTCTCTCAATTTTCACATTTACCTCAATGGGAGCATTTGGATTTCATAGTTTTCAAGTTTGTGATATATGTTGAGAAAATGAATAAGTAGGTAATCTAAATAAAAATCTACTAAAAAATGAAGCAATCCCTAAATCTAAACTAAAAGCTATACTTCTCTCATGAAACTTTGATTGTATATTTACTAATAGGGGTATTTTTGTTTTCAAAATAGATATAATTTAAATCAGAGGAACCTTTCATATGCAAAAGCTTTGCAGAAGACTTGAAGGAACCTTATTCTTATCCGCAAGAGATCCAAACTCCATTGCTCTTATATTGCAACAAAAGGGTACTCCTTGATAACATGTAATATAGAGAATCTAAATCAATATAGGATTGAATGATGACTTATATAGAGTGAAACTTTGAGGCATCTAAGAAAGGAACATAAAAACTAGGAATGGCACTTCTACAAATAGTATGAGAATGATATGAATAGAGGTTGTTGTGCAAGGATATGTAATGCCTCATTTGATCGACCAAGGCAAAAGCTAATAGAATAACCTTTTTTTAAACAACAACGCACAATTTTAAAGATAAAACAACTTATTGTGTTTGCACTACAAAATGCACACAAGTGTCACAAGTAACATTATGTTATAGAGGTCAATATAATACAAAAACTCATCATTGTATGTCCAAGGTGGCACTAGTGGAAGTATAACAATAATTGGACAATTTACCCATGATGAATCAATGAGAGATGAGGAATAATGTCCAAGAGACAATTAGATACAAATTAGTAATCAGATTCTCTTACAAGACCATCCAAAGATAAAATGTTGGAATTATAAACATTCAATCCACACTGAAAACACCCCTTACAAACACTTATAACATACCCAAATATAACTAACACCAACTAATCATGTCTAGGAACCAACATTTCTCAACTAGACAATGAAAACAAATGATATCGACAACAAATGAGGTATTAAAAATTATTCTAGCATGAAAACAAACTACAAATATCCTCAACTAACTAAGATGTGAAGATTTACTTTCTATTTGTATAGTTGTGCAAACATAGAGAAAGTTCTCTGCAAGATTGTCCAATTCGATATGCTGAAAATTAAAACTTTGACATGTATAATAAAGTTGTTCCAATATACTATGGGTTTTTCCAAATAGGGTGCAAGCTTGCCCAAACATTTTTAAGTAGAATTTAGGCAATTTTGGGCTAATTATGGATAACGTAGGATTGCCTAAACATGGTCCAAGGTCACCCGAATACAATTAATAAGTTGAGTTTAATCTCAAAACAAAAGGTTGTACATTCATGTTACCAAAATTGTATAAGCACATGAAATTAATTTTAATGTTATCAATGGTGGGATCCAATTTTGAGTTCATGTAATCCAATCCATAATAACACGCATGATTCACTTTGATTGTGATGAATTCCCAAGTCCATAAAGGAATATTATAATTACAAGACAGTGACTCAAATTTCCTTCCATTATACAAATTGTTTTTCAAAAGAAACTAGAGTACACAAGTAAAAAAGAAGAAGAAGAAGAAAAGAGTATGATTGATCTTATTTCATTATCCTCTTGAAAAGATGGTGATATATGCACCATTTGACTACATGGAATATTCAAAAGATTTACTCTCATGTGCTAGGAGATAGTCATTAGCCACAAACATATGGACATGTATGTGCAACATCTAGGAGAAGGCATAACACATCCAAGCACGCAAAGAATACACGCCATCCACTCAGAAGGATGTCACAACATCCAAGAATCAAGAATGCATGACATTCAAGTATGCATCAAAGAAATTGACACCAATAAGAAAAGAGCAATAAATCTTTCAATAGCTACTCAATTTTATAAGGGTTAGATATTAGAGAGCAAGAGTGAGAGCTTCATCAAGTACCTCAAAAGTATAGCCCATGTAAAATTGAGTAGTCCTTTCCAAAAGATGAGGAGACAATGGTACTAAATCAATCCTCTATTGATTAGATCTTCTCATGTCAGCTTTAGTATTTACAAGTGCACATGGTATGAAAGGGGTATCCAATTACTCTATTTCATTAGTTTTCACTTATTACCATGACTTCTCGATATATTATCATTTTGACTCCTTTGTACCCCAACGTTTTAGAAGTCACCCTCATAAAGCTTTATATTATCTAGACTTGTCAAATGTAACATAAAACTAACACACTAAAAAAAATATTCAAAGCACTTAACTGTACATTGTTTTCCTCTTTTTCTCACATATATCTATTTTCACACTATTTCTAGAACATGATTCAAAATAACCTTTTCCATAATGGCAAAGTATACTTTTGATGTCTTATAATGATTCATTATAGTTCATAACTCTTATTTTTTTATTTTTCATAAAATCTCCAAAAATAAACAAAAAAGGGGAAAAAAGGACAATTTCGTAAAATCCATCAAAATAAATTGAAATTTGTAATTTCCCCTCTTTAAAAATTGTCATCTATGTTGCTGCTAACCTAGTTTTGCAGTGTCTTAAGGGCTAGCAAGGAGTTTAGAGGGATCTTGGAGTGATTTCACCTAGTCATTCCTAGTTTGAGGCCAATTGGAGTTTGTTTGTGAGGTCTTTGGATGGAATTACTATTTATAGTAAGTTGACTGGGCATTAGAGTTGGCATATTTCTAATAATTGGACTTGAAGCTTCACGTTGAGAGCTTTCTGACAAGCTATCACTTGCTTCATTTTGAGTCTAATTGATATATTATTTTAATGTCTAAAGTTTATTAAAGTAGCATTTAAATTCAATGTTAAAATGATAAAAGTATCACTTTAATATTATTTATGTTGGGTTGTGTATTTGAGAGGGGATGCTTAAGGGAGACATAAGATGTTATTTTATATTATTTTATTTTAAAACACTTTATCCCACATTGCTTGTGAAAAGTGGGTCAACCCTACGAAATGGAAATAAAAGTAGAGATGGTGGCCATTGTTCAGTAGGTTGAATATGAGAAGAAAATTGATGTGTGAGTTGCAGATCCATTCTTGGAAGTAGAGGACATGTATCCTCTCTTCTGACATTCTAGTCATCATTCCCTTGGCTTTTGGCCTTTGGAATCCATTGTCATCAACTTTATTACCTGGCAGATTGGGAGTGTTTCTAGCTACAAGCATATTTGATATTTTTCTCATATCTTCTTCATTACTCATCTGATGCTTATGCTACTTTGAGGGAATGATTTTATGAAGATTTTGGACTATTTGAAGACAAAAATACTATAGTAGCAATGTTCATGTAGGTATTGTTCATGCGACACTATTCATGTCACTATAGCAACAAGTTAAAATAACATTTGCTGGAGCATTATGTCAGTAGTAATGGAGCAATTAGTGAGTTGATAATCTACCATGTATTTGATTTTATTAAATTTTAAAAATAACATCTTATCCACAGTAATACAATTTTCAATCTGCATGTCATTGTACTTTCTTTTTGTTCATATTGTGTGATTTTCAATCCATGCAAGCAAACAATATAAACGCCCCATTTATGAAGTCATAAGAGGTTAAATTAGTAAATGGAGGAATAAGGAGTTCGATGCAAACTATTTGACAAAATGCTTATCAATAGTTTTTTTAGTTTTTGGGCATTTAAGGGTGCCCATTACAAAATTTCATCAAATTTTGTATTTTCAAAGGATTCATCCACTTCCAAATATGTTGAAAAGCCTGAGCATAAAAAGAGACCTAAAAAAAATGTTGTGCATATTTTCCAATGGCAGACGATTAAGATTGAAAAATATATAAAGTGGGAATAAAACTGTAAGAGTTTTTGCTCTGTTCCAAGGTGAATTGATATTGTATTGTTTTTGTCTTAAAGAGCAGAAAGTCAGGGAAACAAAAATGTTGGATGTACTTTCATGGATGTTGATATTTTTGTTGTGATCTTCTGGAAAGTTTGATCTATGTTCTTAGTCTACTTAGATTTAAGTAGCGTATTTGAATTTTTGAGTCACGGGTATGAATTTTTTTTTACCTAACTAAAATCTAATAAATCATTGTGATTTTTGACTTTTAACCAACATAGAATAGGTACGTATTGCATGAGATAGCCTACTATTGAAGTATTTTGGTAGAATAAAAAAGAAAATAAGGTTAAAAAGTATTTTGGTAGGCTATATATTATCATGTTTGATTTAAGTTGAGTTTGTTCTCTTTCAATGGCTTAATGTAACCCCTCTCTTTGAAAATTAGAAATTTTGGATTTGGATCTTTCTTCTTAAAAAGAGAAATTGATATGGTAGCTTACAACCAAGAGTCAAATAATAATTATTTTTAATTTTGGAGGGTGCTAGTTGCGGAAGCAATAACAATGGTACTAGGATTTTTGGCAATGGTGTGGTGATAACTGGTTGTAACGTCCCCACCATTAGGGTTATATTAGAATACATAATAACTATAAAAGATTGAAACAATCACAATAAATCTTATTAAATAGCTTATATCCTTAAGAACTAATTAACATTTTCAAAAAATGTTCTCCACCAAGATTATCGCGGGTCATGATATGGCATTCATAATGAATGCCCTCCACAAAGTTTACACTTGGATCATTTTATGACATTCACAATGAATGCCCTCCACCAAGTTTACACTTGGATCATTTTATGACATTCGCAATGAATGCCCTCCACCAAGTTTACACTTGGGTCATTCTATGACATTCACAAGGAATGCCCTCCACCAAGTTTACTCTTGGATCATTCCATGACATTCACAAGGAATTCCCTCGCCAATTTTAAATTGGATCATTGTATAACATTCATTATGAATGTCCTCCCACCAATCTAAATTGGATTATTTTATGAAATTCACTTTGAAGCCCTCCACCAAGATATTCTTGGATCAAAGATATTAAATTCATTCTACAATTTTCTATTGTTGATTATGCTATTTAATGTCACATTATATAATAGGATTTGTAAATATTATTCATTATATCAAAAATAAAGAAATTGATTATCTAATTGATTGATTTTATTATATATATCATATATTTATTAATTGTAAATAAATTGGTTCCAAATATAATATAACATGTATACTTACCCTTACCTTTATTTGGAATTGGAACCTAATGTCTTTAATATTATCGGAGCCTGTTGACTTGACTTGGTATTGTCATGTTTTATGTATCCTCCCTTTGATGTATGTGGGATCAGTATTGGTAACAATGTTGTCCCCTTTAAAGTGTATGTGCAGAGAATATATACTATTTCGTTGATGTGGAAGATTCAGTCTCATATTTAGCTTTGTCTAGTCAGTATAATGTATAATGAATCTTCCCTTAATACATGTGTTGATTCCTTCTCTTTGCAATTTGATACCCATTGTTGTACTTTCAGTCTTGTTGGTACTTTGATTGGATGTGTTAAGTATGCAATGGATGAGTTTATTAACCCTTGTCTTTTCCTTCACACATATTCTTCCTTTTTTAACTATTCATGCCCTTCCTCATTTAATCCAACGCTTATCAATATGTCCATTCTATGGTCACGAGTTGTGACTACTTGACTCATGACTCATTAGTTACTACTAAGCATGTTATTATTTATACAATATGATAATTATATTTTCCCATATTACTTATCAAAGGTAATCTATTATTATTGTTATTATTATAATCATTTTCTTTTATTAAGTATTGATAATAATTTAATATGTTTGACTATAAATGATCAATATATAAATGATTAAAATAAGATTTGTATGTACATTATCCCTATGTTATTATAGGGATATGACACTGGTTCTAGTGGTGTGATTAGGACTAGTGTGATGGCTTTTGAATCTGACAAGGGTGTTAGTTGTGGAAGTAGTAACAATAGTGCTAGGGTTTTTTGCAATGGTGCGGTGGTAGTTGGTTCTAGTGCGATTAGGCCTAGTGTGATGGCTTCTAAATCTAGCAAGGGTGTTGGTTGTGGAACTAGTAACAATGGTGTTATGGTTTCTAGCAATGGTATGGTGGAAATTGGTTCTAGTGTAATCAAGACTACTGTGATGGCTTCTAAATCTAGCAAGGGCATTGGTTGCAGAAGCAGTAACAATGGTGCTAGGGTTTCTGGCAATGGTGTGGTGCTAGTTGGTTCTGGTGCAATCAGGACTAGTGTGATGGCTTTTGAATTTGACAAGGGCACTGGTTGTGGAAGCAGTAACAATGGTGCTATGGGTTTCTGGAAATGGTGTGGCGGTAACTAGTTTGGTGGTGTGATTAGGACTGGTGTGATGGCTTTTGAATTCGCAAAGGGTGTTGGTTGCAGAAGTATTAACAATGGTGCGAGGGTTTCTAGCAATGGTGTAGTCGTAACTAGTTTTGGTGGTATGATCAGGAGTGGTAACTGGTTTTGGTGGTATGATCAGGACTGGTGTGATGGCTTCTGAATCTGGAAAGGGTGCTAGTTGTAGAAGCAGTAACAATGGTGCTAGGGTTTCTGGCAATGGTGTGGTGGTAGTTGGTTCTGGTGTGATCAGGACTAGTGTGGTGGCTTATGAATCTGGCAAGGGCATTAATTGTAGGAGCAGTAACAATAATGCTGGGGCTTTTGGAAATAGTGTGGTGGTTGTTGGTTCTGGTGGTGTGATGGCTTCTAAAGTTGGCAAGGGTGTTGGTATTGGTGCTAGGGTTTTTGGAAATGGTGCATTGGGAACTAGCTCTAGTACTATAGCTTTTATATCTAGCAAGGGCACTAGTGTGGTGCTAGAGTTTCTAGTAATGGCGAGGTGGCTTCTGACTCTAGTTCTAGTGTGGTGGTTATCGATTCTAGTTCAGAATCTAGCAAGGGTGCTTGCATTGGTGCTAGGGTTTCTAGCATTGGTGTGGTAGTTTTTGGTTCTGGTGGTGTGATCAAGATTAGTGTGATGGCTTCTAAATTTGGGAAGGGCTCTGGTATTAGTGCCAAGTTTTCTGGTAATGGTGTGTTGGGTGTTGGCTTTGATTCTATTGCTTCTAAATCTGGCAAGGGCATTGGTGTTGGTGCTAAGGTTTATGGTAATGATGTGGTGGCTACTAGCGTAACAAATGTTAAGATAGGTTTTTCATATGCCCAATCCTTGTGTAAGGGTGGGGGTTTGGAAAAGGCCACAAAACCTTTTGTCTCTCTTCCAATTCCCACATGAGAGCCAATATCGCTTAATCTGGAGGATGAGTCACTTATAGAAATTGAGGAACGTACTAGGGATCTCTCCAAGGATTCTATTATTTGTCACTTTAATGGTTTTTGGCCCACTCTCTCGAAGCTCCATTCATGGATTTTGAAGTATCTGAATCAATTTATTAGGCTATTGTTGAGATCTTCCCTTTGGTCAAAGGTTTCCTCATTATTTCTTTCATCATTCTAAGGATAGGAAGGTCATTCTCTATGATCAAGTCTTTTCTTGGCAGAACTACTTTCCTTTAATGGCTAAACCATGGCATCCATATTTTAACCCTCAAACTGAGTCTTTCCTCAAAATTCTAGCTTAGGTAAGGCTTCCTAATCTTCCTCTTCATTTTTGGGTGAATTCTATTTTTATAGAAATCGGCAAGGCTTTAGGAGATTTTTGTTTGGTTGACTCCCAATTTGTTGAGCATTTCCATTCCACTTCTACTAGGGTTCTAGTGGATATTTACATTTCAAAGGGTCTCCCAACTGAGATTATTTTAAGTTATTATAAGGGTTCTTAGACTCAGTCGCTAGATTATGAGGGTCTCCCTTTTAGGTATTAAAAATGTTTCAATACTGGACATATGGCTACTAAGTGTGAGATTGGAAAATCTAGAAATAAATGAACCTTCTCTTGGTGGAAGGGTGCATTGGAGAAACGTTATTCAGTAGTCAAAATATCTGCTCCAATGGATGAAGTTTTTGGTTCTGTAGAGTTGGGGGTTTCATCCTCTATATTGGAAGTTATTCCTTCTGGTCCTTCTTAGGTAGTGAACGCTTCTAATTCCAAGATGGATGCTCAGGTTTCTTATGGGGTTGGTACTTTGTCTGCTAGTAGTCTTGGATCCTTTCAGAAGGAGGATGAGATTGTTGTTTTGGTCAAGGTGCTAAATCTAGTGTTCTTGGTGCAAAATTTGGTCAAGGTAAATCTAGTGACTTTGGTGTTGAGACCGCTAATTTTGGATAAGGTAAGATGTCTTGTGCTATGATTGTTGGATCTGGTCATTGTATATCTGCTGGCATTGGTAATGTTTCTTCTTTTGGTTCTAGTTTTGGAACTTTTGATTTTGGTTCTTGTACTTTTGCTGCTATTGGAATTAGTAATCAGACTACTAGTATTAGCTCCAACCTAATGGAAGAAGTAATGATTGCTAGTCCTTGTCAAAAGTTGAATGAATTTCCCTCTCTTATGAATTCTCAAGTTTGGCAGTCTAAGGCTATAACAGTGGAGGAGGGGTGGACACTTGTTACTAGGAAAGGATCTAAAAAGGCCCTTCCTCAATTTGATATGAATTTACATTCCCATAAAAAAGGAGTGAAAGGGAATTCTTAGTCCCCTTACTGGTTGGCTGGTTAAGAGTTCCTATTGGTTTCTTTTTTGGATTTTTTTGTTGGTGCTGCTAGACATATAATGTTTATCTATTGCGACTTGCTTATGGTTTTTAGATCTTACTTGGGGTATCTGGTCCCTGTATAACCTTTGTTTGGATCCCTTTGGGATGTTTGGGCTTTCTTTGAATATCTTTTGTGTCTATGATGTAAAGGGGTTTCGAGTCCCCTCAACACTTGTTTTTACCTTAATATAAAATGATACTAACTTTTTATGTAGGAGATCTATTATTTGTGTGGTAGTTCTTGAGGGATCTTTAGCAATTAATTAACACTTGTATCTTATTTTGAAATCAACGGTCTACAATACAATAGACACAGTTGCAATCATAACAATTGTTGATCTTAAGTGTCATATTTTTTTCTAAGGTAGGGGTTTCATAGAGGGGCTTGGGGTCTATTTTATAAGGAATATATATCCCATCAAAAAATAATTAGGGGGCTAAAGGATTATTTAGAATCTTTTCCTCCAAAATAGGAGACCTTATTTTGGGTAGGGGTTTCATAGAGGGGCTTGGGGTCTATTTTATAAGGAATAGATATCCCATCAAAAATAATTAGGGGGCTAAAGGATTATTTAGAATCTTTTCCTCCAAAATAGGAGACCTTATTTTGGGTAGGGGTTTCATAGAGGGGCTTGGGGTCTATTTTATAAGGAATAGATATCCCATCAAAAATAATTAGGGGGCTAAAGGATTATTTAGAATCTTTTCCTCCAAAATAGGAGACCTTATTTTGGGTAGGGGTTTCATAGAGGGGCTTGGGGTCTATTTTATAAGGAATAGATATCCCATCAAAAACAATTAGGGGGCTAAAGGATTATTTAGAATCTTTTCCTCCAAAATATGAGACCTTATTTTGTAACCCTCTTAATTTGATCAAGTGAAAAAAAGGTGGTGTTGGAAATAGCCCCACCAACTAAGGGAAAAGTCATGCCACATGTCAACATCCTCTCAATTTATTTGCTAAAAAAAATAATTAAAATTTTACTCTTTTTTAAATATTACAATTTTTTAAACTCTTTCCAACTTCCATAAATTAGAAGCTAATTTTTTTAAAACTACAATATATGAGACCACTCACCTTTAAACATTCCTAAAAGCTCTTAGCCTCCACCTGCTCTATTTTAAAGAAGCCTCCACAATGCTAATTTGGCTCAAGCATGCTTATTCAGGGATGTCCTTGCATCCCAGTTAGCTTTTTACCTCATTTACATTAGTTTCTTGTAAGCAATATTGATGTTTTATGAAACACTTCAAATCACAGAGAGAATTACTTTGGCTCTAAAATAGAGTTCAATATTTCTCCAAACCAAGCATGCTTAATCATAGTCTTCTCCACAATCCACCCCACTTGGGTTAATACCTCATTTGATCTTGTATATGATGACCCTAAAAACATTAGGGAAAGTATCTCATCCTACCAATACGATTATGGCTCAAGCATGCTTTGATTATATTTTTCTTCCTATAATCAAGCACATGTAACTTGATACCCCACCTATTTATTTATTTTATTTTATTTTTATTTTCTTATTTATTTTATTTTTAATTCTTTTGATGGAGGGTTCAAACCTACAAGGAACTCACCGAACCACGAGGCCTGCAAGCTACCAAACAGGGAAGGTCACTACTAAAATGATTTAGGAACCTAATACGGGCCCACTTGTGTCTGAAACCTCTTTGACTTAGAACCAAAGCCTAAGATGCATCCATGCCATCAAAATCACCCAGGACAAATCTTGGCCTCATCCCTTATGGTGTTGGAGAATGCACTCAACAAGACTTGATCTCTAGTGGGCTCTTTGTGAGCCATTCAATTTCACCAGTAGACTAAGGGCCCATTGACAATACCCCATCAATTTTCAATAAGAACTCTAGTTTTTAGATAACCTTGGAAATTTTTCATGTGATAGGAGTAGTTTCCCCAACCTTATCTATACAACAAGAAAGGCCCAATAATATTTTGTTTCAAGAACACTTAATACTAGATCTCTCTCCACATCAAAAGCTACTTAGTATGATAACTCACTTGTAAATTCTTTAAAAATTATTGTGTCTTATTATATTTGGGTTTTAAATGGTGTCAAAATAATGATATTCATTTCTTTGAGAGGAATCATACTCCTCTCAATACATTTTCTATGTCATTTATATATTTGGTATAATTAGACCAAAATTTTATGCAAACTAATAATTTATACATTTAGTTCTAAAGCTTGATGCATTTAGTTCTACAATTACTATAGTAGTGAATGCGAAATTGAAAGTTTTGCATTGGGCTAAATTTACTAACCATGGTTTTATCCACAATGCTTGTGTATTTGAGCTAATGTCTATAAAGCATAGTGCATTGTTGGTGTTATCTACTTTGTTCTCCTTATATTCAGAATGTTCCAATCAAAATATTTCTTAATTTTGTAAATGATTCTATAGAGGTTGTTAAATGTCAATGAACTAGAAAAAATGAACAAGATTAGTCATAATTATTATTGATTTAGGAGGTTTTGATGGATTATATGTATGATGTAAACTTATACAAATCCATTACAAGACAACTCTACTTATGTTGATGTCATGTAGGTTTGAATCAAAATATTTTTTTATGCTTTAACTTTTACAACTCAAATTAACTACTAAGAGGAAATAATATTTTGAGATGAAGAACCACTATTATCATCATTAGTCCAAGAAGAATTTTATATTGATGATTGGCTTGATTATTCACCCACTCCTTCCTACTCCTGCCCTTCATTATCTATGGTGGATGATCTTGTCAAACAACCCTAGGAACAAGGGGTTGGGCCAATGCATATCCACCAACCCTACAAGAGCATAATAGTGATTTCCATAATAATGTCTCCATTAATTTTCCTCTATGTTGGACATGGTATGGAGCTAATTATTATCTTGGTAGCTACAACAAAAAATAATGGGTAGGTGCACCAAGATGGCACTGTACAAAAAGGGGTATAAGTACACCTTTTCCTAAAATTGGGTAACCTTGAACTTGGAAAAAATGTTTGAGGATCATCCACTCAAAATGACAAGATGTGTAAAAATTAAATTGTAGTACTCTTAATCTACTTTCTAAACTACTAGAGTTTGTACAAAATAGATAAGATTAGGAGGGTCAAACCCTGCGCGTGCAAAAAATAGTCCTTGGTTTTTTTAGAAAAGATAACATAATTTTTTTCATGTACAATGCAAAACACCTATTTACATTCATTTTTTTGAAAATTCCTTTGGTAAGATGAAAATTAAGAGTGATATCTAGAAGTTGTGTATTTTTGTGTTTTTTTTTATGAGCATTTTTTGTTATGAATTACTAAAATAATTGCATACTAAAATTATAATACTATTAAAGAAGTTATTAAAAAAAGATAGACATATGTGTGTGAGGATTGTGAAGACAATGGTAAAAACTAATTAACGTTTACAATGTTAGTGTTGTCAAAAAAAGAAAAAAAAAATTACATGTTTAGAAATGTGAGAAGATGGGTGAGATTATGGTGGTGATTATAGAGATACCCGCTTTATCGTTTGGAAACCTAATGAAGGAAAAAATAAGATTTCATCTTAGAAGATGCAAAAATGTCCAAAGGATTGAAATTGGGGGTAAAATAAACTCCTAACTCTTTGGATCAACTCCCAAGGCTAACTCCAAGTTATAACTGTTGATCTCATATTGATTTTGACTTATGAGTGTCTACACACTTAAGTCATTTAGTTAGTTCATGCCAAACAAGTAGTACATGTTGAGTAAAATATGTATATAATAGTGCATGTTGAGTTCATAGTGAGTATTGAGTCACTCATACGCTGAGTCACTCAAGTGTTGAGTAGATAGTGTATGTCAAGTGATTCAGGAGACAAGTAAGTAGACCATGTTAAGTGACATAGCTTTTGAGTCATAGTATAGAGACCAGTATATGCCAAGCATCAGAGACTTCAGATGTTGAGTAAGATAGTTTTGTCATAGTTGTTTGTAATGGCACAAACAACTATGTAAACCATTTTTTAGATGACTTAAAGATTGAATTACAATACTTTGGAGATAAGGATGAATCTTAAGTTGGATTCCCAATGCATTGCATGTAGCCAATCATGTAAAGGGAAGGATTAAGTGGCAAAATGGATGAATCACAGCCATTGATTCATACCTAACCCAAAGTCACCTAAGTCTTCTTAAGGAGGAAAAACCCTAAACTATCAAAGAAATGTGGAAGGAGTGAAGAGAAGGATCAAGAATACATCAATATAGAGGTGATCTATCATTAAGAAACAAAGTGTTAACCGCATGATCAATCCTAAATCATTCTAATAGGTGAATCAATTAAATCTCTTAATAGAGTAGTCTAACAGGTTGTATTGAAATCCTCTAACAATGTGCTTACTTAATTATGAGTTGAATTCCTTTAACAAGGCACACTTTTAATAGGGTGTTGAAATCCTTTAACATCACAGACCTTTCACAGGGCAGATCATGTCTCATGATCAAAACATTGTAACCTTTATTGGATACACTTTATTACTGCAGTAGTGAAGATTTGTGTGTGTCATCCCCACCCTAATTTTACCTTCTCATTGGAGGGTTTCTATGTAATCATATCTGGTGTCATATATGTGTGAATTTTTTTCTTGTCTACATGTTTTAGATATACATACTTTACACATTATTTTAGTTTACTTATTGAATGTATGAGATGGATGTGTGGTGAATGTTTTAAGGGTCAAAGTTTAAACTACTAATTCACCCCCCTCCCTTTAGAAGTTTACCTTTCCTATTGTAATTCCAACAATTGGTATTAGAACCTTGTTCTCTAAAAGAGAAGCTTTGTAGCTTTTAGGAAAGATCTTGAAAATGGAAGTTTACAAGTTGGGAAAGTGCTGGCATTATGTTGTATTTGTCATTAGTGACAACACTTATTTGATTATGTATGTTCACCAAGCTCATCACTCAGCCTACAGTTTATACCGAGCATTCAGTGGTTGCCAAGTAAGTTTATCAGTTAAGCAGTTCACACCGAGCATTCCTGAAGCTACCAAGTGAATATGCAGTTCAAACAGTGTTTACCGAGTAGACAGTGTTTACCAAGCAGATAGTGGTCACCGAGCTTCACAGTGTCTACCAAGTCATCAGTTTGTGTGATGAGAAGCTAGTTTCTACCAAGTGATGAATGTGTAGTGTTTATCGAGTGACAGCAAGGTAAACGAAGGATTTAGTATCTACCAAGTGACATTATATCTACTGAGTCTCCAATGGTTACGAAGTTCAAAGCTACGTTGTGTGATTAGTATGGACCGAGCTTCTACTTCTACCAAGTGCATGACAATGCCAAGTAATGCAGTGGACATTGAGTATCAGAAGTTCACCAAGTTAGCTTCAAAACCTAAGTTTTCTACTGATTGGCCAACTCAGTAATATTTTATTTACTTGTGTCTTAGTCGACCTTGTAATTGTAAATATTGGAATGGTATATGTGTAATGTATTGTATCATTTGCAATATATGCAAGAGAGTATCAAGCAATGGATATGTAATATTTTGAGAAGAGTGAATGTGAATCAGCAGCAGAGCAAAGTATTCAACAAGGTCTACAAGGAGCAGTAAAGATATATCAATCACAAGAGGTGATCTCTACTTCAAGGATCTAATCAGCAATCAAGTTTTAAGTCAGATCCACTATTTCATCCTAACAGGTGAATCAATTTTCTAAATCTTTTAACAAGGTAGAATTAACAGTCTTTGTATAAATCTCCTAACAGAGTGCATACTTCATTATATGTTTGTAAAACCTCTAACAACGTGGATCTAGCAGTCCAAATTGCTCTTAATAGGGAAAATCATCAGAAGTGGTCAATGTAATCCCTAACAAGCCAACTTTATACTGCAGTAGTGAATTTTTGTGGGTATCATCCCCACCCCAGATTTACTTTCTATTTGAAAGGTTTCTGGGTCACCAAAATACTGTGTTCATGTGTTATGAATGTTTATCTTTTCTCATGCATGTAGTAGATTAGATGAATGAATGGTGAATGATTTATATTGTTAAGTGTTGAATCGATTTAAAGTTTTTGAGGTTACTGATTCACCCCTCCCCTCTCAGTAATCTAGCTAGTCTTGATTATTTCCAACAGAAAGATCATTGAGAATCAGGGAATTGAAATACAACTCATTTTACATCAATTGAATGAAGTAAGAGAAGAACTAAAGAAATCTTTGAAGAGAAGGAAGGAAATTTCTATTGAGGAGAATGACACACAATATAGACCAATGGACACTACTATGTTATTTTCTAATTGAAGACTCCAATGAATTTGATGTAGCAGTTGCAGTCTAATGGAAAAGAATAGAGTACAAGCTGAAGAAATCAAGAATCTCAAGTTGGAGCAAGAATCATAAGCCATACTACTATGTGAAGTGACTAAATAGAAGAAGAAGAAAGCTATGGAAGATAAAGCCATGATTGAAGATGAAAAAAAAAATTTGACCAATAGACTAGAAGAGAAGTCAACGGAGCTAACCAAGATTTCCAACATGCAATTTGATACTCTAAGTCAAATGATGAATGCCAACTATGAATTGAATTTCAAGGACATTGAGATAACAACATTGAAATTGCAGAATGAGCAATTGAAGAATGACTAAAAAGAATAGTTTCAACAAACAAAATGAATCCATCAAATACTTTGAGCAATTATTGAGATCCCTAAGATCCAATAATGATAGATCTAGATTGGGATACACAAGTAGTGAAGAAGGAGAATCATCCAAAAGTGTTGAAGAAAGGAACAACAAAGGTAAGAACTCTAAACCTACTTGTCGTAATTGTGGTAAGAAAGGGCATACTACTAATTTATGCAGGAGTAGGACTATAAATCAGAATCTCAAGCATAAAAGCATGGTTCACTAGCATAAGTGCAACAAACAAGGTTATTAGGCACATGAATGTAGAACTATGAGCATGCACACACAAATATTTGGAGGTTATTGTTACAACTATCAGAAGTATGGACATACAGCTTTTGAGTGTAGATCCAAACCCATGTGGTCATCAAAGAGGCAAACAAAGGTAAGGAATAATGGCAACTCTTATAACTGGGATTATACTACAAGATATAACTATCATTATTGACAAGAATATGGACATGTTCCTAAAAATTGTATTAAAACACACTTCAAAGGTGACTAAAAAAGGTGGTTGAGTCTAACCAGATGTTTTAGTTGTTTAAAGATTGGTCACATCAGTTGATATTGTCCAACAAAGTCAAAGGCACCAAGTTGTGAGTTTGATAAAGGTAAAGGCAAGGCAGATGTTGAAAATGTCAAAAATGAAATGAATAAGACATGGAAGAAAAAGGGTATGCAACACATCAAATGGAGAAGGGATCACTTCACCCAATGGGTCAGGTGATCACATCTCCAAAAGGGTATTTGATCAATTTTTAGCTCATTTTACATCATTTCAAAATTCAGAAAGAGCAAGGAGAGCAAGAGGTGATTAGAATATTCATCCAAAGAAATTGTAGAAGATTTGAGCAACGATTCGACACCATTTTGTCATATCTTGCAAGGTATTTATCAAGTTTCAAGTTATGTTGTTTATATTTTTGGAAACCCTAGTTTTGCTTAATGGCATCTAGTTCAAAGGGTGTATAGGAAAAGGAGGTTTTGAATGTTCAACTAGTTAGTAATGAAGTTAAACAACCAATATTGAAGGCCATACCTGATATTTCTTATAAACAAGACCCCTCTAGTGCGTTATCCATGATACCACCAAAATTTTTAGTGGTTCAAGATGTCAGGAAATGTTACAATTGCAAAATTGGGAGTATAGGTGATATGAAGATTAAGCAAGCATATGATAGACTTTGTGAGAATGGTGTGTTAAGGGAAGAATTTAAAATTATAGAGAAGAAAGGATTATCTTGTGCCTTAGATTTCCTAAATATTTTCAAAATTGAATGGATTAGGATTGTGTTAAGCAGAATTCATGATAGTTCTCTATGGTTAGACAATGGACCTATCAAAATCACCAAAAGAATAATCCATAGGGTAATAGGGTATCCAACCCTAGATCGGCCTAAGACTTTGAGGAGTGATTATAAAGAGGTTATTGAGAAGAATATAGGAGTTGTGTGGAATAAGATAGGAGTGACAATTGACACCATTACAGATCCATTGATAGACTTTGCAGTCAAGCTAATTGCACATAAGTTTTACCAATCCAACAGATTGAACAATGACCCTATATTACAATAGATGTTGGTTATAAGATTGTGAAAAAGGAGCACACATATGATCTTGCAGAGTTACAACTACAGTAGTTGGTTGAAAAACTAGGAGCAATAAGAAAGACAAAGAGTGCTCAGTCCAAATTTGGTTCTATTTTGATATGTATTTTCTTTTATGTTCAAAACACTTTTCCTACATTTGACATAGTTGCTTGGAAAAAAATAGGTTAGTGGCAGTACAAATTGGTGAGTTCATTGAAAAATTGGGTGAAAACTTTGAATCTGTAATGACCAACTATTTTGAGGACTTTAAGCAGTCTATGAAGAAAAGATTGAGAATTCCAATATCTTTAATGGAAAAACATTATGAGAATGTTTGTTTCCTAGTGGATGCTGACTATACATTTTTTCAAGAAGCAACTCCAGGGGTAAGATGGTTGAGACCATTAGGTTATGAAATAAATGTAGATGAAGCCTATGCAACAATAACTACTTTACTTGCAGAATACATTGATAAATATGCAAAAGCATTTGGAAATTATGAGATTAACAAGTATAAAATCACTACGGAACTAAAGACTGCTTCTGTCATAAAGAAGGAGAAGTTAGTGAAGAAACTGAAAGCTAAATTTGTTAAAGGTGTCGAGTAGGAAGAGGATGAGGAAGAAGAAGATGAAGAGCCGAAAGAGGACATCCAAACACAAGCACCACTTGCACTAACTCAAGGAATGGGAGAAGATTAGCCAGAGGAAGAGATAGAAGTTGCTAAAGGTGTCGAGGAAGAAGAAGTCAAGGAAGCACCTACTCTCACTAATCAAAAAGAAGAGAATGACTAAGGCCCAACCAGTGACAAGGTCTAAGAAAACTACAAAACCAAGCTAGCCCAAACCTACAACACCTACTACAAGGGCTAGTGCATGTGTCACTACACAAAAGGAAAAGGAGAAAGCCAAACCATCAAAGTAGGAAGGAGGAATATAGAAAAGACTGAGGAGGAAATACATTGCACAAGCTAAATTTGATGAAGAAAGAACTAAATCAGATGATAATAGCCAATTCAAAGTGGTGAGTCACAAGCCATTATCATATCTAGATAACCAATGTGAAAATGTTAAGAATAGTGTAAATTTGTCAGGATTTTCTCATATTGATTTTGATAACCTTGGTAAAGTTGAAAAGAATCAAGTAGAGGAGGCTATATATGCCATGATGGCAAATTTTAAGAAAACCCCACTAGAGATTGCTAACTCTATGCCTAAAATTTTATATGAGAGAGTTGAGCAAAAATGGCACTATTTTTGAACTTAGAAAGACAAATAAGGGAGACATCACTTGCACAAGTGATGTCTAAACTAGGTAGGCACAAATTGCTAAGGCCATGAAGAAAATATGCAGTTAGTTTTGTACCTAAAGATAGAGCCTTTAGCATATTGCAAAAAAAAATTGAAGATGTTGTGAAGAACTCCACATAGATGTGGAAAGTCACATATGGACTAGCAATAGTAAAGATAGGTGAACAAGATCCTATAGAGATCAAAGATGATGAAGAAGATGATAACAATGAAGACACAATTGAGGGAGGTATAGAAATGAATGTGGATGGATAGGCAACAGCTAAGGCAGAGCAGCAATAAGAACAAAGTGTACAAGATACACAATTGCCTAATGTTAGCCTTCAACAAATAAAAAGTGAGAATACTGAAACAATCATAGTAAAGGATGTTTCTGATCCAACTACTCAAAACATTAATCCCCTAATAGAGGAAGATCTAAGAAAGGTACTTGATCAATCTACACTGCAGGCAAAATTATGTGATAATCTTGTATTGGTGAGTGTAGATGAAATACAAAAAAAGTAACTGATACTACAAGGGAAGAGGTGAATACACAAGAACCACCTACCATCACCCCTCAAATCACTAATGTACAATCTTTAGATAAAATACTAGAAGCCACATCAGATAAGGTTGATACACTTGGAAAGGATATAGCGGAAATTCAAGGCACCACTAAAGTACAAAGGAAAATAGGTCAAATAAATCTATCTACACCTCCAGCACAAGTACAAGGTGCATCACAAGGCATTGTGGAAAATAAGGACAAGCCTGAAGAGACTAAGTTGAGACCAAAGATAAAGGAGCAAGTAGCCATTCAAGCACTAGTAACTTTACTAGAAACTGACACTCCTTCCAGTCACACTCTTCAAAAGCCGAGCACAGATGTAACACCATTGCAAATCTCAGTGTCGATTCCAAGTTCATCAAAGGCTAAAGAAGTAATACAATATGGAGATGTAACCCTAGATGAAGAGATTGTGTTACCAAAATACATTATGACACAATGAAATTTGAGCAGATGGGCATACTACAAGATGCCCTAGCTAGAAAGAAGCATCAAGAATTGCTCAGAAGGGAGCATAGGCAAAAGCAAACATTGTTGGATATTAAAGATATCCTCTTAGATGCATTTAGTCTACCTACTCCAAATGAGACAAAGCCACTTATTGAACAACTAAAAACTATAGTGGAAAAGGTAAGTGATGCAGACCTTGACACAAATGCAAAATTATTAGAATGGTCAGAAAAGAAATTTCAAAGCAAAGTGAATAAGAAAATATTAGGTGACATAGCACTCACACAAGTTGCATTGGCAACTAAGGTAGAAAGTATGAAGAAGGTATTTGAGAATATTTTCTCCTTGTACGTAAATTGTGCAGTCCAATACTCTTCACACAAGAGACAAGAAGTCACATTTTTTGTTTGGAAAGTCAGATTAATGTATTAGGTGCAAAACTACCTATGACACTAGCTCAAAGTGAGAAGCACTTCAAAACTTTTCTACAAACCTAGAGTCAGCTAGCTGCATTATCAGTAGATGAAACCAATATTAGGGAAAAACTAATTAGCATCCAAACAACATTGACCCCACATGGAAATTTTGCACAAGAAGTTAGGCTATGCAAAAACTCTTATGAAGAAAGACCCAAATCTTTCTACACTAGGTGGCCTAGTCCACCCTGTTGCCAAGCTGGCTATCCAAGTCAAGTCTTTGGATGTAGAATGAGAAAATTTGGATGCAACTCTCAAGATTACACTTGAGGTCCATAAATCTTTTTTGGACAAACACACATATAGCTCGTTGACATCAATGTCAAAAAGGGGGAGATATAGAATTTGGGGAAGATAGAGAGAAGATATAGAAAAAGGGGGAGACTAAGAGCATAGGGCATCAAGCACAAATAGCATGAAGTTAAAGAGTCTCAGTTGAGACACATTTACTCAATAGGAGTCTATAATTTTGAGTACAAAACCAGACCTATCAACTTAGGAGGAGTTATCAGATTTTGAGGGATAAGTTGTTATAAAATTTTGAAATTTTGAAGTTTTGTATATAAGTCAAATAAGAGATATGTTATGCTCATAAGATTAAGGATATTAATGCATGACCAAGTGTTTTTGACACTCATGTCAAAGGGGGAGATTTTTATATCTCAAATTGGTTTTGACTAATGAGTGTCTACACACTTAAGTCATTTACTTAGTTCATGTCAAACAAGTAGTACATGCCAAGCACAACATGTATATAATAGTGCATGTCAAGTTCATAGTGAGTACTAAGTCAGTCATGTACCAAGCAAATAGTGTATGTCGAGTGATTCAGGAGCCAAGTAAGCAAAACATGCCGAGTGATATAGATGTTGAGTCACAATATAGAGACTAGTATATGTTGAGCATCAGAGACTTCAGATGTCGAGTAATATAGTTTTTTCATAGTTGTTTGTAATGGCACAAACAACTATGTAAACCATTTTTGAGCTGACTTAAAGATTGAATTATGATACTTTGGAGATAAGGATGAATCTTAAGTTAGATTCTCAATGCATTACATGTAGCCAATCAAGTAAAGGGAAGGATTAAGCGGCAAAAAGGATGAATTACAGCTGTTGATTCATATCTAACCCTAAGTCACCTAAGTCTTCTTAAGGAGGACAAACCTTAAAGTATCGAAGAAATGTGGAAGGAGCAAGGAGAGAAGTTTGCATGCACAAACAAAGAATTCATGGTGGCTAAGGAGTTATGATCTAAGATTACATTATAGAATTAGTTAAAGGAGAATAGAGGAAGAAGATAGCATACAGTAAAGAGACATCTAATCGAGAAGGATCAAGAATACATTAGTATAGAGGTGATCTGTCATTAAGCAAAAAAGTGCTAACCGCAAGGTTAATCTTGAATCATTCTAATAGGTGAATTAGTTAAATCTCTTAATAGAGTAGTCCTAGCAGGTTGTATTAAAATCCTCTAACAAGGTGCTTACTTAATTGTGAGTTGAAGTCCTTTAACAAGGCACACTTCTAATAGGGTGTTGAAATCCTTTAATAGGGTGAGACCTAACAGTCTTTGTATGCCTTTAATAGGGCAAACCTTTCACAGGGTAGATCATGTCTCATGATCAAAACACTATAACCTTCATTGGATACACTTTATCACTACAATAGTGAAGATTTGTGGGTGTCATTCCCACCCCAATTTTACCTTCTCATTGGAGGGTTTCTAGGTAATCATTTTTGGTGTCATATATGTGTGAATGTTTACTTGTTTACATGTCTTAGATGTACATGCTTTACACTATATTTCAGTTTACTTATTGAATGTATGAGATGGATGTGTGGTGAATGTTTTAAGGGTCAAAGTTTAAACTACTAATTCACCCCCTCCCCCTCAGAAGTTTACCTTTCCTATTGTAATTCCAACAATAACCCAATCAAATTTTATGTTTACAAATAACTCGATCAAGTTATTGGAGCCAAAGTGCACTCCAATAATTAAGAACCCAATTAGGCCTTTTTGAGAAATAACTTGATTGGGTTGTCTATCATAAATAAAATAAATATTTATAATTCAATATTTATAAATATATAAACAAATTATCATTACAATTACATATTTATTATTATATAATAATATTTATATATGTATATATATAGAGAGATTTGTAACTATATATTTATAAGTATACAACTAAATTCATATATAATTAAATATTTGTAATATATTATTATATATACAATCACACATATTCATAACCTCTCTCTCACTCTCTCAATAACCCATTATGCCTACTCTCTCTAACCTGTAACTCTTCTCCATCTTGGCTAATGCCTGACCCTCTCTCTCCTCAAAATCCTAACCTAGCTCCCTCCCTCCCTCTCAAACCCCTAACCTACATCTCTTTCTATCTAACTCCTAATGCCACATCTTTAACCCTAAACTTCCTTCTCTTATTAACTCATAACCATTCCCCCCCCCCCCCCCTTAAACTTGAACCTACTCTCCCTATCTCTCCCTCCCTTTCAAACCCTTAACTTACCTCTCTATCTCTCTGTCTAACTCTAACACACACACACACACACCCACCTAACCCCTATATCTAACTCTACCAAAATCCTAACCCCCCTCACCTCTCTCTTACTCCTAGAACCCCCTCTCTCTTAATGACCCCTACCTATTTCTCTCTCTATCACTGCTAACCCCTAACCCCTAAACCCCCCCCCTTCTCTCTCTCTCTCTCTCTCTCTCTCTCTCTCTCTCTCTCTCTCTCTCTCTCTCTCTCTCTCTCTCTCTCTCTCTCTCTCTCTCTCTCTCTTCAATCTACCTTTGTGAACTAGTTATACAAAACCCGATCAGGTTATTAGTCCATATGGATGATTTTATCAAGAATCAATAACCTGACCAGGTTAATGAAAATTGTAAATAAAACAACATTTTAATGGTTATTGTGTTGTTTTAGTGTGGCCCACAAGATTCTACTATTGTTTCACATGTATTTTTGCAATAGGTATGTAGGTTTTTTTTTTTTTTTTTTAATTTCTTGAGAATACTAAAATTGATCTATTGTCTTGTGCCAACATCTTATTTTATGTTAGTATCTTGTGATTGAGCATAAAATAATCATGTAAATTTATTTAACTTTGTATTTGAATATGTTATTGTTTATAGGGTAATTTATTTGGAAATGATGAATTTCTTCTATTTTCTTGTGTCCATGTGTTAGTTTATGTGTGTATCTTTTGATTGAGCATAAAATAATGATGTAAATTGGTTTAATTTTGTATTTTATTGTCTATTGTGTTCATGTTATTATTTGTAGGGCAATTTGCATCTACAATCATGGGAAAGAACAAGAGAGGAATGACTGAGGCAACAAAGGTACAAACAAGGGAGTGTATGAGGAGATTGCGTGGAGGTACATCATCAAATTCCTCCAATTTAAGTGATAAAAATCTACCTACTGATATTAATGTCACAAATGCACCTAATTTGACAAACAAAAATGTTCAACACACCCTAATTGAAATGACTATGACAGATATACTTATGTCACCTAATACCCTTAATACAACATGTCAAGTTGAAATGATGAATGCACAAAATCTAAGTAATGAAAATATAGATCATGCATGTACATCAACATCTCCTAGAATAATTCATAGAAAACTAAAGTTTCTAATTGACATTAATGAAAATATTTTGTATCAGAAAGATATTGTAGAAGAATTGTTCAAAAGATTTGGAATAACTATTTTGAAAAATTAAATCAAAATGGAAGGTTCCAACTTTTTGAAATGGTTAAAAATCTGAAATTTAGAGAGACAATGGGAATTTTGGAGTCAAGAACATTTGAAACTAGTAGTGAAAGAAGCATTGTTATAAATCTCTTTGATTCATACCAATCCATGGGTTCAAAAGAATGTAATAAAGATGCTAGTACAAGTCAATGTATCCTCAAATCAACCATAATGGGAAAGGAAATGGTAAAATCATGTATGATAAGCAAAATAAGTAAATCATTAAGTATAAATATAACAACATTAGTCAAAGCCTTAGTGAGGCAAGAGAAAATTGAGAATTCTAATTTGATTTCTTCTTTGTCATTCTAAGGTAGTCTCTCACATAAGGATAAAGTTATTATTGATTCACTAAGAGCATTAATTAAAAAAAATTGGTGTGACAACACAAGGGCTTGACCAAGAAAAAAATATGTTGTCAAAAGATGAATTAGAAAAACAAACCATGAGCCACATGCAAAACATTTTTTTGGATATGACTTAAACACAATTATATGAAATGTTTATTAAAAGATTTCCTGAAATTATAATCATCCAAATGTTCTTTGAGATGACCAAACCACTCTATTTTAAGATAAATCGTACACACACTACATGTTGAGTTCGCTATGCATTATGATGTTTATCATTATATATGTTGTACTTTGTATACTAGTGCAGGAGCACCTAGGGATTTGGCTTCATCCTATGCATTTTTGGATTTTAAGTGATCCTAGCTAAACCACTAAAGAATAAGGACTTGGTTGGAGTCCTCAAGGTGTTCTTAGGATATTAGGATGTTAGTTTCAAGGATTGATAATTTCTAGTCTAGTATTTGGCTTCAATAGATTGTGATAGGTAATAATTTCTCAAGGAGTCAAACTTGGTAAAAGAGTTGAATTTGACCCCAAAAATATTGTAATAGGGTGGATAGTCCTTAATTTTTCTTAAGGGAAAAAGTTGGAATCATTAGTGGTCTTGGAAAAGGATAGAACAAAAAATTTGTAAAAGTTGCAGAAGTTGTCAATGACAACTTTTCAAAGTTGCATTGATAACAAAGAGAAAGTTTTGCCCAATGAACCAAGCATGAGTTATAATTTGGTTCAAGTAGTTGTGGGTAGGTGTAGTTTCATTATTTGTGTCCTTTCTACAACCATTGACAAGGTTAGTTTGTAATTTTTTTAAAATCAAGTACTTGCAGCAATAAGGAAGTAACGGTTAAGCTCGTCATCCATAAACTAATGGATTGAAATGAGAAGCTTAGTGACTGAAAAGTTGGAGTATTATTTCTAGTTCTAGTGTATATAATTTTTTATTCAATTTTTGTGCTTTTATAGGAGTTAGAAAATATTTGCATAAGTCCTTTGTTCACTAGTCAATTTGAAGTGTTGATCACTAAAAGCCCTTTAACATGGAATCCACGAGATGAAACTTCACATACTTTTGGAAAATTCTAGAGAATTGTAAATAATTTGTAAATATGCAATTTTGGGTCAAAATTTCAAGGTTTCCTATTTTCCCCACTGAGCCCTAAGCGAGCCCTGATGTGCTCGACAAGTTTTTTTGGTGTTTGCAAGTTGGAGAAGATGTTGGGTTTGGATTGGTATGAGCCAATAATGTTGGTGAGTGTGAAGAACGATCCCTGAAGGTCCTTAGGACTAGATTTGAGTATTTGAATCCATTTGATTAGTCCTTGCTTCAAAATCAAAATTGGCTGCTACGAAACCCTTAGAACCCTTAAAAATGGGGCTACTTGGTAAAAGGTACTGTATGGAGGGGTTGGAGACCTAAAACTAGATAAATATTAAAGATCTTTCAAAAGGGTATCAAGTTCCTAACTTAGTTTGGGAAACTTATTCATTTGTGGATATTTGGCTCAAATTCCTTAATAGGATACCTAATTAGGGGCTA
This sequence comes from Cupressus sempervirens, assembly GCA_028749045.1. Lineage (NCBI taxonomy): Eukaryota > Viridiplantae > Streptophyta > Pinopsida > Cupressales > Cupressaceae > Cupressus > Cupressus sempervirens. The sequence goes on along the minus strand of CM053787.1, from coordinate 362,853,344 downwards.
AAGGATTATAAGGTCTAAAAGGAGTTTTCAAGAGATCGGAAAAGGAGATATGGATATGACCACCAAGAAAACCCTAAAAAAAATGAAATTGGAAAGTGAAGAAGCCAATACATGCCTAATTGAATAGGGAAGAGCCCTAGGTGATTGAATGGGAGGTTGGACACCAAGGAAAATTGGCGTGTTCAAGATTGAAAGTATGAATCAAGTTGATTCATGAGGATCAGTAAGAGAGGGGATTAGAGAGGATTTGTCCCTTATATTAGGGTAAAGAAAGAGACACTAAGAGACTAGGAGAGAGATCCTAGTTGAGTACCTAAATATTCATCTAGGTTTTTGTGGTGATTCTCCACATTAAAGTGGTATTAGAGAAAGTTAAAGATTTGGGATAAGCATTGTATATGTTTGAGTCAGTGGATGAATCCATCATGGTGACTAATGTTGAGTTAGCTAAAGAGGTCACAAAATAGAAGGGGAGAAATAGACTCCTAGAGGTTATGAGGAATATATTGGATGAAGTTGCATATACAACTAATAAGGTAAAAGAAAAGTTAGTAGTAGATGAAGATAAGGGGAAGGAATTATATGCGGATGATATAATACTTGAACTAGACAGTGGGTGGCAAATTCCTAGAAGGAGTACCCCTACTCAATAGAAAAAAATTATTCAAATTTGGTGATATAGTGGATAGAAGGCATGGAGAATAATTTTAAATGTAAGGAATTCATTGAGGCTCAAAAGGTAAGGTGATAGAAGCAAGATTAAGAGGACCAGCTTTGACTTGGTGGAAATTCCTTCAAGAAGAAAGAGAAAGAGAAGGTAAGAAGCCAATAGCTGATTGGAAGGCTATGATGGCAAATATTAAAGAGAATTACCTACCAGAGGACTATGAAATTTAATTGCACAAGAGAAGAAAAAGTCTAAGGTAGAAAGACATGGATTTGGCATCCTATATAGAGGATTTCCAAAGATTGTGCTTAAGGTCAAAAGTGCAAGAAGAATAGAGTATCAGAGTGGCAAAGTATTTAGGAGTTCTACGGTAGAGTATCCAAGAAGAGATTAGTTTGTGGACACCCACCATTGTTCACAATTGTTACCAATTGGCACTCAAGGTGGAGGAAAAGAACAAGAAAAGGAAATATTCAAACTTAAGAGGAAGAGGTAAAGACAAAGACTCTAGAGGACATAGAGGTGGATATGGTGGTAGGAATACTGAGAACAAAACTCAGGGAGACTTCAAAATGAGTAAACAAGATAGTGAATCAAGTGGAAGGGACAACTAAAACAGAGGTAGAGGTTCTAATACTGGTGGAAGAGGTAGGTTAAGTAACGTTGGAAGAGGTTCCTACTTTTCTAATGTGAAATTCTATAATCGTGGTCAATTGGTTAATCCAGCCTATAGATGTCCTAATAAAGTTTCATAAATAGAAAGTGAAAAGATATAGCCTATGCACAAGAAGAGTCTAGCAGTGTTAAGGCATCTAAGGTCAATCTTGATTCTAAGAGTGGAGAGAACCTAATGTTCAAGAGGGTTTTAATTAGAGAATCTAGTAAAGAAGAGCCAAAATAGAGAAGGGCATTGTTTAGGGTGAAATGTAAGATACTTGGGAAAGTGTGTAGAGTTATCATAGACTTAGGGTCAACTAATAACCCTATAGGGTTACTTGGTTAAACAAAGCACAAATTTTCTAGTTAATAAGAAAGTATAGGTAGAATTCATTGTAGGGGAGTTCCAAGACAAGATATTGTGTGATGTGGTACCAACGGATGCTCGCCACTTGTTATTAGGTAGACCATGGTAGTATGACAAAGATGTAATGCATCATGGAAAGAAAAATATGTATACTTTTAAGAAGGATGGCATCACTTTCAAGATTCACTCACCTATTGAGGAAGAATTGGATAAGGCAGTTTAATCCAATTTGTTGTTGATGAGTGGTAAGGATTTTTTGAATGAACTCAAACAAGAAAAAGAAATAGGGTTTGTTATCATAATGAAATCTAAAAGGGAACAATTTTTAGAACAAGTTACCATGCCAAAGGATGTCAAGCAACTGTTGGTGTAGTATAAAAACATCTTATGTGATGGGACACTGGCTACTCTACCACCTCAAAGAGTAGTCGGTCACCAAATAGACTTCATACTAGGGGCATCTTTACCTAATAAAGCTTCATACAAAATGACACTAGAAGAACATAAGGAGATTGTTAGGCAAGTTCAAGAGTTGTTAGATCGAGACCTAATTAGAAAAAGTAGCATCCCATGTGGAGTTCTAGTTGTGTTAGATCCTAAGAAGGGAGGTAAGTGGAGAATGTGCACTAATTCTAGGGTAAAAAATAGGATTACTATTATATATAGATTTTGTATACCTAGAATAGAGGATTTAATGAATTGTTTAGAGGGTGCTAAATATTTCTCCAAAATTGACCTTAAGAGTGGTTACCACCAAATTATGATGAAAGAAGGGGATGAATGGAAGCCAACCTTCAAAACCACAAAGGGTCTCTATGAGTGGCTAATTGTGCCATTTGGTCTCAGAAATGCACCTAGTGCATTCATGAGGTTGATGAATGAAGTGTTTATAGACTATATAAGTAGGTTTGTGGCAGTCTACCTAGATAATATCCTCATTTTTTAGTAGAAAAAAGGAAGAACACATGAAACAGCTTGAGTTGGTGTTGAAGAGGCTAAAAGAGGAGAAATTAGCCATCAATTTGGAGAAAAGTGAGTTATTAAAATAAGAACTAGTATACCTGGGATTTGTGGTGTCAAATGGAAACCTTATGATGGATTCAAGAAAGGTAGAAGCCATTTTGAACTGGCCTACACCTAGAATAGGGACTAAAGTGAGAATTTTTCATGGCTTAGCTCAATTTTAAAGGAAATTCTTTAGAAGATTCAGTGAGATATATGCATGTATCCTAGATACCATCAAAGAGGGACACAAGACTTGGTTTAAATGGACCAAGGAAGCCTCTAAAGATTTTTAAAAACTTAAGAAAGAAGTGGCAACACAAACCATCCTAAGACTACCAAGTTTTGAGAAACTCTTTAAAGTGGAGTGTGATGCAATTAATATAGTAGTGGGAGCATCCCTGAGTCAAGAGGGAAGACCAATAGCATTCTTTAGTGAGAGATTGAATAAAAGATAAGCCTAGGTACTCATCCTATGACCTAGAACTATATACAATGGTACAAGCCCTTAGGAAATGGAGGCATTATCTTTTACCTAAAGAGTTTGTGGTGTTTAATGACAATCAAGCCCTTAGTTTCATTAATACCCAAGAGAAGCTCAGTTTAAGGCACATCAAATGGATGCAATTTTTGAAAGCATACACCTTGACCATCAAACTCAAGAAGAGGTGGTGTAAAAAGGTAGTAGATGCATTGAGTAGAAGACTACTCACAGTCCAGGAGATTCAGTTGAAGAGTATTGGCATGGAAGGATTCAAGGATCTCTATAAGGGAGATAAGGATTTTGCAAGTATGTGTGGAATTTAAGAACCATTTTATAATGAATATGCTAATTATACTTTTCAAAATGGGCTAATGTTTAGAGATAACTACTTATGTGCTCCTAGAGGTTCCATGAGGAAGAACTTGATCCAAGAGAAGCACAACAGTAGCTTGAGTGGTCACTTTGGTCTAAACAAAACTTTGGAACTTGTACAAAGATTCTACTACTGGCCTAGGATATAAAAGGACATTATGAGATATCTAGAATAGTTTGGAGTATGTCAAAATGCTAAAGGTACTTCTACTAATATTGATTTGTATCAACCTTTACCCATTCCAAATAGGCCATGGGAATGCTTGACCATGGATTTTTTGGTAGGTTTTCCAAGAATAACTACTAGATTTGACAATGTATTTGTGGTGGTAGATAGATTTAGTAAGATGAGTCACTTCATACCTTGCAGGACTACTAATGATGTTAGTCATATTGCACATTTCTTCTTCAAGGAAATATTCAAGATACATGGCTTGCCTAGAAGTATAGTGCCAAGAAAATATGTAAAATTTATGGGCCATTTTTGGAAGACCCTATAGAAGAGATTGGGTACAAATATAGCCTTTGGATTAGCCTACCATCCTTAGGCAGATGGCCAAACTAAGGTAATAAATAGGGTGTTTGGAAACTTGCTTAGATGTTTGACCAAGGAGTATGGTCTGGTATAGGACCAAGTTATTCCTCAAGTAGAATTATCCTACAATGACAATATCAACTAAACAACTGGTAAAAGTCCATTTGAGGTTGTATATGGCATGCATCCTAGAGGTGTATGTGAACTTAGAGAGTTAAAAGACCAAGGAGGTGTAAGTGGTGACGCTGATGATTTTGCACAGTCCATAAAGGAGATACATGAACATGTGAAGGAGACACTCATAGAAGAAAATCAAAGGCTAAAATCCAAGATGGACATGAAGAGGAGAGACCTTCACCTTAATAAATCCATACTTTAGAAGAATATCCCAAGCAAGCTACAAATGAGGAGGATTGGACCGTGCAAATTCTTAGAGAAATATGGTCAGAATGCCTATAAACTAGACCTTACAAAAGAGTTATCTATCACTCATATCTTCAATATCCAAGATTTAATCAAATATAAAGGAACTGATATCAAAGACCAAAAAATCATCTCAAAGGTGGAAAAAGATGTTAGAAAGCTCAATACACCTGATCAGCCATTGCCTTAAGGATAAAAGATACTTGACTCTCAGATCAAAAAGAAAAGTAGATCATTTAATAAAGTGGAAAAAAAACCTGAGTCAAAGGCTATTTGGGTGTATGAAGGTGATTTCAAAAATCTTGGCATCAATTTGGAGCTCATTCCATAAGGAGAAACTTGACTTGTTTTTTGCAGGGAAGAATGGTACATTAGTACTTGGGGATTTGGCTTCATCTTATGCATTTTTGGCTTGTAAGTGGTCCTAGGAAAAAAATTGAAGAATAAGGACTCGGCTAGAGTCCTTAGGATGTTCTTAAGAGATTAGTAAGTTAGTTTTAAGGATTGATAATGTCTAGCCTAGTATTTGGCTTCAATAGCTTGTGATGGGTAATAGCTTCTCAAGGAGTCAAACTTGGTCAAAGAGATGACTTTGACCCCAAAAAGGTTGTAATGAGGTGGATAGTCCTTAATTTTTCTCAAAGGACCGAGTTGGACCCATTAGTGGTCTTGAGAAAGGATAGAACACAAAAATTGTAAAAGTTGTAAAAGTTGTCAATTACAAATATGCAACTTTACAAAGTTGCATTGACAACAAAGAGCAAGTTTTTCCCAAAGAAACAAGGAGTTATAAGTTGGTTTAAGAAGTTGGGGTAGGTTTAGTTTCATTATTTAACTCCTTTCTAAAACCATTGACAAGGTCAGTTGGCATTTTTTTAATAAATCAAGTACTTGCCGCAATAAGGAATTAATAATTAATCGTCACAGTTGTTGGTGTTTTTCAACTATTGAATAACAAAGGCTCAATAGAAAGATAATAATACTCAAAAATCTAAGGATTAGCTACGTCCTATTAACAATTATGCTTGCATATTATCTAGAACCAACTTCAAAAAAAGCAGGACTGGCTTTCTACTCTTTAAGCTTTGCAAAACCAAGGTGGGTATACCTGAGGGATAATTCAGAATGAATGCTATTGTATGAGAATTTTATTAGTTTTATTTTGATTCTCATCTTATACCTCTAACATATATATAGTTTATTCATTTCTTGTCACTTTCAGATGATATGTGTCCCTTATAAGCATATTTGGTCAAAATTCTTCTCAAATTTGCAAGTATTTCTAACCATAGCAACTAACTAAAGCTAAAATGTTACATGCAAACAAGTGCTGACCAGCTTTGAAATTCTTCAAACAATAAAATAAAGGTGATTTTGATTTTAGACTTGATGCTTATTCATGATCTACTATCTATAGACTGGATTAATTAGATTAGTGCCTAATCCATTGGGATTCAAAGTCTACTCCAATTTATAGATCTGATTTGTTGCATTACAACCAATATTATTAGCAATTCTTATTGGACTTCATTCTTATAGACATCCTTTCTACTACCATAGCAATCCCATCAAATTTACTAAAGCATTTACTTACTTCGTTGAATCAATAGCAATAATGAATTGACATACAACCTAAGTGAATTGCATTCAATTGGACAAACTTTGCTCATACAAAATCAAAATAACCAGGTAATAACAAAGGAGACAAAATCCAACAAGAACAGATATGGGGATAGCTCAAATTTGAATTAATTTTCCTTGAAAATTGTATATAATTGTAGTAACACTCATAATGACTCTAAAAAAGACACAAGGATCATATGATATCAATGTATTCTTAGAGAATTTTACAAAGAAGATACATCATGAAGTTTGCTACCATAATTGGACCGAACTATACTCAATGTAGACTCTAATTGTATTAGAAATTGGACCCTTCTCTAACCCTAGAATCTCACTTATATAATGTGAGATGCAATAAGCTTCAGGCATAAAGAACTGATAGGTGTCCTTTTACAAAGGTTATTTACATACAGCTGTCACAAAAAGACAAAATTGTGTGTAACAGAAAAACTTATACATCATAATATTCTTTTGGTAGGCCCCTCTTCTGTTACGTCTTTTGGAAAACTAAAAACTCCATGATTTGACCCTTTATTCATCTAATTCTTCAAAGTAAGTGGCTATCAGGCTTAAAAGTGGCGTGTCCTATTCTATTGCCTGCAAGCTCACTTCAACTCAGGGGTTCTCATTGTCCTCATCATGAACTGTTAGAGTAACAGTTACATCTACATCTTCCTCTACCCCATTATCTTTTGCCATCTATTCTATAGACAAAAAATGTTCCTTCCACTCATTAAAAGTAGTGTCATCAGGCCAATCAAAATTTAGGATTTCCCTTTGTATAGTTATTACAAAATTTCCAACTGCCTCTATCTCAATAATGTCCTTTCTGATGGTTGTATAGAATAACTACACTTTAACCAATTCTTCATTGGTCATTGCCCATAGTAAATGCCTAGTTTCATTTACAACATTGTTCATTCTTTGCCAAAATATCTCATCCAATTCCTTTTTCCATTCTTCCTTTCCCTTTATTCTATCAACCTTTTGTAGAGCACTAGGAAAAAGGTCAAATTTCTCAGCTATGTACTTGGAGAAACAATTTTTTATTCTTTTCTGAACAAAATCCTACTTGTCATCAAAACCCTCCAACTTAGTTAGCAAATAAAAAATCTTTTCTATTTGGTGACATGGTAGCTAGATAACAGATATGCACATAGCAGTAATATCATTATTTCTTTTAGTCCATTTCTATACAATAGGCGTCAATGTACCTTCATCTCTTTTTATTTCATTGTTGATAGCTACAATTCTTGCCAATTGATCATAAAATGTTGGCCATTCAATTCTATCTATTAAATACATTATAACCTACCTTATTTTTTATTCATATTGATTATTTAACTCTACATGCATTGCATACAATTTATTTTTCTCTTCCTCAAATTCCTCTGCAGTGTAGAATTTAGGCCTCTGTGGGGTGTCTAGTATCTCAATGATGGGGGTGGATTCGAAAGGTTCAACTGGTGGCTAGGGATATACAATTCTTGGCCTGTTGGATTCTCCAATCTTTCTTTTCCCAAGTTGCTTATCCATTTGAGATACTTGATTTTCTAGTAATTGTATCTGCTTACCCCTTTCCTCATATACCTTTAGCACTTCTTCAAATTTGACATTGAGTTCTAAGAATCTATCCTATTGTTGTCTAGACACCATATTCCCAAATTTCACCACTTCTAAAGCCATTCCAAAAATTTGTTAACTACTTACTTCACTAGCCCTATATACTGTAAGAGCACCAGTATGTTCTACACTAGAGATTTCTTGCATTCTAGTTTTGTCTCTCTTATCAATTGACCAAATTACTAGGGCTTGGTGATCATCACTAAATTTAACTCCCCTATGTGCCTGTAGTATCTCTCCCTTATTTTTATGCTACACATCTTTTTCTTTTCTAATTGAATCAAAAATCATAGCATTAGCTATGTCCCACTCAAGCAAAATTAGGACCCTTGACTGCTTAACTAATTACCTCTTGGCCTCAAGTGTGAACTAGGAAAAATCACTCAAAAATTTAGCTTTTACCTCTTCCTTAATAACAGAGTCTAGTTTACCAGGTTGCTCCGCTTTTATTTTCTCACATGTTTTCTCAAAATTTCCTATATTTTTTCTCCACAAAAACTGTGCAAATATCCTAGATTTAAGAAAACTTTCATCATCAATAATTTTTTGTGAAGCTTGAGCTATAATTGGATCTATCTCCTTACCTTGATAATCATCAATCGTAAGGTCTAAGGAGGTTACAAGAGGCTCTTGAGGCACTCCTCTTTCCATGTCTACAATGGTAACAATTACATCCCTTCCTCCACCAATCTGTCTCAATTGCTCCCTTAAGGATGCTTCATCATCTATTATGATTGGGGTCTGGCTTGGGGAGTACTCTTCTAGATGAGAAGAGGATCCTTGTTCCAACTTCTGCCTCTTTGGGGCACTAGCTATAAGTGGGCTCTCTGGCCTTGGTCTTCTTTGAGGAAGAACCTATTGTATGTTCTAAACTATCACATACCTAGCCCTCTTCTACAATATATACTAACCAGGAGCAACTATCATTCTATTGTTTATTCTTCTCTGTATCTTTGCAGCTCTATCAGGATAGGCTTTAACATATGTATCCTTCTTTTCATTCATTGTTTGCATTATTGTAGCAAAGTTAGTCATCAACACATGCATTTTGGCTCCCCAATGTTTCTTGTCTTTTAAAGGATCATAATCAGAGTCAAATGCATTGATGAATTCCAAAACTTTGTTGAATACTATCCACTTTTCTTTCCTAACCTCCTGCTCATGTAAAGAGAAAATATTTCTGATAATATCTTTAGGAAAGTATACTTGATGTATCATACGAGCAGCTTTTTTTCTTTCTCTCAAAAGATCATAAAATCCCTCTGGATCAATATATCTTGCATGGGACTTTTCCATGTTGTATCTATCTAAAAATAAATTGAGGTGCCTCCATCCCTTTTTTACAAAAAAAAAATCATGGGCCAAAGTGACTATTGGGAAAAAGGTACCTTTACCTTTGTTAAGCATATCTCTCTCCTCTATGGTTATGATCTACCATAATAGTTCAGCTATCCCTATCTTTAATGGCACATGAAAAGGTAGTACATGAGGTTTTCCTATAAAACCATGCACTTTGATCACTGTAGAAATGTTATATGGGATTACATCCCCCTAGTTGTGACTAACCAAGAGTCCTTTTGCATGATCTTTGGGTCTAATTAATTCTAATAGTGATTGTGGAATTCTAGGGTTATCCCCTCTCAAAAGCAATCTAAGCTTAGATGAAAAATACCTATTAAATCTCACAAAATTGGCATTTCTGGCCTCTGAAGTCATATCAACACTCCATAATTAGACTAGATTCTTTTATCCATCCCTTGTCAATTATAGTTCCATACCTTTAGAGAAAAAGGTAACTCCTTTAAATAGACATATGTGCATGAGCAATGAGTACCAACAAAAGGGTTTGTTTATCTTTCCTTGTGATATCCCCACCAAACCATTATGAATTTCTTATGCAAGAAAAGTGGCAAAATCAATAATATTGCTCATTCTGAATTGTAATGTCTGAGCCATGATAAGAACAATAGAGCCTTTGATGTGTTCCTCCTCGTCCATCCCAAAAAATTTGCATAGGGTGAAGTATAATGCTTGAGCCCTAGGATTGAAATGTTTCCTCATTAATGGCTCTAGAGTATTGGCTGTAACCAAGGGTAATGTACCAATCCTAGCAAACTACTATTGCAGAGGCCCTGCCCTTAGGTACATTCTCTATACATCATACCTTGCCTAAAGGTCATCCATGTCAATGATCTAATGTATAGCATAGTTAGGGTTAAGGTTGAAAACTTCCCTAATCAGTTTAGGAGAAACCTTAAAAAGATTTTCTCTAGCATAATTCTTCACAAATCCAGTAATATGATCATACTTCTTAGCCAAATCAGCAAGTAGATCACTATCAAAGAAAACCCCAGGGACTATGAATTTTCCAATGTCGAATCCCCAGACATTGCTCAAAGGGGTATCTAGGTTTCTCTCAGCAAACCATTTTAAAAATAATTCTAGTCCTCCCATAGAAACCTGGGTGTCTCTTACCCAATTAGCTCTATCATAAAAACCCTCCACTACAACTAACCTAGAGTTCTTTGGAATATGCTCTCTCCCCTTGGTTATTTCATTTACAAATAGTGGGAATTGTTCAAGAAAATCATCATGTACAGACCTCTTAAGGTAATCAGTTTTCCCAGATAATTCCTTTCGTGGAGGCATTTTTGAAGGTTTTAAACTTTCACAACACCAATTTCTTAATTTTTACAAGTTGCAGATCACTTACCCACTGAATTTTGCCTCTTTTCTATAGAGTTTTCGCTGAAATTTGTTGAATCATCTGGTAAAATTATGTGCCCTAGCTTCAAAAATTCTTTGTGCTATAATAACCTCTTACAATTTTGTGATTCAATAATGGTGGCTTCATGAATTATATTTGTGCATTGAGATCACACGAATGAGCTCTAAGAAACATTAACTTGCATTAGCCATTATTTCCATGTTGCATTCAAATTTGAATCTTATCCATTGATTTCATCAGATTGGATGGCCTTAATTCAAAAATAAAAATTGCTTTATAGCTTTTAAAGATCTAGCCACGTGTTGAATAGACACTTCCCCACATTATTTAAATCTCTTGCATTTTGATAATGCAAGCAAGCGTTGACCATTGATCTTACCTCAAATCAACGATCATGAGAAATAAAACAACCTTGTAGCAATATGTAAAAAGGTGTAATACAACTGGCATAATAAATCTTCCAACCTGGCATACATTAGCTCACCTTGGTTGCAGTTGGTCCCACTTTGCCACATGTCATGTTAGTACTTCCCTACATTTCTTAAGTTTCATGCACCTTGAAAATGTAGGCAAGTGCCCACCCTTGATCATGGTTAAATTGATGATCATAGATTATTGTACTGCTATAACACCCAGTCAACTGCATCAACCAATAGAAAATCTCCATGTGAAGTAGTACATTCTAACAAACTCTACATAAATAGGTACCTTATTATCTCTTGAAGGGGTGGGTCCCTTATGTCACATTTCCCATGCATCAAGCTGGTGCTTGCCCACTTTATCTAACCAGTGAGCACTTTCATAATGCGGGCAAGCACCAGCCATCAATCTCTGAAAGACCAACGACGGCATAACTAAAACCCTTTTAGTAGTCTAAGAGAAAAGTGATGACATCATTAAGGACACATGTCACCAGTGTGCTTACCCATTTTATTTATCTATCATGCAACTTCACCAAGCAGGAAAGCAGTATCCATTAATTAAGTCAAGATCAACGGTGTAGCCAAGCGATGTTATTGGAAACCATGTTAGCACAAACAACTTATGGAATTTTGACACCTGTGATACAAAAAGAGAACAGCTATTGGTAGTGTTGGTTTATCTTATAGTGCTGATATCATCATGGACATGTGTCCACAAGGTGCTTCCCCGCATTATTTAAATCTCTTGCATCTTGATAATGCAAGCAAGTGTTGGCCTTTGATCTTGCGCAAATCAACAATCACACAAACTTTTACCCTTATATTGTCTAGTTAGCTATCTTGTCCAATAGGATGTCACCTTTTAAACAAACGTGCTCTGACAAGTCTAGCAGTGGCGTAGACTGCAATATTAATTCGAGAATTTATGTGCCCATGACATCATTTGCAACTTGGCATATGTGTCTATTCCACCAATGAATGTGCTCCAATTTAGCAAGGCTTTACAACCTATCATGACTCAGCATCCTCCTCAAAGCTTGGTCCCACTATGCCACATGGCGCATTGGCGCTTGCCCACATTGCTTAAATTCCTGCATGTTTGTGATGTAGGGAAGCACTTTCCATCGATCTTACCAAGATGGATAGTGAATCAGAATTTTCTCTCATTAGGATCGAGTCAGCCAAGTCAACCAATGAAAACTTGCTATATGCTCTAGCTCATCTGACAACTACCAAGGGAGACACATTACTAATATCCTCTAAAAAAGTGGGTTCATGATGTCACTAGGTGCCACGTGTCTTGTTGGTGCTTCCCTGCTTTGTGTAACTATCATGCATTTTGATAATGCTAGGAAGTGCTCTCCGTTGATCTTACTAAGATTGATGGCACATCATAACTGATGAGAGAGTGATAATTTCATTAAAGAGCCAACCAATAACATTGTAGGAAAATTGAACATGCGCTAACAAATACTGACAACTCTGCAACATGGGTCTGACAAATCTGACAGTCTATAGACTTTGTGATGCACTAATGTTCTAATCATCAACAAGGGCTACATGGAATAAAGGCACTTTCCCATATTACTTAAAGCTCTTGCATGTCCTTAATGCAGGAAAGTGCTAGCCTTTGATCTTATCAAGATCGACGGTTGATCAAAATCTTGTTGCAGTTAAGGTTTTTATAGAAAACAATTCAAAATAGTGATTGCAACTAAAACTGGGCTAGCAAGGGTTTATAATGTAAAAATATATAATAAACCTTGCAACATAAAACCTTTTTTTAGGGTAAAATTATCTCGCCAAAATCATTTTGAAATATTGCCTTCAGAAAATTAAGAGCTAGAGAAAAATTAAATAAGGCCTAAGGGTTTCTCATGAATCTTACCTAGGGTCTTGGTCAAAATTCAAGACTTTCAAAACACACACTTAGGGTTTTTCACTACTGAATGCAACAAAGAAAGAATGGTGAAAAACCAGGCCAACAACAGTGATCTTGCAAGCACATCATCCGCAAACTAATGGATTAAACTAAGAAGCTTAGTGACATGGATAACTATAGTGTTATTCCTAGTTTCAGTGTATATAATTTTTTTTTCAAGTTTGATGTTTTGATAGGAGTTAGAAAATATTTTCATCTATGTTCACTGGTCAATTTGAAGTGTATAAATCAAGTACTTGCAGCAATAAGGAATTAATAATAATCATCACAATGATCTTGCAAGCTCATCATACACAAACTAATGGATTAAATTGAGAAGCTTAGTGACATGGAAAGTTAGAGTGCTTTTTCTAATTCAGTGTATATAATTTTTTTTTCAAGTTTGGTGTTTTGATAGGAGTTTGAAATTTTTTTCATAAGTCTCCCGTCCACTAGTCAATTTGAAGTGTTGATCATTAAAACCCCTCTAGCATAGAATCCATGGGATGAAACTTTATGACCTTTTGAAAATGCTAGAGGACTATAATTTTGGGTCAAAATGTTAAGGTTTGTTATTCTTTTCCAACAAGTCCTAGTGTGCCCAACAAGGTGTTTTATGTTGAAAACAGATTGATACAAGTATGATAAATATGTTTTAATCATTGTTATTTCATTGATGTCAAACCTACTATTTGTTGGTAAGACAACTGTTTATATGATTTAAGGACTATCACTTGTTTGATTGATTAAGAGGATTTGATCAAAATGATGTAACAATAGCACCTAGAGAAAAGGTTGAGTTATGATATGAAAAAGGAGTACAAGAATCAGCTAAGGCAGTGATATCATAGTGCATTGATAATCTACTTATGGTTGCAAAGGTTGGTTACACTGAGTAAGTTTAGAAGAACAAGTTAAATGAAGTTAGTCTGCCAAGCTTGATCGAGTGGATAGTAGGTGCCAAGAAAAGTTAGTGTAAGCCGAGCAAAAAATCAGTTGGAGCCAAGAAAAGTCAATTTTAATGTAAGCTGAGTGAAACAATTGATGCCAAGTAAAGTTTAGTTGATGCCAAGCTCCAGTAAACTTTAGTTCATGCCGAGTGATTTTATAGTGGATGCTAAGCAATGCAAAATGTGTCAAGCATCAAAAGCTAGTTAATGTTGAGTGTTAGCATTATTAGAAAGATTATGAATTCAATGGATCTAGGTTGTCAAAGTTTTTTTTTGGATTATGTGAACCATGTGAAAGATAAGATTGATGAGCTACTAGAACAAAATTCATGGTAAACCATTTTTAGGCAAATTCAAAGGGGATTCAAGGAGAAGTTTCTAGAAGGGAATAAAAGAAATAATGGGTAGATTCATTGAATCCTAAATAATTTTTCCTAACCCTAAATTGGACAATGGAGGATGAACAAAATATCTTAATTCTCTATTTATAGAGATGGTTGGTCAAAAGCAAGGGTTGTCATGTGCGAGAACCTAAGGAAGACAAGGAGTCTAGGGTATTGTTTCATTCAGTGACCTAAGTAATGAGACTGCATTGGCAAGCAAAGTAAGAAGGCTCAAGGGTATGGATGCTTGAAGGGTGAACAAGTTATTAGAGCTGAAGAGTGTGAAAGCCAAGCAAAATGGAGGACTGAAATGGAGATCTATAATCTGCAAGTATGTTGTAAGTTGTTATCAAATCAAGTCTTACTATTACTCTTTAATCATTGTATCAATCTATGATAAATCCTTTGGATTAATGTTGACCTAATAGCCATTTCTAAATCCTTTAAATGGGTGACATTCCAAGTGAATGGTTTAAAATCCTCTAACAAGGCTCACTCCTAATAGGGTGATTGAAATCCTTTAACAGGGTCACATTTAACAATGTGTATTGTAACCTTTAACAAGGTTGGCCTTTCACAAGGAATCACTTCAGAAGAGTGAGAAAGAGTAGCATGTTACTGGTGATTTTTCCCAAATTGGCTTTCCACATAAATCACTATGTCAAGTGTGTTATTGAATCTATTACCTTTCATACTTATATTTCTACAAATTGATTTGACAGTAAGCTACAAGTTTGAAGTGATTGCATAATCTTATGGATGCATGCATGATGAAAATGTTTTATGGTTTCTGTTGAGATAATGGGTGTTGCACATATTGTATAAATTGTTATATTGTATTATTCTATTTTATTATGTAATGGTGTACCTAGATGGACGTGCAACATGTAAAGATTCGCATGGGATATACTTGATGAGTTGTATTGTAACATTGTGATAAGATTTCATGTAATTATTTAATATTGGGGAAATGAAATAAATTTCCAATATTAAATGTGGGGTCAATGGGTTAGGTAGCACATGGTTTATAAAATACCACTTGGTGGTTTTGTGAGACTTGCTACTATATAAGCAACCACAAGGGTAGTTGTTAGTGTAGTGTGAGTGAGAAGAAGGCAAAAAGGCAAGAGTCAAGCGGGACAAGGTTTGACTCATTAGCCAAGGGAGCATTTGTGAAGGTTGGAAGCATGGCATGGGATGTGTGGGTTCATGCTTATTCACATAGTTTGCTTGGTTGTGGCTATGGCTTTGAAGGCCTCCATTGTTGTATTGCAATGGTGTTTTTGTTTAATAATACATGGTGATGGATGCTTTTGGAGGCTGAGTTTTTTCCCTCAATGAGGGTTTCCCAAGGTATATCTTGTGTCACATTTTTGTGGATATATTGTCTATTCTCTTGCATGTGGATTTCAATTGCATATTTATTTCAGATCTATTATGGTTATGTGAAAATGGTTATATTCTTTCTTTGCAAGTTTCCTTACAAGTGATATCGGAGCCAAGTTTTATTGTTGTAAACCTAGATTAAATCCATGGGAATGCATGAGAGAATAAAAGAAAGGGCAAGATATATGAGATATTTATTATAGATTTGATAATTTTGGGTTTGGTGTTATAATGGGATATTGGTAGATTTTGGGCATGTGAAATTGTTGGACAAAAAGGTTTTACAGATGTTTCATTTAAATGAGGGTTTTATGGGGTAGCTTGCATAAATGACCTCCTAGGCAAAACTTGACCCCACCATTGGATCCGGTTTGATCTTTCCAAAAAAATTGACATATAATATGCCCTAGTTTGGCCATGTTTAGAGGAAATGAAAGAGTTTTTTAGTTTCAGCTCATGATGATTGTCAAATTTAATCTTGTCGAAATTTTTGTCACCAAAAAAAAAAAATTTGCAGTGAAAATGGTAAAAAGATTGTTTTAGTAAAATGACCTTAACTTTCTCTCAGGATATCAGATTTCAAACTTCTTATAGGTGTTTCAAAGCTAATTCAGAGCACTACAACTTGATGTAGGTTTGGTTCTGTGATTTTGAAATTTTGTCAGGTTTTAAGAGCCTGAAAGTCAAATGTTATTTATTTTGAGCACAGATTAGGGCATAACTTGGGCGTACAGAGTCAAATTTTGAACTTCGAGTAGTCAATGGAAATTTCTTGGAGAGATTTACACAATAGTTTAGATTTGGTGTAGGTTTGGTATGGTTTACTTGGTGACATATTGATCTGAACAATTTATGTATATATTGACTATGGTAACATTGTGAGTTTATGACACTACATATTTTGGAGATTTAAGATTTTTGATGCCATTGTATACTCAGTTCATATTTTAGATTAGTCTAATGATGGTATGGTTATCAATATTTAGTTTGAATATGTATGATGGCTTGTTGGATCTACAAGTTGTGCAGTGTTGTAAGTAGTCTATACTTATAGGTTGCATTTATGGCTTGGTTATGGATGGTATTTGCCCATTGATCTTTCATTATTGATGCATATTTAGATTGGTGGCTTGTATTTGGGTTTTCTATACCCTAAGTCACTTGATTTTCTGATTTATTCTTCATGTAGAAAGAATGAGATGTTGTTACTAGGTATAGTCATGGTGGAGGATTGTGGTTGACTATTTTATGTTGACAAGTTGGACATATTGAGAGTTAGATGCTTGATTCATGGATGTGATCATGGTGTTATGGATTTTGGCATGACATGATTGGATATACAGGTACATCCTTGATGTTTATTGGGTTGGATTCCTGATTTGGTTATGGTGGTATATCTTGTTGGTTCAGGATCATGGTTATTTGGTTTCTTTTGAGGAGCTCATGATGTGCATTTTGAGTTCTTTGATGGTTTCATGCCTTGGTTGATTCTCATGGTTAGAAGAAATTTTTTCATCATGATGTCATGGATAGCTTGGATACATATTTTAGTGGGAGCATGTGACAGTGATGGGGTGATATTGTAGGATTAGTTCCTGGTTTGATTTGTATATTCTTGGTTTGGAGATCTCTATTTGGTTTCACTTGGTGCTAACACTTTGATTGTGTAAGTGTAGATCTAGAGGATCTTCATGTAGGAGATGGATTTTATGATGACATAGGTGACTTGGTACCACAGTTGAGTGGGAGTTTTTGGCATTGATGTATTTATTGAGTGTTTGTAAATGTTGGAGATTTGTCTCAGATCCTATTGCTACAGAAGCGTCTTTGACATTTGCATGGTGCACTTGTTATCTTTATGGTATGTAAAGATGGTTAGATCTTGAGGACTCATAGAGTTCTTAGTTATCTTCATGGTGTGTGAAGATGGTCTTCATGGTATGTGGAGACAGTTTTCTTCATGGTGTGTGGAGATGGTTACATCTTGAAGACTTGTGGAGTTCTTGGTAAAGGTGTGGTTTATGCTTTCATTTGACATGTTATCCTTTGGTGTGAACATGGTTTTATTATTATGTCATGGTATACTCTTGATACGCGTTTAGATTTGTGACATGTTATAGTATGTTCATATAGAGCATGTTGTCTCTTTTTGAGATGGTAAGATCATGTTGTCATGTTTGTGTTCCTGAGGCCATGGTTGGAACTTTAACATTGATCTTGGTTTAGTTTCTTGGTATTGAGTACATTGATCATAAGCTGGATGCTTTGTGATATTGTTATGTTGCATTTGAATTTGGCATGGATTGATTGGTTATAGTGCCCATGGATACTTAGAGATGGTGGTGATGTTGATTTCTCTTGGATTAGAGAAGTATTTGCTAGTATGATTGATAGTTTTAGTAGGAAGTCTAAGGGGCATTCACTTGATATGGACTTGAGAGGAGATTATTCTTAGATGAGTCTTGGTTGGAGACTTGGATATCTTGATGAGCATTCTTATTCTCCACACTTGTTCTACTCAGTGGTTTGCTACTTGAGAGGTATAGCCCATTGTTTCTCTCAGGTGCATTATATTTATGCTTATCTTTCATGGATATGGATCTTGAGCTACGGTACATGAGTTAGTTATAGAGGGTTCATTTGAGAGATGGTTTAACATTGGTTATCTCCATTTGCATATGTTGTTATGTTACTTGAGTTTAGGAGATGATTTTATATTGAGCATATTCCTTGGATTAGGAATGGTTATTCCTTGGTTTAGGAATGATGTATGAGTCTAATCTTCTTTTGAGAGGCTTACATCCATGATTAGCTATATGGTATGGCTTGGGTGTTGTTGAGGATTCTTGTTGGGGTTTTATGGAGGCAATCATACTTGCACAATTTACATCTAGAGGGTGTGTAGAAGAACATGATATAGGTTATGATTTGCATGGTTTCTCTTTAGTCTTGGTTATCTTCCTAGATGTTTGGTTTTGTTCACATTGGATTTGAGATTGGTTAGAGATTGTGATCACTGATTTGTGTTCATGTATATCATTTGAGAGATGACATGGTTATTCCTTTATCTCTTTCCTTTGTTGGTTATGGAGAGCTTGGGAGACTATTGGAGATTTTTTATGAGAGTTGTTCTTGCAGGATATCATTTTACATATTGTGGATGTCCTTGATACTACATGGATTCACTTTTTTGAGATGTTGTGAGTGGATTGGTTATAGATTTGACATTATCTTTTGCAATGGCAGCTTCTTGGCTCTTGAGGCTTGTGATTGCAAGTTACATATTGAAAATGTCAGTGATGTGAGATTCACTTGGTATACCTTTGGAGGTATGGATAGTTGGATGGGTTTGGCACTTGTTGTGGGTGTTATTTCAGCCATTGATATTTTGACAACTATGAATACATGTGATTACCTTTGGATTAGATTTTTTGTTCTTGACATTTTAGTTGGTACAGGATTTTATGATTTTCTAATGTGACAGGTTGGGTGGCTTTTTCTTTGGATGGCTTCTATGTATGTCCAGTGGCAGTGGCATAATAGGAGGTGAGATCATTCATGTTTGAGAAGTTGGATACTTTGATTTTGTTGTAGTTACCAAGATGGAGCACTTCATGTACTTTGATCCATGATGCCGAATGTGTTGGGAGGGATTGTTCCCTTGTTCATTTATGTGGCTACAAATTGACCCTATGCAATGTATACAACAAGTGGGAGATTGTTGAGATAATGGGTGTTGCACACATTGTATAATATTGATATATTGTATTATTTTATTGTATTATGTAATGGTGTTCCTAGATGGATGTGTAACATGTAAAGATTCTCATGGGATATACTTGATGAGTTGTATTGTAACATTGTGATAATATTTCATGTAATTATTTAATATTGAGAAAAATAAATAAATTTTCAATATTAAATGTGGGGTCAATGGGTTAGGTAACACATGATTTTAGCACATGGTTTATGTAATACCACTTGGTGGTTTTGTGGAACTTTCTACTATATAAGCAGCCACAAGGGTAGTTGTTGGTGTAGTGTGAATGAGAAGAAGAAGGCAAAAAGGAAAGAGTCAAGCAGGACAAGGCTTGACTGGTTAGCCAAGAGAGCATTTATGAAGGTTGGAAGTATGGCATGGGATGTATGGATTCATGCTTGTTCACATAGTTTTCTCAGTTGTGACTATGGCTTTGAAGGCTTCCATGGTTGTATTGCAATAGTGTTTTTGTTGAATAATACATGGTGATGGATGCTTTTGGAAGCTAGGTTTTTTCCCTCAATGAAATTTTTCCAGGGTATATCTTGTGTCACATTTTTGTGGGTATGTTGTCTGTTCTCTTGCATGTGGATTTTAATTGCATATTTATTTTAGATCTGTTATGGGTTATGTGGAAATGGTTATATTCTTTCTTTGCATGTTTTCTTACAGGTTCACTAAGCTGTAAAAATATTTAATAGTAAATTTGGACCTTGGATGAATTTCAACAATTGGTATCAGAGTCACCTTCTTAAGAGGACTAGTTTTAAGGTACTAGAAGCACAAAGATCAAGATGTCAAAAAGAGAAGTACCCAAGCTTAATAGAGATAACTTTCTTGCATGGGAAATTTTGATGAAGCTACGCCTTGGAGGACTTGGAGATCATGCACAATCTACCATTTCTATTGAGCATGTTGATCTTGCTAAAGTCTTAAGTGATGAAGATCTGAAAAAGAAGAAAGAACACAACAAGACAATGTTGGAGATTGCCTCTGCCCTAAGCTATGAAGAGTTTGATGATATCAAAGGATGTGATAGTGCAAATAAAATGTGGGATGCTCTGCATACCATCTATGGAGGTGACAAGAATGTTCTAAGAGCCAAAATTGGAAGTCTCAAAGGTAAGTTTGATGATATGAAAATGCAAGAAGGTGATAATATTGCTCAATATTGCTCTAGGATAAAAGATGTTGTTAATGCAATAAGAGGAGCTACTAGTAAAATAGATGATGATATTGTAAAAGAAAAGTTTTAAGAATACTATTGTGCATCTATGCTATTACAATTTCTACAATACAAGAACTAAGATGTGTGTCAGGGAATGATCTAACTCTTGAAGGTATGGTAGGTAGACTCGCTGCTTTTGAGCTATCTAATTTTGATAATTACAAACCTGAAAATATTGAATTTGCTTTCAAAGTTAAGCTATCATTGAAGGAACCTGCTGAGAAGAAGAAGAAGAAGGCAAAATATGTATGCAGTGGTAGTGATATAGATGAGGAAGATGTAAATCAACTTGAAGCATTACTACCAAGGAGATTTCATAGAGGTAAAGGCAAGTTTAAAGGTAAACTACCTATCATTTGTTTCAATCGCAATGAGGTTGGTCACATTGCTGCTAGATGTCTAGAGAAGAAGAACTACAGAGGTGGTGACAGGTACAAATGTATAAAAGATGAAGACAAAAAATATTACAAAGACAAAGGCAAGAAGTCTTGCTACATTGCTAAAGAGGAAACAAGAGATGAATTTGATGATCATGATGATGAAGTGGTGTATGTTATAATGAAAGATGAATCTGATGAAGATGAGGCAACTACACTTGTGTATTGTGTGAACAAGAATGGTAGATGGATCATTAATAGTGGGTGTTCACATCACATGAATAGAGATAAAAGTAAGTTCATTACCTTGAATTGTTATGATGGAAATAGTGTAAGATTTGGTAATGATGCACCATGTTTAATAAAAGGAAAATGTTTTATCAAGCTCACAGAAAAGATTTTATCTGAAAATGCTTACTATGTTGAAGGACTTAACTATAATTAGTTGAGTGTATCACAACTAAATAATTTAGGATGTAAGGTTGAGTTTGAAAAAAAGATTGCTAAGATATATGAAATTGATGGAAAACTGATTGAAAAGGGTGATCAAACTAGAAGTAATCTATTATACCTTAATATAGAGGATGCTACTTGTTTAGTTGTAGAACTTGATGATGTGTGGCTATGGAACAAGAGGTTATGTCATGATAATTTTGATAACTTGGTTATTATTAGTAACATGAGATAAGTTAAAGGTTTACCTAAGTTGAAGCTTGGCAATATAATGTGCAAACAATGTCAGTTAGGCAAGATGACAAAGTCAAGTTTTAAAAGTAAAACTCATACCCATAAAGGAATACTAGAGATTGTTCACACTATCTTGTGTAGACCAATTGAAGTGCAATGCTACAAAGGAGATAAGTACATTATGTTGCTTGTTGATGATTATTCTAGAATGATGACAATTATGTTTTTGAAATAGAAATTTGATGCTTTCCAAATGTTTAAGTGGAACTTAGCAAGAGTTGAAAAGGAAACAAGTAAAGTCTAAAATGTTTGAGATTTAATAGAGGAGGAGAATTTACATCAAATGAGTTTGAGATGTTCTGTAATGACAAAAGAATCAGAAGATAGACATTTGCTCCTAGAACCCCTCCACAAAATAGAATTTTTGAAAGGAGGAACAAGTCTGTAATGGATTGTGCTAGGACACTCAAGATGGAGAAAAATGTTGCTTTAAAATACTGGAGAGAATCTATAAGTATAGTTGTCTATACCTTGAATCATGTGCAAATCAAGAAAAGTACTCATTCAACACCTTTTGAACTATGGTATGGATACTCATCCAATGTAAAATATTTTAAGGTGTTTGGAGGAAAATGATATATTCTCAAAGATTTTAGGAATGGTAAACAAAAAGCAAAAATTAAAGAAGGTATATTTCTAGGTTATTCCATAAGAAGTAAAGCTTATAAGTGTTTAAATACTAACACTAACAAAGTTGTAGAAAGTGCAAATGTGAAACTTGATGGATATACATAAGTATATGAGGTTGAATCTATGAAGGAACCAGAAGAATACAAATTATTTGTATACTTTTATGAAGGTATACCTATTGAACAAGATGCTACAAATCAAGTTACAAACCAATAGCAAGTTTCAGTGATTGCTGAATCACATACTATGAATGTCAAGCTGCATTCATGAACCAAGTTACATTTAGGTGTTCAGTTATAGAATGAATTTGAGGAACATTCTAATTTTGAGATTATTGTACATGAAAGAGATGCAAAACTACCTAATAGAGATGTACATAGTGATTCAGAAGTTAAGAGACCAAATGAAGAAACCAGAGTTGAACCAAGATTGTCTAAATATGTCAAGAGACATCATCCTACTACACTAATCATTGGAGATAAATATGCTAGACCAATGACAAGGAACAACTTGAGAAATGATACATGTTTGTTGAGCATGAAAGAATCCAAAACAGTCAAAGATGCCTTAGAAGATGTGGACTCAAGTAAAGCCATGGAAGAAGGGATTGAACAAATTGAGAAAAATTAAACATGGACTCTAGTTCCTAGACCAGAAGACAAAAATGTGATTGGTACCAAGTGGGTATATAAAAATAAGTTAGATAAAAATGGTGAAGTCACAAAGAACAAGAAAATATTAGTTTGTAAAAGATATGCACAAGAAGAAGGGATTGACTATGGAGAAACATTTGCCCCTCTTGCTAGATTGAAAGGAGTAAGAACTCTACTTGCTTACTCTACATATAAAGGTTTCAAAGTTTATCAAATGGATGTTAAGTTTACATTTCTAAATGGTATATAAGAGGAAGAAGTTTATATAGAATAACCTGAAGGATTTGTTGATGCCAACAACAAAAACATGGTACGTAGATTACACAAAGCTTTATATGGTTTGAAGAAAGCACCACGAGCATGGTATGAGAGACTCCATAATTATCTTGTAAAGAATAGATTTGAAAGGACTGATGATAACACTAATCTATACTTGAAGACAAAGAAAAGTAAAGGTATTTTTTTATCTAATTTTTTTGTTGATGATGTCATATTTGGAGGCCAAGATACTTTATGTAAGGCTTTTGCAAATTAAATGAAGCAAGAATTTCAAATGTCTATGTTTGGAGAGATCAATTTCTTTGTGGATTTGCAAGTACATCAAATAAAATATGGTATATACATCACTCATTCAAAGTATGTTAAGAAGATACTGAAAACTTTTGGATTTGGAGGATTCTAAGCCAGTAAGTACACCTATGGTGATAGGACATAAATTGTCAAAGAGTGATGATTCAACTAAGGTGGATCAAACATTATACAAGTTTATGATTGGAAAGTTATAATATGTTGTATATAGCAAACCTAATATTGCATTATCTGTAGGGATAGTTGCAAGATTCTTTACTAATCATGGGGAGAATCATTTGCTGGTTGTGAAGAGAATAATGAGACATCTAAAAGGAACAGAGGAATATGGTCTATACGATAAGAAAAATGAGAATTTTGAATTAAGAGCCTGTATTGATGCTGATTGGATTGGAAATATTGATGATAAAAAGAGCACCAGTGGAGGAGCATTTTTCTTAAGAGGTTGGTTACATAGACTAGCAAGAAACAAAACTACATTTCTCAATCTAACGTTGAAGCTAAATATGTTGATACTATAGTAAATTGTACAAACATTGTATGGATCAAACAACTACCCAAAGGTATGAAGAAAGAGATCATTGAACTAGTCATACTTTATTGTAATAATACAAGTGTTATACATATATCAAAGAATCCAGTGATGCACACAAAGACTAAGCACATTGGAATCAAGTATCATTACTTGAGGGAATTAGTTCAAGATAAAGAGGTGAAGATGGAGTATGTTAACACAAAAGAGAAAATTTTTGATATCTTCACAAAAGCATTACCCAAGGATGCTCATGAGTATCTAAGAGGTAAACTAGGGGTGATACCTCTATCAAAGGGTATCTAAGAAATAAGAGGAGTGGCATGCATCAAACAAGTTGATTAACATATGTTACACATTGACACAGTGGATCCTACTTTAGGAGTTGCCTAAATTAATCAAAGAGAAAGATTTACGAATCAGTCACAAGTAAGGTGATCGAGAGAGAAAATAAAATTGTTCATATCTGCATATTTAAGATGACGAGTCTTTGGCATTGTTGTCAAAGAAGGAGATATACAAGGAAACTAAACATAAACCTAAGAGATATTGAAGGGAGAAATCCTATGAGGGAGATAGATATTATTATCAAAGAGGGAAAAATCCTATGAGGGAGATAGAGACTATTATCAAAGAGGGAGAAGTCCTAACACACAATATGAGGGAGAAATTCTGACTGCTAAGAGAGAAAATATATCTATTGATTACATCTACCTAGTAAGAGGGAGATAATGTAGAGGGGGATATAAGAAGCATTTCATACAGAGTCATAAGGATGAGGTGATTATATGTTGATCAAAACAAAACAAAATTTTGTAAACTATTAAGAAGATGAAAGTTGCTGATAGAGGGAGAGATTTCAATACAAGGAATTATTTTCTTTTTGGTATTTTGCTGGTCTTATTGTTTAAACCTAGTCTGTTTGGTTTTCCATCAATGCCAATAAGGGAGATTGTTGAAAAAAAATTGATACAAGTCTGATAAATGTGTTTCAATCATTGTTTCATCATTGATGTCAAACCTACTATTTGCTGGTAAGATAACTGCTTATATGATTTAAGTACTATCACTTGTTTGATTGATGAAGATGATTTTATCAAAATGATGTAACAATAACACATAGAGGAAAGGTTGAGTTATGATATGAAAAAGGAGTGCAAGAATCAACTAAGACAATGATATCATAGTGCATTGATAATCCACTTATGGTTATAAAGGTTGGTTATATTGAGCAAGTTCAGAAGAACAAGTTAAACAAAGTTAGTCTGCCAAGCTTGACCGAGTGGATAGTAGGTGCCAAGAAAAGTTAGTGCAAGCAAAGAAGAAAATCAATTGGAGCTAAGCAAAGCCAATTTTAGTGTAAGTTGAGTGAAATAGTTAGCACTAAGTAAAGTTTAGTTGATGTTGAGCACCAGTAAACTTTAGTTTGTGCTGAGTGATTTTATAGTGGATGTTGAGCAATACAGTATGTGTCAAGCATGAAAATGTAGTTAATGTTGAGTGCTAGCATTATTAGAAAGATCATAAATTCAATGGATCTAAGTTGTCAAAGTTGATTTCATGGATTATGTGAACCATGTGGAAGATAAGATTAATGACCTAGTGGCATAGAATTCATGGTAAACCATTTTTAGGAAAATTCAAAGAGGATTGAAGGAGAAGTTTTGAGAAGGAAATGAAATGAAATAAGTGGTAGATTCATTGAATCCTATCCAATCTATCCAAACCCTAAATTGGACGATGGAGGATGAATGACAAAATATCTTAATTCTCTATTTATAGAGATGGCTGGTCAGAAGCAAAGGTTGTCATGTGAAAGAACCTAAGGAACACAAGGAGTCTAAGGTATTACTTCATTCAGTGACCTAAGAGAAGAGTATGTATTGGGAAGCAAAGGAAGAAAGCTTATGAGTATGGATGCTATAAGGGTGAACAAGCTATCAGAGCTAAAGTGTGTGAAAGCCAAGTAGAATGGAGGATTGAAGCAGAGATCTATAATTTGCAAATCGAGTTATAAGTTGTTATTAGATCAAGCCTTATTGTTACTCTCTAATAATTGTATCAATCTAGGGTAAATCCTTTGGATTAAGGTTGACCTAACACTCATTTGTAAATTCTATAATTGGATGACATTACAAGTAAATGGTCTAAAGTCCTCTAACAAGGCTCACTCCTAATAGGGTGATTGAAATCCTTTAACAGGTTCACAATTAATAATGTGTATTATAACCTTTAATAGGGTTGGTCTTTCATAGGGCATCACTTTAGAAGAGTGAGAAAGAGTAGCATGTTATTGGTGATTTTTTCCAAATTGGGTTTCCACGTAAATCATTGTGTCAAGTGTGTTATTGAATCTGTTATGTTTCATGTTTACATTTCTGCAAATTCATTTGACAATAACCTACAAGTTTTAACTAATTTAATAATCTTATGGATGCATGCATGATGATAATGTTTCATGGGTTCATTAAGCTGTGAAAAGTTTTAATAGTACACCTGGACCTTCGATAACTGATTCACCACCCCCCCCCCCCCCACAATTTATTCTAAAGAATTCCAACATTTTGGTGTTTGCAAGTTGGAGAAGATGGTGATTTTGGATTGGTATGATCCAATCATGTTGGTGAATGTGAAGAAATATGCCTCAAGGTCCTTAGGACTATATTTGAGGTGGATTTGGATACATTTGATTAGTCGTTGCTTCAAAAACAAAATTAATTTCTACAAAACCCTTGAAAACCTTTAAAATAGGGTTATTTGGTAGTTGCATTGTATGGAGGGGTTGAAGGCATGAATCCAGAAAAATATTAAAGGCCTTTCAAAAGGGTATCAAGATCCTAAGTTAGTTTTGGGTACTTGTTCAAAGGTTTGTGGAGATATGGCTCAAATTTTATAATTGGAGACCTAATCAGGGGAAAAAGGGCAATGTTGACATGAAATTTTTCACTCTTGCTTAAGTATTGACCTAAAGGAAACCTTGTGTAAAATGGAAACAATCTCAAAAGTGTGGGACTTTGAAATTAGAGATTGAATCTCCAGAGAAGGTTGACTTCCTTACTATCAAGGTGCATATAACTATTTCTTGAGAGGAAAACGGAGAAAGAGATGCATAAAATCAAACTACCTATTCTAGTCTAGAGGGGGTGATACACCAAATACTATTTTTGATCTACTTCTTTCCAATAACTGTACTAAAATCTAATAGACTTCACAAGATACACCACTATATGCATTTCTTCAATCTCAATATCATACACAATTCAAGAAGATAACATGGCCATACAAGGAATACGATAGATTCACTTCACAGATCAGTTAACCAAAATGAACATAATCATATGGTATTACAATTGTCAAAATACATTCAAAAGAAGTGCTGCATAACAGATTGTACAAGCTTAATTGATTGAGAATGGATATGACAGAGGTGACTTCTATTGAATAAGAGGCAAAAGAATTACAGAAAGTATCTGTAGAATACTAGAAAAGAGAGATCCTTTGAATAACAACAAAACTTTCCTTTATAGGTTGTAGGCATAACCCAAATATAACCTTGAATCTAAACTCCCTTAATCATGAGATTTGATTACGGATGAGAGAAATAACTGAGAATCAGAAGAGATCTTATCATGAAGTGCAACTGCTCACAAGAAATGATAGAAGAACAAGGGGAAGAGTGCACTCAATTGTAAGAGATCAAATCAAAGTAGAAGCGGTCATGATATAAATTTAAGGGAGCATGGAGTGTAATGACATCAAAGAAATCAAGAAATGGTTGTAGACACATAACCATCTTTCTCCTTAATCTTTCCAACTGCTGCATGTTTTCACTTTACGTTGTACCAGATCAGCTACATCGACAATTTATCTACATTCAACCATTTTTTCTACCACATGGCCCTATGCCCTTGAAATATTTTGCCACGTTTTTTAACATTCTAACCATCTTACATTGTATTGTTGTGTTGCAGCCTAGACCAAGGTTTTCCTTTATCTCTCTGTGAAAGTGCAAGAGACAATATTTGACTGTGGTTGCTTGACTTTGACATGCATCGCACGCTTTCTTCCCTCCCTGCATTCACTGAACTTTGATCATCTTCAAAATCTGATGAAGTGATGATCATTGATCCTTGCTTAATTGATGATCCTAAATGATCCTAGATATTACTATGTTCACTTTGAAAAATTTGGGCCCACTAATCCAACTCAGCACCCACTGTCAATTTATGAAATAGCTGACCCCACCATGTCCATGTGTCAGCTCCTCACTTCCCCACATTGGTTAAACTTTGAGCACTTTCAAAATACAAGAATATGTCTACTGTATATCTACCAAGATCTGATGGTTGGAAAAATAATTGAAGTCTCCTTGGCATAGTCAGTGCCCTCGACTAATCATACATGCCTATTTGATAGACTACTCTGACACATCTTTTTTTGTGGTTGACCTATTCAATCTGGTCCCACATGTCCACATGGTAAGCACTCACTTCCTCAAATTCATTAAACCTCCTACACTTTTGAAAATCAGGGAAACTCCAGTTGTCGATCTAACAAAATTTGATGGTTGGGGAAATCTACATCATTTGGAACGAGAAAGGGGCTCGTAGGGAAATGTGTCAACTACTCATATCCCTAAATTCATTAAAGTTTGAGATTCTTTGGGAGTAATAATATGCCAACCATAGATCTAACAAGATCTAATGGTTAGGGGGAATAACCGCAAGTTCCCTTTCACCTTCATGGCCTAGAACTAGGTTTTGGCATTAACTACTTGTGAAGTCATGCTAACGATCATCTTAACTACTTTTCACCCTTGCAACCTATTTAACAATTAAGATCAGGGCAATAAAGTGAAAAGGAACTATTGCATAATCGAGACCTAAAACATTATAAGACCATATCATGCAATATGAAGAAAATAATTAAGACTTAGGAATATATAAGAGAAAGCCAAAGTTTTGTGTATCCCTAATATTCTTGCACGGAAACAAATGAATAATTAAAAGAATGTAGACATATCCATCACCTTAGGTTTTCATGAGATTTAGAAACATTGAACAAATAAAGGGGGGGGGAGTTAAAATAGTTAACATTTCTGGTGACTTAGAGGGGATGCTTTCCTACTAAGCACAAACCAGTGGCCTTGAGCAATCTATTGGGTCAAAGTCACAAAAATGAGTTATGTCGTTCCACTTGTAACTTCACAAAATCTATCTCTACAACTGCAAAACCTCAAAAAAGTACTATCTCACCCGAAATAGCCTATGTTTGTGCACTTATTGAAAAAATGAAACTACTCTTATTATTTATAGAAAACCTTCAACCTTCTCTAGAATCAAGGTTTAAGATAAATTCCATTAACTAGAATTGGCAGAATATCAACATCAGGCTTGGATAACTAAAAACAATTGGCCTCCTTACAACTAGTGATAAAATATGGACCACTCCACATAGCATCAAATCTAGAGTGCCTACCAAGTATAGCTCTATCTGCATCCCACTTGGGAACAAGATCTCCTATGAAAAATTTGGTTGTAGCCTTCTTGTCAAAACTTTTTTGACCTATTTTTGACGTGCCTCCAGTGTATGCATAGCTTTTTGTCTCTTCTCTTCTAATTCAATAAGTTTTGCCAGCCTGAATGTCATAGCATCATTCTTAGCTAGCTCATATTGATGAGCCAATTCAAGAGAGGCGAACTTGAGTGAAATAGGAAGCCTTTCTTCCCGTCCATATACTAGCATAAAAGGTGGGTTCCCAATTGCTCTATTGGGTGTAATTGTATTAGCCCAAAGGGCAGTCCTTACCTTGGCATGTCAACACCTCTAATTATCTTCAATTGTTCTCTTCATTATTCTGATGAGGTTCTTGTCGGAGGATCTGGCCAAACTATTCCCCTAGGGATGATAATTTAAGTGCTCAAATATATCCCATGTTCCAAAGCCCAAGAGCATATATTATTTTCAACAAAAGACTTGGTGTTATTTGATATGATAATTTAAGGAACACTGAACCTAGTCACAATTCCATCAAGTAATTCTACCACTAAAGCTTTCATTGCATATCTTAGAGCTATTGCTTTTATCCATCTTGTGAAGTAATCTATGGCTACCAATATCTACTTGAGACCAGAACTTGAGGGTGGGTTTATTGGACTAATAAAATTCAAACCCCATTGAGAAAAAGGTTGGTCTACTTGAATGGGATGAAGAAAAAGGGAAGCCAATATTTGATTTCTTGAGAAGAATGCATATTTCTCACATTTCCTTACCCACTTATGAGAATCATTGAATAAGGTCGGCCAATAATAATAGCCCTCATTATCTTCATTGTCATGATCCTAGCTAAGAAATGACCACCAGTAGGGCCATCATAGAACTCCTTTAATAACATGTTGATTTGATCAATTTGGATACATCTCAATAGGACTCCATTAGAATCTCTTCTAAACAATATTCTATCCACCAAGACATGAGGAATAAATTATAATCTAAATTGTCTTCTCTTGGCTCTATCCAAGCCATGGGGATATCTTCCCTCTATCAATAAGGAAGTCATGTCATGAAATGAATCATTCTAATTTTCATTCTCTACTAGTTGCTCACCTTGTATTAAGATGGAAACCTCTTCATGTGTCTCAAAAAATGAGACCATTTTCTCACATAATCCTTTTCCTCTCATAAGATTAGTGATACTAATATCAATGTCATATTCCATGACTTTGGTAATCCATCCAGCTCTCTTTTTGTTGATGTCCTTGTTCAGAAGAAACTCTTTCACACTTTCATGTGGGACCAAGAGTTGGACCTTGTTATGAGATAGGAGATGTCTGAACTTTTTGAGGGCCCTTACAACAAAAAGGAATTTCTTCTCTATATAGCTATATATGTCCTCATCATGTTTAAGCCCCTCACTAAAGAAAGCAATGGGTTGCTCTAGATTCTCCTCATTCAATTGTGTTAGAATAGTTGATATACTTGACTCTCCTCCAAGAGAGTAAAGGATAAAATCTCTGTCAAATTAGGATTGACAAGAGTGGGAGTTGATGCAATTGATTTCTTGATCTCCTCGAAACTAGCATTTCCCTCCTTGGTCCATGTGAACATCTGTAATGACCCTTTTTAGGTCATTCATTTTTTTTGCATTTTCTTTTTTTTTTTCTCTTTGTGAACAAATAATACATGCCATCATTTGTTCAATGCACAAACTCATGTCCCTGAATGCATGATACAATCTACTTCCCATTAAACAAGTGATTGAAACCTTGATAAACCATTACGATATGTAGCTATACAATCCAAATAGTATTCATGCATATATGCTTCCCAATCTCTCATGACTATTATGTGCTCTCTAAATGATTTGCTGTGACTTTCTACACATAATTCCTTTTGTCTCCTTCCCTCTAACTGTTGTGTTGTTATTTCATGGTATCTCCCCAATTTGAAATTGCCTTTTCTTTTCTCCTCATTCTGTTTCATTTTTTTGAGACCATTTGGAGACTACGTATAAATAGGTCATCAAGACCTCTAAAAGTCACACCCTTTAGACAAATATGATTATTATTTATTAGGGTATGATTAGTTGGTTGGAGAAATATTGAATATATTGTAATATTAGTAAGAATGAATGTTTGTCAAAATATATATTGATATATAGATTGATAACAATGATATATAATTAACATCTTATATCGATAACATGTATTATTATAATCTAATATTAGAATAGATATATTTATTACACAATAATAATATATACATTCATACAATATTAATTATATATTATTTTTAATGATTATATATTGTATTATTTATATTAAATAATGATATATTATTATACATATTTGAGATGTATCAATATATAAACATATATCACATATATTTACTTTATTTATTATAATATTTGTATATTTATATTGTACTATCATTTTTTCATATTATATATATATAATAGACAATAATAAATTATATTATAATTTATTTTATTATTCATTTAATTACTAAATCTTATAAATGTGGGGACATGATATTATCTTATCTATATATTAATTGATTATATTAACTATATTATTAGATCATAATGTAGAACGTTGCTATATTAAATTAATTAATCAATTCATTACTTTTAGTTATCAATGTGATAATAGTTAGATATATTATCATTGTATATGAGCAATGTTAGTATGCTAATAGAAACCAAATTTAAATAAAGCTTATACAAACTAAACAAAATTCATAAACTTCAAGATAGACTAAGATGAGCTCTCAAATGAGAATATGAGCCATTAATGGGCTCTCTCAATAAGAAGCTCTCTTGTTGAGTGGCTTTGTCTAAATAGATAGGATGTATGCTCAAGCTTATGCTTCAAAAATGGCTTCAAATGGAGTTGGAATTTGGGTGTGAGTGTATGGTTTTGATGTAAAATGGCTTCTTAAAATGGCATTATGACTTTACTTCATGGATTGTGTTGTTTTGCAAAGGGGAAGGATCCAATTTATAGGCAAGAGGCTTGAGGGTTTGAGGGCTAAGATGCAAGGATGGGAAAAAGCTCATGGAGGGCTTAGATTGCATGAGAGGAGAGCACATGGATTGTGCTTCCTTAGAGCCAATCAGGGAGTGACACATGTCATAGGGTGAGAGGATGGAGGAAAGGGGAAGGATGAGTCAACAAAGGAGGCTCAAGAGATAAAATCTTCATAAAGACCCTCATAATGGCTTGTAAGAGCAATAAAAGGGCTTGGAAGAGTCATTTATGGCCTAGTGGGCTTCATAAAGTTTTATGGTTGGGATATTTTGAGGGAGATGAGAGAAATTTTAACTTGGACTTGATTAGGAAGGTTTTAAGCTTGCTTAGGCTTGTACAAATGATTAGAGGATGGATTAGGATGGTTTAAGATTAGCTTAGGGATAGGCAAGTGGATGGCATTTAATGAGGGTGGGTGAAGGAGGAGATATTTGTTAACTTTGGCTTGGGTTAGTAAGTCTTAACCCATGTTTAGAGAATGTGACAAGGTTAGGAGGGGATTAGGATTAGGTTTAAAGACATCTTCTAGAAGAGTCTAGACTTTGGATGAGGATAAAGACTTTCTAGAATAGTCTAGAATTTCCTAGGATGAGGATGAAGACTTTCTAGAAGAGTCTAGAACTTCTTAGGATGAGGATAAATTAGATTTTTAGAAAATAAATAAAGTTTTATTTATTTCAAGGGTTTGGGTTGAGGAGATATTTATTAAAACTTTTTTAATAAACATGAGGATTAATATTTAATCTTAATTAAATATTTTGAGTTGGGATTAGGGGTAGGAAATGATGGGATTAGCCTTTAATCAAAATTAAAGAAGGATTAGAAGATTTTGGAAGAGGTTAGTGGTCTTAAGGAAATTGGCCAAGTTTTGGGCAAAAAATAAATTTTTTATTTATTTTGGGTTTTTTGGTCAATTTATTAATTAAATAATTAATAAATAAGGAAATAATGTTTAAATAAAATTTAAACATTTTTGGGAGGGATTCCTTAATTAAATATTTTTAATTAAGATAAAGGGATTTAATGGCATAAAAATAAATAAATTAATTAATAAATGATGATGTCATCAGGAATTTTTCAAAAAATAAAAATACTTTATTTTCTAAAAGATTTTTAGGTGTCTACATTTTGCCCCTCTTTGATATGATGCCACAAGTGGCATGGCATCAAAGATAAGAAAATAAGATGCCCAAGGCTAGAGCAGAAGAGGAGAGAATGGACTGTGAGATGCCCCCTCAAGAAGGCGGCGGGGAGAGAAAGCGAGGCTCGATGGCTTCTTGAAAAGTACAAGAATCTCGGATGAGCAAGGAAACTCAGATTGGCAAAGAGAAGGGGTTGAATTAGCTCAAACTCTCACTATGGGAGAATGATAAAGGAGAATCAGATGCATAAGAGGAAGCAAGCTTAAGACTTTAGGGAAGGTGGAGGATGCAGGAGCAGAGCGCTATAAAAAGGAATCTAGGATAGGGAGATGGATGAGGGGATTATAAAGCTGATGCAATAGGATTTCAAAGAGTCAGATTGGTGGAAGATGGGTTTCGGAGATCCCTAGGACTAGGATTGCGGATCTCGAAAGATGAGGCTTGGTGGATTGATTTGGATTGGTGGATCCCTAAGACTAGGATTGTGGATCCCTAAAGCTAAAGGTGAGGAGTGATTCAAAGAGATACTGATGCATAAGCTGAGGTACGAGAGACGGATGTTGGATATGGATGGGGGATAATGGAGATGAAGGAAAACCATTGAAGCTTTTTGAGCAGGGGGATACTTCAAAGAGAAGTACCACCATGTAGTTGAGCACTAGATTTGCTATAGGACTATTCGTTAATTGCCAAGGTTACCAAGAACATCAAGGCCTTTTCATAATCTATCCAGAGGACTGACGAACTGACTCAAAACAAACACGCAAGGATTGCCTCAGTATCACACATGAATCCTAGAGGAAGCAGTGTGGAAACGACACTGGATAACCCACAAGCAGAAAAGAAAACAAGCAAAAGACATGATCAAGACCTTACACTCTGATTGCCCCATTCGCAGTATACCATGATATGGAAGATCGTGGCAACCTTGAGGAGGGAACAAGGAGATTTCTTGGAAAAGATATTTTAAGACCCAACAGGGAAGAGTCCAAATCAAAAGAAAGCGAAAATCCAAAAGAGAACTGTTTGCCAACGAGATGGGTAGGACGAGGTACTAACGGACCAAGATCAGACATGAGGAAAGCTATATCCTGCAAGGACCTATCGGAGAGCACCTAAGCTAGTGGATTTGGATGAGTGATGCATTTGGAAAGCTGAACTAAGAAATATAACACTTTGGTGACAGGAAATCTAGCTAAAGGATGCATTGGAATAGCTAACCAAGATGTGCGATGGGTGCAAGATTCTGATCAAGGATGAACTGACACGAACGTTGGATAGATACAATGGTACTATGCTAAAGAGGATGTACAAGCTAATGGACCAAGATATGTTACAAATGTACAAGTTTGTTCATGTTTTGGTTTTTGTGAGATGGAAATGTTTGTGAAGGATGGGATGTCTATAATAGGTAATAGGTGGATAGATGTCCAACAAGATTACAAAAATTAGTAGCATTGATATCTGAAGGGACATGGGATTCTATAAGGGCACTATCAAGGATGTTCTAGTACACAGGACTAGTGCGAAGAAGGTCTAAAATGGAGATTTGGGCTGGCATGTTCCCAAGGTGTTCCAAGATATTGTACTGGCTTTTTGATGGAGCTGATAATGCTGGTGAAATGGGTGGGCCTGTGATGTTAAATCGGGCTCTTCGAGTGGTGACTGCACACTCATTCTTTGGTCCTTAGATATTGATAACATTGACAGAAGGCTCTTTCTCAGATATACAACCTATAAGGCTACCATAGTCTATATAGGATGAAGTGTGGTCATTGTTCTTCCCATGCTGTTGGTTTGGCTGACGGTTGTTGGTGTTGTTGTTGTTGGTTTGGATAGGTGCTTTTGCAGGATTTTGATTGTTGTGAGGAGGAAAAGCATTTTGATAGATCTGTAAGCCTGCATTGGGAGAGGTTTGGGCACCAACAGTGATTTCCTTCTAATCAATGAGGTCCTGCACATAGTCTTTCAGTTTCATGCATCTGAGGGTAGTGTGACCTTTTACCCTATGAAATTTGCAGTACTCATTGTCTTTGTACCATGCAGCTTTGGATTGGCTTGGGTCAATTTTTTGGGTAGGAGGAAATTTGATGAGGTTTTCCTTGACTAATTTCTCAAAAATGACATCCAATGGCTCACCAAGGGGTGTATAGTTTCTAGGTGTAGGTTGGAATCTGGGATTTTGTCCTGCAGCTACATTGATGGCATTAGCTTGATTGCTAGACTCTTGAAATTTTGGTCTTGGATTATGGTTTGGATAGCTATGGTTATTCTATTGTTGGTAGTTGATAGCTTGCTGATTTTTTGGTTGATAGGGTGGGTTGGACTGGTTGTGAGAAGGACCAACAATATTCACATGTCTGGTGTCAGTGATGCCATCTGTTGCAACATGCTTGTTTTTGTTCCAATACCTAGACTTGTCATTGGAATGTGATTGATTGTGGTTGGCTTCCTTGTAAATCTTGACCACACCATCTTTAATGAGTCCTTGCTCAAGGATCATTCCTTTCTCTTTGATATCTTTGTAGGTCTGCAAACAGTTCATGGTCATGTGGTGAGCCAAGCTAGGATGGGCATTATCAATAAACATTTTCACCAAATGGTGCTCTGGCAAGGTGCAAGATATGCGGGTGGTAAGGGTTTGCCATCTTTGCAGATATTCAGGAAGGCTTTCTCCACCTTTTTTCTTGGTGTGGACAAGATCAACTACCGATAGCTCTGTTTCAACAAGATGGGCATATTGGGCTACAAATGCCTCAGATAATTCAACAAAAATTTTAATTGTGCCATAGGGAATTCTATAAAACCATTCAAGAGCTGGTTCGGCCAAGCTTTTGGGAAAGAGATGCAAGAGGAAGACGTCATCGTATGCCACTTCTTGGCAGTGCATGTAAAATTCTTTGATATGTGTGATAGGGTCTCCTTTTTCTCTAAATTTGTCAAATTTGGGTGTCTCAAAATGCTTGGGGAATGGTGTCATGGTAATGGCTCTGTCAAATGGGTAAGGTCACACATTCTCAAACTTGAAAGTTTTTGGATCATTTCCCTCTTGGATGTTCTTCAAAGTTGTTTTCATGGCTTCCCATTCTAAATTAATGGGTGATGGTTGGGGTGCCCCCAATATAGGAGTGCCTTGAGGTAGGTATGCACTAGATGGGGCCACTGAATACGGATGGTTGTGAGGGATTTTCTGATAGGGATTGTACATTGTTTGGGCAACTACATGGTGGATGATGATTTGCTGAGGGGGAGGTGGCACATAGTGTTGCATGTGCTGCGAGGCTTGTTGTTGATATGGGATTTGAGGTTGGGATTGAGGAACATAAGTTGGCTATGGGATAAATGAATTTCTTTGTGGAGGTAAGGTATAAGATGGTTGTGAAGCTTGGGAAAAGGATCGGGGGGCTTGTGGGGTTTGACCAAGGTATGTGGGTTGCGCCCCCATTTGGGATGGTACTTGCAAATAATTGGTGGTTGGCTGGATTGGTGGGTTACCTCCTAGAAGTGGCATTGAAAAGTAGTTGGTAATAGGAGGTAATGGATTAGTTGGTGGTGGAGGTGGTGGGAATTGAAAGCTAGGAAATGGAATTGATGGGGTTTGATAACTTGGTGGCTGGATTTGGAAGCTTGGTAGAGTGGTGGCGGGAGCTTGGGTCACTTGAGAGCTAGGCAGAACATTGGTAGTAGCTTGTGGGGTTTGATAGCTTTGTGGAGTGAGGGTAGTAGCTTGTGGATTTGTGGTTGATGGCACTGAGCTCCCAAGACCTAATGGAAATGATGGGATTGTGCTTTGGGTTGTGGTGAACAAGCTAGGGGTGATGAAAGGTTGATTACTTGGCCCCATGGGTGGCATCCTTGTTGTATATTGCTGAGGTTGGCCAAAGATGCTAGCACTGATTTGGGAGATGGGTGGATTTTGAAGGCTGAGTTGGGGAGCAGCAGCAGCAATAGTGAAGGGTGTGAACGGTGAGGTGTTTTGGGTAAACGGGGTTTGGAGCGGAGAGGTATGAACCAAGGATGGAGTGGTGGTGGCTGGGTTGGCTTGCGGCATGGAGATTTCAACTTGGGTGGATGATGGTATGTTTGGGTATGTTGGATCATATGGATTGGCTGGAGGCTCTTCTTTTGGCATATATTGAAGATAATTTGGATCATAAGAGCCTATGGGTGGTGGCAACTGCCCAAACAATAGGTGAGATGGATCTGATAATGGATGGCATCTTCCATAGTCAAAGGTTCCTACATTTTCCCTTCAAAAACTAGCCATGATTGTCTCTTTGTTCTTGTCTATAATGGCATTTACCAATACTGCATTTCCTGGTTGGTTCATGAAAGCTTCAATGTCAGTAGATGATGGTATAGCTTTCTCTGGGCTAAAGGATGGCTAAGTGCTCAAGGGGGGTGAGGCTGTTCGATCCAAATGATAGGGCTCCATTGTTTCTTTCTTCTTGGCTAAGCAAGTGACGAGTGGCATGAAAAATGCTCCTAGGGATGAGATGCAATAAATGCTGGTGGATGCAAAAGGGAGGAAGGCTTTTCTATGCAAATGATTTCCTAGGTTGAGGCAAAGCTATATGACAAAACCTAAGGAGGATTGGGTTGGGGATTCTAACTTCAAAGATATGTTGCCAAAGCACAAAAGGTCTGCTTTCCTATGTGCAAGCTTGGTGGTGATTGTGTCAACTTAAGGATAGACTGATGATCCTTTAGGAAGAACACAAGATTGACCACTTGTGGATCCCAACCTTTAGCTCAAGGTGATGAGGGATAACAAGTGGCAAAGCTAGATTACCCTAGACAAAGCTTTTTCAAAGGGATAACCTTGGTGAGATTGGTGGTTTTGAAAGATTTTAGGAATGGCAAACTTTTAGCAAGGTGACAACAATTTTTGAAGGCTTGGATGTGAAGATTTTGAATTGCTGGCTAGATGGTTTGGTCCTAAATGAGATGGATGAGCTAATAATGCTTAAGGGGATAACCTAAGATGGCTGACTTTTCTACAAAGATGACTCTAAGGTGAAGCTTATCCAAGAAGGTGTGGAGAAACAAGGGTGTCTAATCATAGAAATCATGCCTAGTTGGTAAGGCATAAGCAGGATTAACTCCTGGATGTTGGCTAAATTTGATGGTGCGCTCTAACTAGGCCTCTTGAAGTGCTTCATCGGTAGCTTTATCCTCTACTTTGTGGAGTTTGGCAATTCGAGGAGTTGGTGTTAGTTCCTTTCTCTTGGCTAAAAGTTCTTGGTATGCCTGAGATGGTTTGAGTTTAACTTTGTGGAACTTCTGTTTGGGTTTGGGTTGCTCTAACATCAATTCTTGAATCTGCTTGGCTTTGAGAGACCTTGGTTATTTTGCTTCAACTTGTTCAACTTATGGAATAGGCAGTGACTACGCTAAGTGTACCCTAAGCTAGGATTG
Source organism: Cupressus sempervirens (assembly GCA_028749045.1). NCBI lineage: Eukaryota > Viridiplantae > Streptophyta > Pinopsida > Cupressales > Cupressaceae > Cupressus > Cupressus sempervirens. The sequence continues at coordinate 362,814,198 of CM053787.1, read as the reverse complement.
ACCAAGTTTGGCAAACATTCATTCAACAAATAAAAAAACAAGCAATAGATAGGAACAACCAGATAGAAGTTTTTGATTCTCAGAATGTGATACTTGCGTTGAGGAGTGTGTATGTTTTACAAATGTTTCAATCACTCACTTCAAACACATTAACACTCTAGATGGTTGTCTACAAGGCTGATAGTTGGTTTAGCTAGGGAGTCCTCGATATACCCAAAGGTACGTGAGGCCCAAATCTATAGATGAAACCAACAAGATGTCACATAGCCGAGAGGAGCGGTAACCCACTTCTCCTCTTCACTTCTCAAGGGTATAAAGTTCCTTGAGGCTTAGCCCGAGTGAAAAAAATCTTGATTCCAAGAGAGGTGTCTTTCAATTCACCTCTCGATTCTTATACTCCACCAGAACACTGGAGTTGAGGTCATCCAAGGGGTGATGAAATCCCCAAGCAGGCCTCCTAAAAAGAAACAAGGTTTTGGATCCTAATATTATGCACCCAAGATGGCCTCGAAAGATGACAAGGGGAGAGAAGACTTGGATGACCTTGGGCTAAAAAAAAAACACGCTTGTTCTTTTACCAATTGACTCTTATGTGTGCTAATCTAGACCTTGCAAGCACTCATGTTTAAGAGACAATGTTCAATTCCAACTTGAAGCGCCAAAATAATTAAATCGATCGAAGAATGCAAACAAGAAGAAGAGTTAGGGTAAAAAAAAGAAAACTTGCGCGCCTAGAGGCCCTCCACGTCAAGTATCAATTAATTTCCTTTAAAGCATTCAAGAGTTGGTATGATTTTTTTTTAAGCCCAAAGCAAAGATGTGTGAGACTCGATTTGTCAAGCGTGCGCCCGGAGGCCCTCCACGTCAATAGTTGTTCAATTTTAGTGCCCAAACTTGAAGTGTGATTGATTTAATCTAGAATTTTGGTCATTTAAAAATTTTAATAAAGTTAAAGAAAATGTTCAAAGACCAAGTGAGTGAGTTAGATTGTGGAACATTTAACACCTTTTTCAAGTAGACCCATCCCCATAAATGGCGCTGAGATTGCAACCAATGGTTGAATTGATGGGTGATTAGAAAAGAGGTGAGCCCAAGGAACTACTCAAATTGATTTTTGCGAATTTTTATTTAACTTAAAAAAGTTTCTTAAATGTCCAAAAATCAAACTTTACCTAAATTGCATGTGGAAAAGAGATTTGTTTTGTTCAATTTTAGAAGCTCCAAATGAAGTGTTTGATATTGCAATGGTTAATTTATCCTTGGCATTCAAGATTGGATTTGTTTTTTTAATCATGCATTCAAAGAAAATTTGATTTTAATCCATGACATTCAAGAGTGTGTTTAGCAACATGCATTCAAAGACAAGTGATTAAACATTCAAGTTTTTTCCTTTGAGCATTCAAGATTGAGATTTTGTTTGTTGTTTTAAGAACTTTGAAGTGCATTGTTTTAACCTTAGATCATTCAAGATTGTTTTGGACTCAAAAGTGAAAATGACTCTTTGGACTTTGGTTTTCATTCAAGATTTTGTGTTCTAGTTTGCATATTTTAAGCCCAAAAATGATATTCCTAGATTGTTTTGATGCATGAAAAACCTAAGAAACATTCAAGATTTTGCAACAAGACATTTGTTTGGAACAAATAACAAAGCTTTTAGGACAATTTTTGGCAACCATTTAGGACTCTTAGTTTTCATGAGATTTTTAAAAGAACTTTAAAATATTTGCAAATGAGGTTCATTTTATCCTTGATTGATGCTTTGAGTTTGATTTAGATTTTAGTGTGCACTTAGTGTTGATTTTGAACCTTTTGAAATGGAAACTTGAAGTTCTTTTTAAATTTTCAAAAATGAAGTGTTCCTAACTTTGCATGAATGCATCTAAAACCTTGATGTTGCAAGGATGCAAATGATTGAATTGGTTTAGTTTCACTTGTTAAAAGGCTTTTTTTTTTTTTTTTTGCAAATTTTTAGTTTTTAATGGATTTAAGTATGATTTAGGGGTTCATTTTAAGCACTAAAAAGAAGTGTGTATGATTTTGCTTCCTTCGAAAAAAATGGCCAAGATCTCCCACAAGAAGAAGAAGAAGAAGTAGATGGAATAAGAAGAATATAGACAAGAAGAGGAAGAAGAATTCCAAGTGCTTTGTCCACCTATAAGCTAGAAAAATCTGCAAACACTATGAGATAGACTATGAGTTCCTTTGTCTTCTTCATGCTCATGTGGACCTACAAAACCAATTTATACAATCCTACCAATCACAAAAACAAAAAAAATTAGCCAAAATTAGCAAATGACATACAAAACTTGACTAAAAAAGCTAATGAAGATGACCCATGCGGGGTCCCACCGGGTGTGCAAAAATGTATATGAGCAATGTTAGTATGCTAATAGAAACCAAATTTAAATAAAGCTTCTACAAACTAAACAAAATTCATAAACTTCAAGATAGACTAAGATGAGCTCTCAATTGAGAATATGAGCCATTAATGGGCTCTCTCAATAAGAAGCTCTCTTGTTGAGTGGCTTTGTCTAAATAGATAGGATGTATGCTCAAGCTTATGTTTCAAAAATGGCTTCAAATGGAGTTGGAATTTGGGTGTGAGTGTATGGTTTTGATGTAAAATGGCTTCTTAAAATGGCATTATGACTTTACTTCATGGATTGTGTTGTTTTGCAAAGGGGAAGGATCCAATTTATAGGCAAGAGGCTTGAGGGTTTGAGGGCTAAGATTCAAGGATGGGAAAAAGCACATGGAGGGCTCAGATTGCATGAGAGGAGAGCACATGGATTGTGCTTCCTTACAGCCAATCAGGGAGTGACACATGTCACAGGGTGAGAGGATGGAGGAAAGGGGAAGGATGAGTCAACAAAGGAGGCTCAAGAGATAAAATCTTCATAAAGACCCTCATAATGGCTTGTAAGAGCAATAAAAGGGCTTGGAAGAGTCATTTATGGCCTAGTGGGCTTCATAAAGTTTTATGGTTGGGATATTTTGAGGGAGATGAGAGCAATTTCGACTTAGACTTGATTAGGAAGGTTTTAAGCTTGCTTAGGCTTGTACAAATGATTAGAGGATGGATTAGGATGGTTTAGGATTAGCTTAGGGATAGGCAAGTGGATGGCATTTAATGAGGGTGGGTGAAGGAGGAGATATTTGTTAACTTTGGCTTGGGTTAGTAAGTCTTAACCCATGTTTAGAGAATGTGACAAGGTTAGGAGGGGATTAGGATTAGGTTTAAAGACATCTTCTAGAAGAGTCTAGACTTTGGATGAGGATAAAGACTTTCTAGAATAGTCTAGAATTTCCTAGGATGAGGATGAAGACTTTCTAGAAGAGTCTAGAACTTCTTAGGATGAGGATAAATTAGATTTTTAGGAAATAAATAAAGTTTTATTTATTTCAAGGGTTTGGGTTGAGGAGATATTTATTAAAACTTTTTTAATAAACATGAGGATTAATATTTAATCTTAATTAAATATTTTGAGTTGGGATTAGGGTAGGAAATGATGGGATTAGCCTTTAATCAAAATTAAAGAAGGGTTAGAAGATTTTGGAAGAGGTTAGTGGTCTTAAGGAAATTGGCCAAGTTTTGGTCAAAAAATAAAATTTTTATTTATTTTGGGTTTTTTGGTCAATTTATTAATTAAATAATTAATAAATATGGAAATAATGTTTAAATAAGATTTAAACATTTTTGGGAGGGATTCCTTAATTAAATATTTTTAATTAAAATAAAGGGATTTAATGGCATAAAAATGAATTAATTAATTAAATAATTAATTAATTAATAAATGATGATGTCATCAGAAATTTTTCAAAAAATAAAAATACTTTATTTTCTAAAGGATTTTTAGGTGTCTACAATCGTCTTATTGATTTACATTGTAATTATAACATTTATTCCTTATATATATTGATATTATTATTATGAATAATAATTTCATTATATTCATATAAATAATATAAATAATTAAGTAAAATAGATCATAAATATTTATAGTTTATCAATATTATTTCTTTAAGAATAGTATATGAATTATTATTACATTTTATCCCATAGTTATAGGATTGTCTTTAGGAGGGGTCATGACAACATCATGGTTTTCTTCAACATGGTTGTGAGAGGTTTCACCATAGAAGCAAGATCATGCACGAACCTTCTCACAAAGTTGATCCTACCAAGAAAACTTTGCAATCTTTTTTTATGGCTGGGGAATGGGAGAGAAAGAATTGCTTCTACCTTTTCTAAATCTATGGCTAGTCCATCTTTTAATACAATGTGTCCTAGGAGCTTTCCTTGATCAGTGGAAAATATTTTTTTTGTGTTTAGGGACACACCATACTCTCTGCATCTGATGAGTACCTTCCTCAAGTGATCAAAGTGATCTGTTGCATATTTCAAAAAAGACTGTTATATCATCAAGATACACCAGTACAAAATTTTCTAGCACACACTAGGAGCTTTCCTTGATCAGTGGAAAATATTTTTTTTGTGTTTAGGGACACACCATACTCTCTGCATCTAATGAGTACCTTCCTCAAGTGATCAAAGTGATCTGTTGCATATTTCAAAAAAGACTGTTATATCATCAAGATACACCAGTACAAAATTTTCTAGCACACACTAGAAGACCATCTCCATTGCCTTTTGAAATGCAACACTTGCATTGGTTAGTCCAAATGGCATTTTACAATTGGCATAGGTACCCCATTTGGTAGTGAAGGTTGTCTTATATTAGTCTGACTCTTGGACTAACACTTGATTATAACTTGAAAAACCATCTAAGAAGGAAAACCTTTCTAAGCCAACCTTGGACAAAATTTATTCCATAGAAGGAAGGGGGTGGTGATCTTTAAGAGAAGCATTATTAAGGTCCCTAAAATCTACACATAGTCTAATTTCATCATTCCTCTTCCTAACAAGGACAATATTAGCTACCCATGAAGAGTGCTTAATAGGAAAAATGATATTATCCTCTATGAGCTTAGGCAACTCTTTCCTCATTAATGGTTCAATCTTAGGGTTGACTGGCCTTTTCTTTTATCTAACAGGATTTACATTATGGTTTCAATCTATAGTATGCTAAAATAAGCTTGGGTCAAAGCCATTTAAGTCTTCATATGTCCAAGCAATAACATCATTGAATTCTTGACATAAATTAATGAAAAATTCTTGTTCAATCTCAGTGCATACCTTTCCTAAGTTGAGAGTCTTTCCATCAACAATGGTGACATGTGTATAGTCATCCCTCTTTGTAGTCAAGTTTAAACCTTTGCTTCTTGGTTGATCATTAGAGTTGAATATGCCTTCCAAAGTGACTAGACCGTTAGGAAACTTGTTGGAGTTAAGGTTCATGACTTGATTCCCATACTAATTTTGCAGCTTAGACTAATTTCTAGTAGAGAACTTTGCTTCATTTTGCAAGAAATTAACAATTTGTAAATTAGAATCAAATACTTTCCAATTTGTGCAATTATCTGGGATAGTAGGCCTTTTAACAATTATAATTTACTGCTCCTTTTCATCAACAACATGTTCTATTATATCATGATGAGCACCAATCATTGTGAGCTTATTAGTATGCATGTTCTTATTTCTAGGAACACTCTAAATGTTGAATTCTTGGAAGCCTTCAAGTAAATCCAAAAATCTATGCTTGTATGACTTGAGAAGGTTGTTCTTTGTGACATTCTAATTTTAGATTTTATTTACAACCAATTCATTGTCCCCAAATACCTTCAAGATTTTAATGGCTCTCCTTTGTGAAAGTTGGAGACCTTTGATCAGGGCTTCATACTCTGCCACATTATTGGTGCAACTAAATTGGAGTCTATATGGAAGGTAGTATCTCTCCGAATCAGGTGAAACTAGTGTTAAACTAGCACCTGAACCATTTTTGTTTCTTGATCCATCAAAGAACATACTCCACAATCCATTTGTACCTTCTATTTTCATGAGATTTGGAATAGGAGCATTCTTCTCAAATATGCAATAAGTTCTAAGACTTGTCTCCTAGGCTTAGTGTATTGTGTCAAATTTATATTAGTAGCCCATTCATCCAAAAGATAACTAGGTACCTTTTTTAAGGAAGTGATATGTTCATGAGTTGTGCATTCCTCATCGTCCTCCCGAATTGTGCAATTCATATTTATGAGGCTAGGAGTGTAAGTCTCTATATGATTAAGGGCCAATGACTTTGATTTTATGGAAGCCTTTGTTCCATATCTTGTTCTAAAAAACATATATGACCAGTCAGATGCAATATAACCACCACTCTGTGTGGTAAAGTCACTAGATGGGCAAATAGAAAAATGTGGAGGGAGCTCGACAACTAATTTCTCTTGTGTGACAATACAGCCACGACATCCATGTAATGCCATCTTCATATTCTTAAACACTCTTACTATTGTTATAGAGATACCATCCAATTGAAGAACTCATTTAGCCATTGGTTCATACTAAATACCAAGGCTATCAACCACACATTTAGGCATAATTGAGTTGCTAGCTCCAAAGTCTATCATGTGATTGTGAAATAAGTTATCTCCTATAATCAAAGAGAGATAAAAAGTGGAAGGTTTACTCTTCTTACTTGTATCTTCCTCCCTTATAGGTTGCACAAATATTGTGGCTCCTTCCATGGTGGCTGGCCTATCCTGCACTTTAAGTGTGTTTAATTCTTGTTGCAACAATTCCAATTAAGATGGCATTGCAAGAACATTCCACATAGGAACATTGATATTTATCCTCTTTATCTGATCTACAATGTTGAGAGGAGTGTATTTTTACTTGGCTGGAACCTTGGTGACTATAGGGTCTAATATATGAATTGGAGAAACATGTGGCTCTTTAGTCTTCTTGTTGTTCTGATTTTGCAATGGAGTAGCAACATTTTGTTGTATATTTCTACTTGTGTCTTGTGGTACAGTCCTTGAAGTTGCAACCTGACCATGTGAAGAGGAAGAATCCTCCTCTACAACTCTCCCCTTACTTCTATTATTGTGAGCTATTCCATCATTACCACCATGATTCACATGGTAGTAATCTTCAGGCTGGTAATTTATGAAAGTGAAGTCCCCTTCCTATTGGGATTGAAAACCAACAGTGGGTTGATTAGCATCATATTGATGCCTCATTGTTTGTTCTTGTGTATTCAAGGCTTGAGAAGGTTCCACTCTATGGTAGATACATTGTTCATGTGAGAAATTAAAAACTAGACAATATTCTTGTTCTTGAACCAAGTTATCTTGAGTAACTATTGTCCTTACTAGATTTGCATTTGCATTTGTAGGGTCAACATTACACATGAGTCTATTTTGTTTAAATGGACCTTGACCATGATTTGGTTCCCTATTGAATGGATGATTATGATAATTGGTTTGAAAAGGCCTGCTACCCTAAGTTTGTTGTCTCTTTAAGGTCACCAATTAATTGTTCATTTTTTGCATCATTGCATTTTCATCTTGAAATATTTTATCTATATCAGAGTTATGATCCTTCATTTTATCCATATTTATCATAACCTACATCATAGTCTTGATTTCATCCATTCCATTTGAAGATGTAGAGTCCAAAGGGGTAGCAACAAGAGGTTAACATTTAGTTGTAGTTGAGATGGGAGTCATTTCAAGTTGGTGTGTAGGCATGTCAGGAAATAGTGGCATTGCAGGCCTTGGAGCTAGCTTTCCTCCTTGAATCAAAGTATTTTCTACCTTTATAGAAATCTCATAAGCATCTAGAAAAATTCCCCCTCACATGGTCTACAACGTAGTACAATGTCATTGTTAAAAGCTCTGAGATAATGAAAGAAAGCATTACTAGGAGAAGGCTTCATTGCAAAAGGGATCCTATCCCATGTTTTTCGGAATCTGTAATTGAAATCTATCATGAATTCATGAGGTGCTCTTTTAATTGTAGTTAGTTGTTCTAAGAGTGATAAATAATCACTTTTATCTTTGAAGTGTTTACATAATATTTATCCTAACTCATCCCAGTTATTGATAGAGCTATGTGGTAGTCCTTGTTAGGATTAGGATTAACCTCAAACAGAAATAACAATTACATGCAAATATAACAAATATCAGAAAACAATAGATCACATATAAGAGAACACAAGACACCAAGATTTAATGTGGTTCACCTAATCCCTAGGCTACATCCACCAATAGCAGGTCCAATATTATTATTATTATCTAGTGATTACATATGGATTAGAATATGTAATCCCTCACAGCTCAATACCGATGCAAGAACCAATTTTCACATCACACACTATGAAAATCCTTAACCCTGAGCCTTTTTATACAAGCTTTTTGCCGCTGACAAAATTAGGGCTAGCATAATAGAAAACTAGTAGTTGACACCTTTTACAATATAAGGTCATTTTTGGCTTCAGGGGCACTGCCCTTGCAAGGGTGTTGCCCCTCAACCCCACCCTATAGTATGACAAAAAGCACACTTGGGGTGCTACCTCAGGACCCCACAAGGGCACTGCCCCTTGACCCCATTTTGGGGGCATTTCCCCAAACCCCCATAGAAATAATATGGGGAGAAAACCACACTGAATAAACCTCTAAGTCTGATTAGACTCTAAATCATAACAATATCCCACTTGGAGACTAATCATAGCACTACTAAACCTATAGCATCCACTAGAATATATCAAACCACCCTGGACTCTATTGTTCTTTTATTCTATTTAGTCAATTAATCTGTTGTGATTAATTAATTTGGATCTTTCCTTTTGATAATTTGGGTTAAGGATAGGTCCTATATTCCCCCTATTACATCATATATAATACCCATTTATTTTTATCATATTCATTTTGGTGAACCTGACACACTTACCCTTTTTTTCTTTTGTGGAATTAGATGCCCTATTATGTTTTGTGGTGTTAGATTTCCTTTTATATTATCTTGCTAGTGTTAGATTTGTCTTTTATGTTAAATCTTGCATGCTAATTAGATTTCTTGCATCAATATTTTTAAAAAATGCAAAAAAATGCAAAATCTCTTTCAAAATACAAAAAAATCATGCTTTCTGTTTTCTTAGTTTAGTTCATTTGTATTGCATTGGTTTATGAGCTTTACTACTTCTAGTCCTACTTATAATATTCTGGTTAGACGAAGTCATAGACTTATGGCTGCCTTTGATCTTGAGTCTTCATCTCCTTTCCTTAGGATCCCGAATAATAATTTGATTATTCATGATTTCAATTCTATTATGGAGCAAAACTCTTATCACTCATCTCATTATGAGGATGCACCTTTAAGAGTTCCTCTTGAACATAAAATGGGTAATTGGCTCATTCAAGAAAACCATAATCAAGATTCTATTCAAGCTATAAAGCCTCTTAAGAAATTTATTCATGATAGTGATCAAGGTGTTAACCTCTTGCATGGTATTACTCACCTTGTACATTCAAATGCTAAACCTTTAGCTCAAGAAGTTCAAGATTTAGGGTTGATTCCTCCTATCACTAGTGTAGAACCTTCTTTTGTTCCTTTGCCTAGTATTCCTACTTATACTCCTTCTTTGGTGACTACAATGCTTCCCTCTATTCCTATGAGTGTTCCCCCTATGTCCCTTCCTACATCACAACCTTCTTATCATAATGTTCCTTTTACTTATTTTAATCCTTTTCCAATTGTAGTTCCAAGTGTTTCTCCAACTATGTCTTCCATTCCTATAGCTTCTACACTTTACCTAGTGTTTCTAATGTTGCTATTCCTCCTATTTCTTCTAATGATTTAACAATTATTAGTTTGGCTCAAACTGTGTCATCTTTACAATAGCAACTTGCATCATTGACTCAAAATGAATTTAGTATTTCTACATGTAACATGGGAAGTCCTTTGTCCTACGATATCATTCATACTCTTGTTCCTCAACAAGTTGATATGCCTCATCTTGAGAATTACAAGGGTAAGGGAGACCTTATTCATCATGTTAAAACATTTCAAATCCTTTGTATTGATTATGCTCATGACCATATGATTTTAGCTAAATTGTTTGCTAGAACCTTTCACAACAAGGCCTTACAATGGTTTTTTTCCTTACCCCCTTATTCTATTGATTCATTTCCACAACTTGCCAATAATTTTATTCAACAATTTGAAAACAACATTGGCCTACAAGTGTCTTTGACTGATTTGATGCATTGTAAACAAAGTACTAAGGAAAAATTGACTAAATTTATTGATAGATTTAAGCATTTACATGCTCAAATTTCTTGTCTTGTTCTGGATATTGATATTATACACATGTTTATTTCAAATTTACAAAAGGATAATAGAGATAAGATTTTGCTTACTAAAATTACCTATTTTCAACAACTTTGTGCAACACTTCATCATTATCAATTACAAGTGAGTCAATTTGAGAGAAACACTCCAATGACTCCTATTCTTGTTGATAAAAAATATTTTTCTCCTAAGCCCAATAAATTTCAAAAGTTCAACAATTATGTCGAGATTAAAAAACAAGCAAATGTAGTTTATGATCAAGTTGTTGCATCTCACAATGCCACTTCTGCATCCACTGCTTTTTGATTAAATCGTATCTTTACTCCTCTTTTTAAATCTTTACATTACATTATGAGTAGGTTGTTGAGGCTAATATGATTACTTTAGCTCCTATTCAACATCTTTTACCTACTATGATTACATCTAAATCCTTTGATCCTAAAGTTTTTTGTTAATATCATCATCAGAATGGTCATGATACTGAGAAATGTTATTCTTTAAAACATAAGGTTCAAGACTTAATTGACTCTAATGCCTTATATGTTGATAATATTAAGGGTAGTGGGAACAGATTTGTTTCTACTCCTAATCAAAATCTTCAAATCTATATGAATCCTTTAACTCAACATGATACTAATACCATTGCTCAACCATCTTCTATGGATATTTTGTATGATTCAAAGATGGATGATCTTAATCACATTGTTAATCAAGTGGAGCATGTTTGTCAATGTATCTCCACCTCAGTCTCAACCTCAGCTTCAATCTCAAGTTTCATCTCAACCTCAACTAAAACCTAAACCTAAATTGAAGACTTAACTTAAACATCAACAACAACCTAAGAATAAAAGACCTCAGGAGCTTTTGATTACCTTTTAGGATTTTGAGACTACTGAAGCTCTTGATGGTCTCCTTTATATTTATGTTAGGATTTTTTAGATACCTACTTGTGGTTGTCTTGTTGATCCTACATCCTTAGTCAATGATATTACTAAAGAAAATATTTTTATGAAAAATTTGTAACATGATTATTATGATACATCTAATGTGTGGATTCAAACTTGGAATGGTTTTCTTTATCCATCATTTGGTTCTATTAATTTATTGGTTGAACTTTGTGGTAAAATTGTGAACACTACCTTTGTTGTTGTTCCTACTTCTAATCAATTTCAAGTTAAGATTGGTTTGTCATGGTTAAAAGCCATCCATTTTGTTGCTTCACCTATCCATAAATGTTAAATGTGTTCATGATGAAGTGAAGATGGTTAATCATAGTTTATATCAACCTTTTAGGCCCAAAGATATTGCTACCCTAAATGTATTTTGGCCTGCATTACCCAATTCATGTCCTTCTTGACTTGATAATCTTTTTAAGTCCTATCAAGCCTATAAGCATCATAACATTCTCAAGTAAATCTTACCTCCTATGGATCTTAATTGTGGTCTTTTGTCTACACCTTCCATACCTCTGTTATTTATGGCTTCTACATCTATTAATCAAGCTCCTACTATTGTGTGTTTGTTTGCTAATAATCCTATTAATCCTCCTATAGAACCTGTGAAGGATCTAGTAATTGCTCCTCTTGGTTCTCAACACATTTCAAACATGATAAAACATAACTGATTTGCTAATGAGCATCGTAAGAAGCATTGTACTCAAGCTAAATCTTGTAATTTTGTTCTTAAAAAATCTTTACCTTCTTCGAATAAACCTATGCATGATGTGTTATAAGAAGTAGTTACTAATAATGATGTTAAGATGCATGATTATGATGATTCCATTCATATTTTAGATCCTATTTTGATTAATCTAGATGAAAAAGATACTCTTGATGATACTGATGATGTTAATGATGAATATGAGAATATTGACATTGATATTGATTTACCTAATATGCTTTCATCACAATTAACATTGACACCTAGTATTAAACATTATGATTCTCAAGAGGATCCTTGTGTGGAATTGGCTATCTTTCCTACTATCTTGGATATAGTCTGCTTGCGAGTTACCCACCTTTCTTAAATGATATAGAATGAGATGGGGAGAGTAGGTGGCACTCTTGATTGGCTTGTCCTTTATGGTAGCTTTGTTTTGTGTTTTCCTATTGTATTGTGCTTCTCCTATGATGTGTTTGCTAAATGTTTATTAGATTATTTTATATGATCCTTGTGGCTCTGTTGGTGCAAGGTGATAAAGGAATTGAACCTGTTGTACCATTCCTCTATATGTATCTCTATTCTTCCATATATTGTTTCATGTTATGTTGCACTTGTACTATTGTTCATAAATGTTTCTTTGTGTAATCTACTTGGATCTACGACTTGGTAGTATTGATTCTTTTTGGTCTCCAGGTCATGGTCCAAAAAGATTATTTTTCGTATCTCTTATGTGATCTTTCCTCCTTTGTGATTGTAGTTCTACTTTCTTTTTGGAATGATGTCAATTCATTTGCAATAATAACTATATATATATATATATATATATATATATATATATATATATATATATACATATATATATATATATATATGTATGTATATATATATGTATGTATATATATATGTATGTATATATATATATACATATATATATAGATACATACATATATAGATACATACATATATATACATACATATATATATATACATATATGTATATATATATATACATATATGTATATATATATATATGTATGTATGTATGTATATATATGTATGTATGTATATATATATATATATACATACATATATATATATATAGATACATACATATATATACATACATATATATATACATACATATATATATATATATATGTATACATATATATATATACATCTATGTATACATATATATATGTGTGTGTGTGTATATACATCTATGTATATGTATATATATGTGTACATATATATATACATACACATATATATACATATACATAAATGTATATACACACATATATATATGTTCACATAGATGTATATACACACACACACATATATATATATATGTATATATAGATGTATATATATATGTATATATATATATGTATATATACATATATATGTATACATATATGTATATATATATATGTATACATATATACATATATATGTGTATACACACACACACACACACACACACACATATATATATGCATATATATATATATGTATATATATATATGTATATATATGTGTGTGTGTATATCTTATGATCATACTAACCCCACGACAGGTAAATCCCTTATGTGTTCTATGAATGTTTATGTGGTATTTCCCTTGATTTGTCTTCATTTGGGGGCATCTTGTAGTGGAAACATAATCAGTGGAGTTGCTTATGTTTTTGTTAAATTTATTTCTCATGTTAAAGTGTTAGCAATACATTTAATGTGGGGGCATATTCTCTACTTAATTATTGCACACACGCACTTTTCAAAACACATATTATTTTTCAAGATACCTTTTCTCCCCTTTTGGATTGGTGACTAATCCTTAAAGCATGGATTTATATTTTAGGATCTCTTGATCCCAACAATTTCAAGTGTTTTGATCCCTTAAGGTCGAATGTGTCCTTAAGACTGGATATCTTTTGCTTTTGGTTTTACTCTTGTGGAATAGAATATTCTTGAGGGTGAATCCTTCATGGGTTGACTAGTGAGTAGCCACATTCACTAGGTGGTTCAATTCCATCTTTCTAGTTGTGTCGTTACCTTGTGTGGTTCACAATGGGAAATAAGTTCTCATTGGGCAAGATAATCACACTCTTTCTCTCTTTTTCTTTTTCTAGAGATGTCTCTCTTATTGTGATCTTGAAGTTGATGAAGACTTGAGTCCCTAGGGGCTTGAGGATTCCTCTGTCCCTTTGATTTTAATAAGATTATCCTTTCATTATGATCTCATTTACCAAGAGTTTACATCAATTCCATACTCTTGCTAAAGTGGGGGCTTAATGTATCATCTTAAAATGGAATCACTTCCATGATAAGAATGTTTAGCCCTCTGAGTAAGTGGTTTGGGGTCATGTCAAGTGCCTTGAATAGGTCTTTGCATGGATTTGGTTATTTTACCCTTGTTCTACTTTTCTCCCCTTCTTTCAAATTTTAGAATGGTAAACTCTTAAATTGCATTTAATCTAGGTCTACTTATAGGGGTTAAGATTAATTGGGATTTAATTCTCCAATGTTAGCCTCTCTAGAATTGTGTGCCCTAGATCACTATATAAGGAAGCCTCCTCCTTTCATTTTCTCTAATAGAATAGAATAGAACATAACATAATCCATTATTTCCACAATCAAGCTAGTGCAAGTAAGAAGGAGAAAAAAATCATTCAAATATTCAAGTATTCAAGATCAAATTCATCAAAGAGATCAATTGTTAGACATTGAAGGATTCAATCTTTATGGAGCCCTCTTGTTATAGATTTCTCCATCCACATTCATTCAAGCCTCTTCCTATGCAAAGATCCATTCTAGATTGGTGTTGAAGATCTAATTTTATTGATTTGAGACATCCTACATTCATTTCTACATTCATTTGGAGTATCCATACTTGTGGATTCATGGATTCAAATCCTCCACAAGGATTTCAACATAAGCAAGGTGAATAGTTCCATTTACTTTGTTCATACATATTGCAATTTTAATTACATTTCAAAGTTGATTCCAAACTAGGGTTTGACCAAGGCAATCCCCCCATCTAAATAAAAAACCATTTTTCTTGTAGGTATAGGTACAATGAAACAAATTGAAGTTCAAATTTGGATACCCTTTTTGGCGAACCTCCAAGATCCACAAATAGAATTTTCGTCAAAGCAATGTGGGTCAAGGTTAGAAATAAAGGGGCAAGTTTGTGCCCCACTATCTAGGTCAAGGTTGCCCTACCCTAAAAAAGACAAAAATTTTCTAGGTTTTCTCTATCTTGACATTTTTAGTTTGGAATAGGTTGCATAATTCCCTGAAACTGTGCACAAACATCAAAAATCAATATTTTCCATATTTGCTCTACTTTGAGGTTAGTATTTGCCTTTATTCATTCAAGATTTCAAGTACATATTTTCTATAGTAGATTATAGGATTTCCTTCTTTCTTCATGTTCTCCATCATTTGATTCATTTGTACATTGATTACTTTTTTGTGATTAATCAATTTGGATCTTTCCTTTTGGAAATTTGGGTTAAGGATCGGTCCTATATTCCCCCTCTTACATCATATATCATACCCATTCATTTTTATCCTATTCAGTATTTATGTACTCATGTATGCATATACATATATATACACATGTATATGTATATATGTGTGTATATATACATACACACATGTGTGTGTGCCTATGTATGTATATATACAGAGAGATCTTGGCAGAATAAAAAATTGAACCAACGACATACATATTCTAGAATCCAAATAATAAAATAATAAAACTCACTCAACCTGTGCTAAGTGACTTACCTCAAGATCCTGCACAAAAATAATGTAGACCAGGAAAAATGGACAGAGTTTGCAAGAAATTTTACAAAAACATATCATAGCAAATATTTTTAGAAAGAAACAAGCCATAACCCAGTTAAATTGGTCTAGTTTTTTGTTAGCTAGGTTGATTAGAAATTCCTATAGAACTATCATCAGATTAGGTACAATAAAGTGAACAATCGCTTGTTCCCAACTAGTAGGATCAAATACAATTTTTCAAGGTGATAAAATTGCATATGCAGATGTATGTATGTATCTAGGTATGTACGTATATATGTATTTATGTATGTATATATGTATGTATATATGTATGTATATATGTATATATGTATATATGTATGTATATATTTATGTATGTATGTATGTGTGTGAGTATATGTATGCATGTGGAGAGCTCTGAATGTTGGTGGAGATCAGTGGAGAGCTAGAATTTCATTGTCATGCCCTTGTGATCTCTACATTTCATTTCCATGCCCTTGTAATCTCTATATATGTATGTATGTATATACATATGTATATGTATATATGCATATATATACATACACACACATATGTATGTGTCTATGTATATACATATGTATATGTGTGTGTGTGTCTATGTATATACATATGTATATGTATATATGCATATATATACATATATGTATGTATATATGTATATATATACATACATTCACACATATGTACATGTCTATGTATGTATGTGTGTATATAAGCAAAGAGATCTTTATATATATACATGCATACATACATACATAGACACACATAGACACACACACACACACACACACACACACACACACATGTGTGTGTGTGTGTGTATGTATGTGTGTGTGTATACACACACACACACATATCAAGAGAAGTTTTTCTATATATACATACATATATACATATATACATACATGCATAGATACACACACACATGTGTGTGTGTGTCTATATACATATACATATACATTTATATAAAGAAAAGCTTCTCTAATCACCTCACTGGGGAAATATAAAGAGATGCATGTTTAGAAGGAAAAGAAAAGAACATTTACATAGGTACCTTTTCTCCCCTTGAAGAAAATTGTAGAGCAAGGCCACAGATATCACAAGGGCATGGCAACAAGATGCAACTATCACAAGGGCATGATAATTAAATGCAATAATCATAAGGGCACGCCAATGAAATCCTAGATCTCCACTAATCTCCACCAAGGGAACAACAATAGAGATCATAAGGGAATGATAATGAAATGCAATAATCACAAGGGCATGACAATGAAATCTCCACCAATGTTCATAGCTCAAATATCTCCACCAAAGTTAAAATTTCTCCACCCTTGTTTGGAGCTCTCCACCCTCTTTTGAGTGCAACTCTCCACAATTGATCAAAAAAAATGGGGAATTATTTATGTTGTGTTTTCTTTTCTTTTTTTTATACTCATGTGGGCATTGCAATTGTGATGCAAACATCAATATTGTGATGACATCGAGGACAATTGCAAAAAAAAAAACATGAAAATCCACAAATTACCCTGTCGTTGCAATTTGACCCCAAATATTGTAGTGAGAACTTAAGTGTTTTTAAGACTTTCAGTTTGAAGATAGAAAAACTTTTGGTTGAGGTTCCTACTGTTGAAAGACAATTATCTAATCTTGTGATTAAGAGTAGAGGAAGAAGAAAGAAAATTTCTAATCAGATGAAGGCTTGCAACAAGTATGATTCTTTTGATCCTGGTAGTTGCAGTAGCAATAGAAGAGCTAATATTTTTGATCATATAGTTGGTTGTAGCAATAAGTTTGGACAAACTTCTAAGATGATTGATGAAGAGGATTTGTGGATTAAGAATGAGAATGGGATTTATGTTTTGAATTTATTCATATGTTAATAAGTCCTTATGGAACATCTTGTGTTTGAAACCTTGGGTGTCTAATGTAGGTGCATCCTTGGGCTATTGACAATATTGCATCCTTGGGCTATATTACCTTAACCCCTACTTATGGTATCCCCTTAGGAGAAGTCATAGACTCATGGCTCACTTTGATCAAGATTCCTCTTCTCCTCTCTTTAGGAACCTTATTCATCCTATGGTTTCTCATGACCCTAGTCCTTCTATGGAACATCACTCTTCTCATTCATCTCATGACGAGGATGAGGCTTTAAGGGTTCCTCCTAAACAAGTTCATAAGATTGCCAATGAGATTGCTAAAATGAGTGATTGATTTCTTCAAGAGAATCACAATATCGATACTATGGCTTCATTTGATGCTCTTAAGAAAGTGATCTATAATTATGGACATGGATCTTTTGCATGGTCTTACTCACCTTGTCCATACTCACATTAAGCCTTTAGCTCAAGCAGTATCTGAAATAGGAATAGCTTCATGTATCACTAGTGTTGAACCTACCTTGTCTCTTTCCAAACCTATCTTTAGTATTCCTTCTTATGTTGCTTCTATTGTGACTACTTATATTTAATCATTTAATCCTCCTATTAGTAGTCTTACTATTCCTTCTCTACCTATGATTGTTCCACCTACTTCATTTCCTATCTCACTACCTTCATACAATAGTGTTCCTTACACTTATCCTAATACTCCTACTATGGTTCCTAATGTCCCACCTGTAGCACCTTCTATTCTAGTTAATTTTTAAACTCTTCCTAGTGTGTTGAATCTGTCACTACCACCTATTTCCTCGATTAATTCCACTATCATTATTATTGCTCAAATTGTTTCTTCCTTGCAACAAAAAAATGCTTCCCTTACTCAATCCAAGTTTAATGTGCCTACATGTGATATGTGTTGGTTTAAAGAATAATTTTGACAGCTGAGTGTCAATACGCTTAACCATTTTTCACTATACATGCTGAGCAAAGAGTAGGTGCCGAGTAATATCAAGTGCCGAGTTATTCAAGTACTGAGTAATATCAAGTGCTGAGTTATTCAAGTGCCGAGTAATATCAAGTGCTGAGTTATTCAAGTGTCGAGTAACATAAGGTGCCGAGTGATACAATTTTGTTTAGGTGTCGAGCTATCCAGGAAACAACATGTGCCGAGCATTAGTAATGCTTCAGGAGTAGAGTAACTCAGGATATCAGCATAAGAGTTTGTAATTGCACAAACTATGATGTAAACCATTTTTGTAGCCGACATAAGGTAAATCTCGAAAGATCTAGAGATAAGAACAAATCTTTTACATTTTCTATGCAATCTACATGCAGCCAATTGGAAAATTGGAAAGGCATGCAACCAATTAGCAAAAAGGGAAGTATTGAGCGAGAAATTGAGATTCAATGTGGATCATAGATCCATATCTAACCCTAAGTCTTCGAATTCTTTTTAAGGAAGACAAAAAAATTCACTGTAATGATGATGAGAGAAGGAGAATAGTGTTAAGGGAAAAACATAATGGAATTCAGTGAATGAAGATATAGAGAGTAAGAACAACAATTCAATATTCAGTTGATCAGAACAAAGCAAAGGAGACAATCAAAAATCAGATCTCGGAGGATCGAAAACAGAGAGAGAGCCAGAACAAGTGCCTGCATTCAGCAATCAAGGATTGCAAACTATCAGGTTTATAATACCTAATACTCTCTTACCATTGTATTAGAAAGGAAATCCTATGTAGATAGGTTGGCTTAACAGCTATTTGTAGATCCTTATCAAAAGGTGATTAAATCCTTTAACAGGGTGACACTTCATGTTAAGTGTTTGTAAATCCTCTAACCAGGTTACTATTGACATAGTGTAAAGCCTTTAACAAGGCAGACCATCAGAAGTGGTTGAACAATATTACTGTAGTGAATTTTTGTGGGTATCATCCCCACCCCAGTTTTACCTTCTTATTTCTGGAGGGTTTCTGGGTTACCAAATTCCAGTGTTATGTGTTGTTGATGCATGTTTTAGTTTCATTTTTTCATGATGTATTGACATGGATGTAATTTACTTTTAGATAAAAGTTTTATTGGATAAATTGGAATACTTTTGATTCACCCCCCCCCCCCCCTCTCATCAGTATTCTTTCCATATTTGAATATTCCAACAATTGGTATCAGAGCGGATTACGTTCTCACAGGAAAAAGCCTAACAGCTTGGAGGAAAAGATCTAAAGATGGAAGTTTTCAAACTTGGAAAGATCATTGACAATCAAGTGATAGATGTGCAACTTGCTCCGCATAGCTTGGAGGAATTTAGAGATAAGTTGAGAAACTCATTGAAAAGAAGGAAGGATTTAGCCATAGCCGAAAATGAGATAAACTACAAGGAGATTGATACCACAAATATATTTTCCAATGGAGATACTAAAGAGTTTGATGCAACAATTGCAGAACTGATGGAGAAAAACAAAGTTCAAACAAATGAGATAAGGTCTCTCAAGATGGAACATGAATCACAAGCCATAATGTTATGTGAAATCACTAAACAAAAGAAAAGAGCAGTTGAAGATAAAGCTATGATGGAAAATGACAAAAAGAATATTGCAAATAGACTTGAAGAAAAATGTATTGAATTAACAAGGATCTCAAACATGCAGATGGATACACTTGCCCAAATGATGAACCTTCATCATGAACTTAATGTGAAAGACATTGAAATCTCTACACTAAAGATGCAGAATGAACAATTGCAGAATGACTTAAGAAGAGAAAAGGAAATTTCAAAAAGCTTCAACAAACCCAATGAAGCCATCAAGTATTTTGAGCAATTATTGAAATCCCCAAGATCAACCCATGATACATCAGGACTTGGATACAATAGCACTAAAGTTGGAGAATCATCAAAGAGTGTTGAACAAAGAAGTGACAAAGGTAAAAATGTCAAGCTTACATGTCATTTCTGTGGAAAGAAAGGACATACATCTAATGTATGTAGAAGAAAGAATGCCCATCAGCATGATAAGCCTAAGAATGTAAACTATTGTCATAAGTGCAAGAAGCAAGGTCATCAAGCATATGAATGTAGAACCAAGACTATTAAGACATCAAGATTTGAGGGTCACTGTCATAATTGCAAGAAATATGGACATAGAGCTTTTGAATGTAGATCAAAGCCTATGTGGACATCAAATCAACTAGCAAAGACATCAAACCATGAATTTTGGGATTACAACACCAGGTACAGTTGTCACTATTGTCAAGAATATGGACATATACCCCAAAATTGTATAAGAACACATTTTACGAGAAACTATAAAAGATGGTTGAGTCAAACCACATGTTTTAGTTGCTTAAAAATTGGTCATATCAGCAGGAATTGCCCAACAAGGTCAAAGACACCAAGTTCTAAGTTCAACAATGGAAATGCAAAGATAGATGTTAAACACATCAAAAGTGAGATGAATAAGACATGGAAGAAGAAAGATGAGTGTAGCACATCAAGAGCAAAGATCACTTCACCTAATAGGTCAAGTGATCACACTTCATCAAAGTAAGCAAGAATGAGTGTGTGGGATTGATAAACTAAGTTACATTATAAATCAGTCCCAAAACATAGAATAACTGCAAAGAAGAAATCAGCATAAGCAAAGATGCTAAGTCAAAATTAAGAGTCTTGCAAAATTTGCCAAAATTGTCTTCAGGTGCTGAGTTCCTAACAGCAATCGAGTTAATAGATGATGCCGAGCTATGAAATATCAATGGGAGCCGAGCAAAGTGAAACACAATGAGTGCCGAGTCATGTCAAAATCCTTCAGGTGCCGAGTAGACAGTTGTCAGCACACTAAGCATTAATTACTCTATTTTGAAGAGTACATAGTTCAATTTTCAATCATTTCTTACCATTCAAACACAAAGCAAATACAAGAACAGCGCAGAAGATCAAGGCTAGCTTAGAAGCCATTTGTGAAGATTTCCACAGTGATTCAGCATGAGTCTCATCGATTTGAGCTATTTTACTTAAGTGCCAAGCTACGTAGTGTTTATAAACTTGTTTAAACTGTAAAACCTAGTTTGGCAAACAATGGCATCTAGGTCTAGAACCACTAAGAGCAAAGAGAGTCATGAGATACAGTTGGTTAGTAATGAAGTTAAGCAACCAGAATTCAAGCCCATTCCAGAAGTTGCATATAAGAATGATCCCGTAGGTGCATTATCAGTTAATCTTGATAAAGTTATTATGGTCCAAGATGTTTGTAGATGCTATAACTGCAAAATTGGAGCCATAGGAGATTTAGAAATTCACAATGCATATGAAAAACTATGTGAGAACAAGATATTGAAAGATGAGTTCTCAATAGTCGAGAGAAAAGGATTGACCAAAACCCTAGAATTTCTGATTGTTTTCAAAGTTGAATGGGTATGCATAGTTTTGAGTAGAATACATGATGGAGCCTTTTGGTTAGAAATAGGGCCAGTGAAATTCAACAAGAGAACTGTTCATAGGGTTACTAGTATTCCAACCCTAGATCAGCCAAAGACCCTGCATAGTGATAAAAGGGAAGTAATAGAGAGAAACACGGGTTCTAAATGGAATAATAGGGGAATGACTATTGATACAATCATAGAATCTCTATTGGATTTTTCTATGAGAATCATCTCACACAAATTCTAGTAGTCAAGCAGGTTAAACAGTGTGCCTTGTATAGCAGTTGATGTTGCATACAAATTGATTAAAAAGGATCATACCTATGATCTAGCAGAGCTCATGTTTCAACAAATTAATGAGACTCTGGGAGCTATAAGGAAGAGCAAGGGAGCTCATTACAAATTTGGATCAGTTTTGGTGTGCATATTTTTCTATTTGATGAAAGAATTCGCTTTTGTGGGTAAGGTGAGATGGAGTCCAGAGAAAACAATTGTTGAACAAATCAATGGATATATTGAACAGATGGGTGATAATTTTGATGCCCAAATGACTACTTACTTTGAGGATTTCAAATAGTCCATGAAACAAAGAATGAGGATTCCAGTCTCATTGACTGACAAATATGAAAAGACATTTGTTTTCTTGTAGATATTGATTATACCTATATACAAGCAGTCATACCTAGAGTAAGATGGCTTAGGCCACTAGGCTATGAACTTGACATTGATCAAGCCTCTGCAGCAATAACAACCCTCCTTGTAGAAGAAGTTGATAAGAATGCAAAAGCCTTTGGAACCTATGATGTTGTAAAATCAAGGGTGATAATAGATTTGAAAACTGCCTCGGCAATAAAGAAGAAAGAAAAATTGGTAAGGAAAATCAAACAAAAATTTGGTGTTGAAGAAGAAGGAATAGCAGAAGAGAAAGAAGAAGACATTGAAGATGAGGAAGATGAACCACAAGGTCTGACTCAAGGGTTAGGAGAAGACAAAGAGGAAAGTGCTAAGGAAGAATAAGCCGAGGAAGCACAAGTTGAAACCAAGGTCACAAAAAAAAAGGCCACAACTCCTCTTGCTCCTCAACCCAAGGGAAAGAAAGTAGCTGCTCCAGCACCAAAGAGACCTACTACAAGGGCTGCAACACAAAAAGCCCAAGAGGAGGCAAGAGAGAAGAAGAAAACTTCAAAGAAGACTGTTGCCAAGCCAAAGAAGAAAAGAAAATTTGTTGCCCAGCCTGAAACAGATGAAGAGAAGACTGAGTCAGAGGACAACAACCAATTTCAAGTGGTAAGGCACAAACCTCAAACTACTATTGATAAATTATGTTCAAAGATCAAGAATGATGATTTGAAAGGTTTAAAGAACCTAACTTTTTCTAAGCTCACCAAAGAAAAACAAAATAAATTAGAGGAATTAGTGTATGCTATGATGGCTAAGTATAAGCACACACCTCTAGAATTAGATGAATCAATGCCTAAATATTTGTACAAAATTGTAGAGGATAAATGGCATTTTTGTTTACAAATGGAAAGGGAGATAAGGGAATCAACATTAGCTAGATTGTTTCCTGATTTGACTAAGGATCAAGTAACAGATGCAGTCAAAAGGCATAACAATAGATTCACTCCCAAACATAGAGCTTTCAACATTTTACAGAACAAAATTGAGGAGGTAGTTACAAAATCTACAAGATTGTGGAAGATAGTTTACAAGAAAATAGAAGATGTGTATAATGAAGAATATAAGGCAGAAGCAAGTATCAAGATAAAGGAGAAGAAGGCATCAGGAATCAAAGAAAAAGAAAAGGAACAAGTGGAGAAGAAGGTTGAAGAAGAAAAGGAAGATGAAAAGGCACATACAGAGGAGAAAGAGGAAGAGAAAGATAAATTTGTGCAATAAGATCAAAGCGTGCAAGACACACAGGTATCCCCTCCTAGTCCTCCTCATGCCACCATCACACCTACAGAGATTATCAAAATCAAGGATGTTACAAACACTTCAAGTCCAAACATCAATCCATTAACTGTAGAGGATTTAGAAATCCTTGACCAATCAACACTAGTAGCAAAATTATATTCAAACCTTGTATTGGTCAGTGTTGATGAATTGTAGAATCTAGTAGTCAAAACAAAGGCAGTCAAGGTGAAAACACAAGAACCACCTTTGATCATACAACCTGCTGGTATTCTATTTCTTCCTCCACCACCTCCACCAAGTGTAGTCACTAACACTTTTCAAATGCCAAGTATAGCAGCAGGGGAAATTAAAGAAACATCTGAATAGCCAGCAAGTTCAACCCCACCTAGTGATCATCAAAAGGATATACAAGCTGAAGAAAAAGAAGAGACAAGTAAGAAGGAGGAGTCTGCAATACAAACATTGGTTGCATTACCCAAATATGGTACTCCAACATAGACTCTTCAGCAGCCGAGCACCGATAGGTTACAATTGCAAATCAGGACACCAGGCTCGAGCTCATCAAAGGTAGTCAAGAAACTTCACTATGGAATTCCTAAGCTTGATGAAGAAATAAAGATTCCATATTATGAATCCAACACTCTCACTGAAGAGAAGATCAATGAAATTCAGAGTGCATTGGATAGAAGGAGACAAGAAGCACTTAGAAGAGAACACAAGCACAAGCTTACCTTGAATGAGATCAAAGACATATTCACAGAAGCTTTTTGCTTACAGTCTCTAGATGAGTCAAGGCCAATTGTCGAGCAACTATCTGATATAGTTGACCAGGTGACTAGTGAAGACCAGGAAACAAACGCCAAACTACTGGAATGGTTAGAAAGAAAATTCCAAGGCAAGGTAAACAAGAAAATATCCGGTGATATAGCACTATCACAAGTAGAGCTAGCTAAGAAAATTGAAACAGTCAAAACTGTACTTGGAAACATATTTTCCATGTACAACAAGTTGTCTGACTTTTCCACATTCATACAGGACACTAGCCAGAAGATACTAAGCTTGGAGAAAAATTTGAAGATTTCTAGCATGCAACTCCCCATGAATCTAGCTCAGAGTGAGAAGCATTTTTCCCAATTGCTTCACACACAAAGAGAGTTAGCTATCTTAGCAACAGAGGAGGCAACCACAAAAGCTAAATTGATGCAAATTCAATCCTCTATCACTCCTCATTTGGAAATACTTCATAAGGAGCAGATGAATGTAGAGACAGTCCTCAAGAAAGACCCCAATCTTTCTACTACTGATGGACTTGTACACCTAGCAGTAGAGATTGCCATCCAACATAAGTCATTGGATGTTGCACTAGAAAATTGGGATGCAGCTCTAAAGGTAATCCTTGAAGTAAATAGTACATTTTTGGCCAAGTATGGCATTTCCTTATAAGACCTTTGACATAAGTGTCAAAAAGGGGGAGAATAAGTAAGTAGTAAGTGTTAAGAAGAAATTAAGTATGGGGGAGTTAAGTATAGAATGAAATGGTAAGTATAATGAAAGGGGGAGATAGAAAATTTTTGACAAATTTTGATATAACATATTAGTCAGAATGCAGAAACAGGACAGAAGTCACTTAGTGTACAAGGCATAATCAACTCACAAGGAGTCATAATGTATATTGTTATTTGTTTCTAAAATTTTTGAAGCAAATAAGAGGATGCATGAAATAATGTCTAGATCATAGGATCTTAGTTAAGTGTTTTTGCCACTCATGTCAAAGGGGGAGATTGTTGGTTTAAAGAATAACTTTGACAGTTGAGTGTCAATACACTTAACCATTTTTCACTATACATGCCGAGCAAAGAGTAGGTGCCGAGTAATATCAAGTGTCGAGTTATTCAAGTGTCGAGTAATATCAAGTGTCGAGTTATTCAAGTGTCGAGTAATATCAAGTGCTGAGTTATTCAAGTGCTAAGTAACATAAGGTGCCGAGTGATATAGTTTTGTTTAAGTGCTGAGCTATCCAGGAAACAACATGTGTCGAGCATCAGTAATGCTTCAGGAGCCGAGTAACTCAAGATATCAGCATAAGAGTTTGTAATTGCACAATCTATGATGTAAACCATTTTTGTAGCCGACATAAGGTAAATCTCGAAAGATCTAGAGATAAGAATGAATCTTTTACATTTTCTATGCAATTTGCATGCAGCCAATTGGAAAATTGTAAAGGCATGCAACCAATCAACAAAAAGGGAAGTATTGAGCAGGAAATTGAGATTCAATGTGGACTGTAGATCCATATCTAACCCTAAGTCTTCAAAGTCTTTTTAAGGAAGAAAAAAAGATTCACTGTAATGATGATGAGAGAAGGAGAATAGTGTTAAGGGAAAAACATAATGGAATTCAGTGAATGAAGACATAGAGAGTAAGAACAGAAATTCAATATTCAGTTGATCAGAACAAAGCAAAGGAGATGATCAAAAATTAGATCTCAGAGGATCGAAAATAGAGAGAGAGCCAGAACAAGTGCCTGCATTCAGCAATCAAGGATTGCAAACTATCAGGTTTATAATACCTAATACTCTCTTACCATTGTATTAGAAAGGAAATCCTATGTAGATAGGTTGGCTTAACAGCTATTTGCAGATCCTTATCAAAAGGTGATTAAATCCTTTAACAGGGTGACACTTCATGTTAAGTGTTTGTAAATCCTCTAACCAGGTCACTATATACATAGTGTAAAGCCTTTAACAAGGCAGACCATCAGAAGTGGTTGAACAATATTACTGTAGTGAATTTGTGTGGGTATCATCCCCACCCCAGTTTTACCTTCTTATTTCTGGAGGGTTTCTGGGTTACCAAATTCCAGTGTTATGTGTTGTTAATGCATGTTTTAGTTTCATATTTTCATGATGTATTTACATGCATGTAATTTACTTTCAGATAAAAGTTTTATTGGATAAATTGGAATACTTTTGATTCACACCCCCCACCCCCACCCTCTCATCAGTATTCTTTCCATATTTGAATATTCCAACAATATGGGTAGTCCTACACAAAAATAATGTAGTCCAAAAATAATGGGTAGAGTTTGACATAAGTTTTACAAAAACATATTATAGAAAATATTTTTTTTAAACAAGCCATAACCCAGTTAAAGTGGTCTAGTTGCTGATTAGCTAGGTTGATTAAAAATTCATATAGAATTGTCATCAGATTAGGTACAATAAATAAACAATCATTTCTTCCTAGCTAGCAAGATCAAATACAGTTTTTTCAAGGTGATAAAATTGCATATACAGATGCATCACATGCATGCCAGGCATGAAGCCCATTCCCCAAATTATAATGAATGGTTGGATAAAAAGGCTCCATACATTGGACCAATAATGGAAGCCAAGGATGTAACTATGTATTTATTGGCACAATCTCCCTGCAAGGATCCCAAGTATCTATTGTTGTTGTTAATTTGGGCATCACTGTATGATTTAAAATGTTATGAAGTACTAAATCTGGTAGTAAATTCTTGCATGTCTCCAGAAAATGTAGCATAGGTTCAAGGTTCCTTAGCTCCCAAGTTTTTGTAGCAACTCTTCTCACTACTAGAAGAATAACTTCAATGAAGAGTT
Organism: Cupressus sempervirens; assembly: GCA_028749045.1. Taxonomy (NCBI): domain Eukaryota; kingdom Viridiplantae; phylum Streptophyta; class Pinopsida; order Cupressales; family Cupressaceae; genus Cupressus; species Cupressus sempervirens. The sequence continues at coordinate 362,786,633 of CM053787.1, read as the reverse complement.
GAGTGTAAGTCGGAGTTGAAGAAGCAAGTTTTGCTTCTATGTAAATGCCATAATCACAAGGCTCACTCCCTTGCAAAAGTGTCTACCACAATGACATTACCTCTAAACCATGCAAAGGATGTTGAAGTGGTTCCCAACCTTGAAGCACTCTTCTACGCAATGGAAAAGAAAATGTAGATGCAATACATATATTACTATTATTTATGTATATGTATGTATGTATGTATGTATGTATATATATATATATATATATATATATATATATATATATATATATATATATATATATATATATATATATATATATATATATATATATATATATATATATATATATATATATATTTATATATGTATATATACATACACACACACATATGTCTTTGCCTATGTATGTATATACAAAGAGATCTTGGCACAACAAAAAAAAAATCTAGTGACATACATATTCTAGAATCCAAATAATAAAACAATAAAACTCACTCAACCTATGCTAAGTGACTTACCTCAAGATCATGCACAAAAATAGTGCAAACTAAGAAAAATGGGTAGAGTTTGCAAGAAATTTTACAAAAACATTTCATAGCAAATATTTTTAGAAAGAAACTGGCCATAACCCAATTAAATAGGTCTAGTTGTTGATTAGCTAGGTTGATTACAATTTCTTGTAGAACTATCATCAAATTAGGTACAATAAAATGAACAATTAGTTATTCACAACTAGCAGCATCAAATACACTTTTCCAAGGTGAAAAATTGCATATGCAGATGTGTGTGTGTGTGTGTGTAAATATGTATGTAAGTATATATGTATGTATGTATATGTATGTGTATAAGTATATATGTATGTATGTATGTATGTATGTATGTATGTATGGATGTGGAGAGCTCCAAATGAGGGTGGAGAGCTCTGAAAGTTGGTGGAGATCACTCAAGATCTAGGATTTTGTTGTTGTGCCCTTGTGATTGCTGCATTTTGTTGTCATACCCTTGTGATGTATGTATGTATGTATGTATGTATGTATGTATGTATGTATGTATGTACACATGTATATGTATGTATGTATATAAACAAAGAGATCTTGGCACAACAAAATAATAATAAAACTCACCCAACACATAGCATGGCCACAGATGCGATGGCAACGCCTATTAGTAAGTAGATTCCTATTTTTCTATATCATTTTTCATGTGTTTATTTCACTTGAACTATTATCTCTTAGGGGGCATTTTGTAAATTGGATTCATTTTATGTAGGAGGCAATGAGGACATTCCTAGATGTACCCATGTTAGATGTACAAGAATCACTAAAGAATTGTGATGAATTGCTTGTGAGCAATGAAGATGGACTTTGCTTGAGAGTAGCCCAACTTCTAAGTACTTTAAAGATTAATTCTTTCTTAAAGATTTTACATGTTAATGAGGAATTTAGATGTGAGGGGGTGTGGGGCCAAATGAACTTCCACCTTTGTATGGTTGGCCCTGATTAGTAGATAATATTAAACTATTCTTGAAACCAAGTGAAGCTCAACATTAACCTATGATTGCATGACAACTAGCTGTGTTAATCTCTTGGTTTCAGGCAATGTAGAAGGAGGCCATAGTTCAATATGCAATCTTTTTTCACATGCATATGATATTAGGTGGAGTTGAAAAATGCAACAAGTTTACATTTTTGTTAGAGGTATTTAATTAGGTATTTTAATTTGTAGATCATCACAAAGATTGCAACTTTGACTCTTATAGGAAAGGGTAATATACTCAACATGCAAGAAAAGCAAGACTTTCTATGTGCTATCTTGCTAAGGACATTCTCTTGGCCATAACAACTAGAGTTCTAATGTTCATGATGGTCTATAATTTTAAAAACTTAATAGACCAATTAAATAAATGTAATCGTGATGCATTTTTTCAGCTCCACCTATTTTCCATGTATATAGAATGTAGTTGCACATGCATTCTCGATTCAGAGTGGCAGAATCTTATTTTGGATGCAACAAAAAAATGACATGTACCAGAAGATGGAAAATGTTGTCACTTTTACAAGTCTGGAACCTTTTTGTGTACTCCAAATATTGATCATTTCTTAAAGATTTTAGATGTTAGGGGGAGGGGGTTAGGGCCAAATGAGCTTCCACCTTCATGTAGTTGGCCCTAATTAGTAGAGAATATTAAACTATTCTTGAAACCAAGTGAATCTCAATGTTAACCTATGATTGCATGACAATGAACTGTCTGAATCTCTTGGTTTTGGGCAATGTGGAAGGAGGTCATAGTTCAAGCATTGGAATGGACACATGTAATAAAATTGAGGGGTATGACATGAATTTACTATTTTTTTTTAATAAGTCAGCCAACCATCACAATTGCGATGACATAGTTTGACAACTAGTCGTCACTTGCACAACATAGTTGTCGCACAACTGTCACACACATGATAGATAGAACTGATAAATCAATGTTGCATCTATAGCATAGCTATCACATGGATGTCACAATTTCAATGACATCAACATGAACTATTGCCCCTTTCCTCTTCCAAGTTGCAACAATTTTATCCATCGCAATTTGCAACAATAAAAGACTGATGCCCATCCGACGAGAGCCAATTTGTGGTACTATCACTTAGGCGATGACCTTTTGTCACAATTTGGGCCCAAGTGTAGTAGTGACCCATTATTGAGTACTTTATTACACTTTCTAAAATTTTCTAACTACCTAAAGATCAATTGATCAGTGAACAACAAATGGGAATGGGAAAGTTATCTTACTAAGGTTGAAAAAGAAGATGTAAAGGCAAAACTTAAAGACTTAATTTTTTGTTTGCATTGTCTTTAGATGAGGTTACAACAATAGATAATACTTCTTGGGTATGTATGGATGTTTATACTATACACATTTTTTTCTACCAACCTCATCAACTAACTTTTGTTAAAATGAAGAATAATGCAATAGTAGAAAACTCATTTGAACTCTTAAAGAGTTATCTAATTGAAGATGGAGGTATAGATTACATGAAGATTACCAAAATGTTAGTGTGTATTGGAGTACGTGGAGCTTGGTCTTGTTACAAAGAGAAAAAATTTGTGCACCTAATGTTGTTGGCATTCACTATATGGTCCACAAAATGGATCTAGCTTTTGGAATTGTCAAAGACTATCCTTAAGTAAAAAAAATTTAATTTTTAATCAAAGAGATTGAACAACACTTTTGTTGAAGTCCAGAAAGATTCATGGAATTTCAACATTTTATTGAAGGACTAATTAATGGAAACAAACTTCTTAAGGATAATGATACCATATGATCTCTTTAGATGGACTAACACATCAATTTTTTTTGAAAATGCACCATTGGTTGGTCTAAAAAACTCAAATCGTGACAAGGATGACATATAAAATAAATCTAATCTACTTCGAATATTAAGTAATTTAGAGACACTCTTATTAGCACTATTTTCCTTGATCTAGAGGAAATTAGGGGTATAATAAACAAAGCTCAAAAAAGAGCTATGTATATTACATGATATACTAAATTGTATTGATTGGCATGTGTCACCCTCGATAATCTCTATCTACTACACCCACCATCATTTTGTGATGATGCAAAATATTCTGAGTGGGTGAGTCTCACAAATTTGGATAGTCCAAATAATTTTGTGTAGTTTGATGTAAACAAGGATTTATGTGTCAATACATGTGGTCTTGAGATACCAATGCACTACTTTGGTCTGGTCGAGTATGAGGAACTATGAAAGAGACCTAAAAGGCGATAATAAAATGTTACGAAGGAAGTCTTTCCCAAGATTGTTGAGTTTGTAACTACTTCTATAAAGGAATTTTTCTATTATATTTCCTCGCATATTAGAGAAATATTCCCTTCGGTCAATCCACTTCATGCCATGTCTATTGTGTTTCCTCATTATTGGAATCTCAAAAGTCCAAAAGATTTTTAAAATAATCTACTAACTTTGATAGATCATTGTTAAAAAACCAAAGTAAACAATGGAGTAACTATAAATGTAAATTTAGATGAATCTCATTTGAGAGAGAATTGTGTCATTCTTTAGATACATTGAAGGAATAATATGAACTTATGCAAAACCTTGGAGAAGAAGAATCGGTAACCAAGAACTGGAGAAATATATCTCAAAGAAAAATGTTGATGGATTCAATACCAAAAAAAAATTACTTAGCTTATTAATTTATGTCTGGCCATGATATTGGGGTTGGGTGAGGATGAAAGATTTTTAAGCACTTCAAGGTTCCTAAAGTCAAAGATAAGAAACAAAGTAGACAAGAATTTGGAAAATTGCTTAAGGCTCTATACATCTATGTATGAAGTCCATAATTTTCCTCACAAAAGGGAACTAAATGTATGGAGGAATAAATGTCAAAGAGGAGAATTAGGTGACATTTAAAACCAAATTGGTTCTATAAATAATGATACCACTATTAGTAACTCAGGTTATAGCAATGGTAATGTTGAACTTGAAGTTGAGATGCAGTTAAGTAGAGGTATGGGGATTGAATAGAACATAGAAAATAATGAAGCACACTCTGAGATTGATGATGAGGAATTAGAAGATCACAAATATGAAATGATTTAGAAACTCTAATAGTTGTATAAGTAGAAGGTCCTAGCCTCTAGGTATTTATTAAACTTATTACTACAGTCTGATTCTTGATTTTGGAAACTATTCTCTATATCACATTATCCATCATGCATAATAATTTATCACATATTCTAATGTCAAAAATATATATCTTGTTGATGATTCTATCAATCATTCAACTTTTACCATTAACATTGATTTTTATTTACATTATTAAGCTCATATGATACAATCCTTGAAGATTTTCATTAATTTTTTGAAAATATAGTAATTCATATTATGAAATTCATAGAGATTATCATTACTTTATTCACACACATGATGCAATTAAATGAATTTGTTCATTCCTAGTAGTAAGTAGAGAACTCTAGTCTTTGTGTGATTCTACTTACAAAAGTCAAACTTCAATACCCTTAGAAAATTACCCTAAATTCCCTTCTATAGAAAGAAGTGAGAAACAAAAACTTCAAGTTAACTTGTTTCATGTGAAGTGTTACATCAAATTTAGTATGAAAACCTCTTGACAACTATATATTTTTTAATTTCATAGATCGGTTTAGTAAATTAGCATATGAATTCTACTACATTTATCATGTTCAAGAAAAATACTTAGAACTTTAAAATCAATTAAAGCCATTAGAAATGGAAATAAAATATAGAGATGATTATCAGTACTTTTAAATACTATGATTGATCAATTATGAGATAATTTTGTCAATTTTTTGGGTGCTCCATTATGCTTTGCCTAGGATTTCAATATTTGGCACGTTATAGTAAATGATCCACAACTTTATCAGAGATACATACTTATAAGATTTACTTGAAAGTAATGCTTGAATACTATATTCAAATTTTTCAGTGGTTTGATGCAATTTGCAATGCCTTAAGGATTTGTTTCCTAAGGAATCTTTCCTACTTTAGACTTCATTACGTCCTCAAACATTTTTTGGTAAAATTTTCTTCCAACAAATTTTGTTGATGAGTTAGTAGGCCAAGGATTTGACATACCAAGACTTTCATTTTGTTTCTTTTTATTCATCTTGGAAAGATTTCTCTCATATTAGTTCAAATATTCCTGTTCTTCCCTTATTTTGTAACATTTTTGAATGATTGATGTTCCCTATATTGTGTCAAAAACAAGGTCATGAATTTCCTTCCTTGTAAAATCCTTGTCACTATTTGTGTTGATTTGGTTAAAAAAATATTTTGCAGTATTTTTTATTTGAAAAAGACTCACTTTCTTCTCAATGTTCTTTTTCATCTTCCCATAAACATATGTAAGGCTTTCATGTCATTCAAACAAATCACACAACCTATCATCTTTTGCCTTTATTTTTGCCCTTATATTTTCTTTAATTTTCTTGACTACATTTTTTATTTTGTCATTTAAGTCATTCAGGTTGTTTTTGTAGATTGTACTTGTTTTATTTGGCTTATCCATCTCTTCCCTCAATTATGACAACTGATATTCACAATGCTTCTTTATATTTCCCTGCATTCTCTTTCTAGTATTTGGTTTTACCCTCTCATTCTCTAATTCATTATTTAATTTATTATTTTCTTGTGTCATAGTCTCCACCTTTTTTAATATACTTAGTGATGAGGTATTTTCATCCTCAAGTTTTCTATTGCTTTCTTCCAATTTTTTGCTCAACATTTTGAGTTGTGCCTCCATATTTACATCATTGAGGTTGTTAATACTTTCTTCCAATTATTTCCTCTTAATTTTTAAGTTTCACCTCCATATTTTATTGTTGTGAAATTTCTTCTTAAGAGGAAACTTTTCATATCCTTTACCCTAACTATTTGCATGTCATACCCAAAAATCAAGGCAAAACACACCAACAAATAGTTTTTTTTATAATTTTTTTTGGGGTGGCATGGGTCTTGTTTCTTTAGTTCATAATTTGTAATGTTAGTTATTCTAAGAGTGTCTTATGATTTAGATAGATGGAGGTTAGTAGTAGTAAGGGGATTAGCTATATGAAGTAGATCTAGGATAGTGTTAGTAAATATTAGTATGATTTAGTAAATAAAATTGTGTATTATAATATTAAATTGTTTTAGATATATAGTTATTTAATGATTTGGTTTTAGTGATTAAGTATAGGGATTAAAAATCTATGGTTAAGAGAACAATGATATGCTTTATTTTTTAATATTCCTTGGTAGGATGTTATTGAAATTACATATATCAATTTTATTTGGGGATTTATTTTAGTATTGTTTCATAATAATACCATGGATTTAATTATGTGTTCAATCAATTCGAACAGCTAAGGTTATAAGTTTGAAGGGTTATCAAAGGGATCTTACATAGATATCCTATTAGTGGTATAGGATTATGGGTTAAAGATGAAATGTATGTTTCAATGATTAAATGATGAATATTTAATGGTTGGATTAGTTTCCAATGGGTTATGTGTATAACTAAAATCAAGTATTTAATATAATAGTAAGTTAACCTTTAAGTGCATAATTAGTCCTGTTAGGGGAACGACCTAGGAAAATGTAACAAGTATTTTAGTATCAGATTAAATTTACTATAACTTATGTTATGGATCAAATCAAATGATGTGTTATTATTTATGGTAAGTAAGTTTTATCAAATATTAATTAGGGTAGACTAAAATCAAGTATTTAATATAATAGTAAGTTAACCTTTAAGTGCATAATTAGTCCTGTTAGGGGAACGACCTAGGAAAATGTAACAAGTATTTTAGTATCAGATTAAATTTACTATAACTTATGTTAGGGATCAAATCAAATGATGTGTTATTCTTTATGGTAAGTAAGGTTTATCAAATATTAATTAAGGTAGACCTTGAATGTGACAATCAAGGGGTGTGTTCCCACCCTCATGGAAAAAGGTGAAACTTGTGATTTTGACCCTACTAGACTATACCTAACTACCTCGAGATTCATCTTAAAACTTGGAAACACTAAAATATTTCTTGAACATGATCTCATACCTTAGTAAACATGGAACTAGGGTTTAATCAATCAACTGAATCAACCCAAATGAAGTGTTCATATAGCAATAGAACCTATGGTTTCAAACCAATGCAGTATGTTGGAATACTGACTCTGCATGCTCATGAAATGTAATCGAACTCAATTGTTTCCTAGACCTTGTGATTTGAAACTAACTTATCTTTTCATCGTCTTTTCGCAATATATTTTATGTTAGTATGTGTTTAACATAGTTGTTATTACCTTTAAAAAAAATATTGGTGTGTTTTTCCCCTGACTTTTGTGCATGACATTGCACCTATTATCTATTATTTTCCTTTGCCTTTCTATTTTTTCAATTACTCTCTCTCTCTCTCTCTCTCTCTCTCTCTCTCTCTCTCTCTCTCTCTCTCTCTCTCTCTCTCTCTCTCTCTCACACACACACACACACACACACACAGAGTGAACTGTAGACTCGTAATTTCTCTTTTTTGCAACAAAGACTTTGCTTACATTATTTAATTTTGAAAATTCCATTTTTAGGGTGCTAACATAAACTATAATGGATCTACATGACTCTTTAATGGATTATCATCTCTAGGTGGAGGCACAAAAAACATGAACTCCGTCATTTCTTTATTATGGTCATATGTGGGGAATATGATACCCGATATAGGTTCTTCATCACAAGTTATGATAATTGCATTAATACCTTATTAGTTTGTTTATTCCTATTTCTAGCTTGTTCAAATTTAGTTACTAAACTGTTGTACTGAAAATATGGGTTTGCTAACACAATGAACATTTGAAAGGAGAAATAACACTTGAAATGATGTACTTTCCTCCACCTATGCCTAAGATTTTAATAATTGAACTACGAGGATTAGAAACTATAAGGAAACTTGAAGGAAAGAATATAATTGTTTCCACATAACCCATAATAGATCTAAAATATATATTTAATTAAATCCACATGCAAGATAATAGACACCATACCCACAAAATTATGACACAAGATATACCCTGGAAAACCCTCATTGAGGGATAAACCCATCCTCCAAAAGTGCCCATCACCATGTATTATTCAACAAAAATATCATTGCAATACAACCATGGAAGCCTTAAAAGCCATAGCCACAACATAGCAATCCATGTGAATAAGCATGAATCCACACATCTCATGCAATGCTTCCAACTTTCACAAATGCTCCCTTGGCTAACCTATCAAGCCTTGTCTCGCTTGACTCTTGCCTCTCTTTTTTCCCCTTTTGTCTTATCTCTACAACTACCCTTGTGGCTTCTTATATAGTAGAAAGTCCCACAAAACCACCAGGTGGTATTATGTAAATCATGTGCTACCTAACCCATTGAACCCACATTTAATATTGGACATTAATTATTTTCCCCAACATTAAATAATTACATCAAATATTACCACAATGTTACAATACAACTCATCAAGTATATCCATGAGAATCTTTACATGTTGTACATCCATCTAGGTACAACATTACATAATAAAATAAAATAATACAATTTAACAATATTATGAAATGTGTGCAACAGCCATTATCTCAACAATCTCACACTTGTTATATACATTGCATAGGGTCAATTTGTAGCCACATAAAATAAATAATCCCTCCTAGCGCATCCACCATCATGGATCAAAGTACACTAAGTGCTCCATCATGGTACCCACAATAAAATCAAAGTATCCAACCTCTCAAAAATGAACGAAGCCACCTTCTATCATGGCATTGCCACTGAACGAACATAGAAGCCATCCAAAGAGAAATCCACCCAACCTATCACTTAAGAAGATCATACAATCTTGTACCAATTGAAATGTGAAGCATAAGCACCTTATCCAAAGGTAATCACATATATCTGTAGTTGTTAAATATCCATAGCTGAAACAACACCCACATCAAGTTTCAAACCCATCCAATCATCCATACCTCCAAAGATATACCAAGTGAATCTCACATCATCAACATGTCCAATCTACAACCTACCAAGCACAAGCCTCAAGAGAAATACTTGCCACATATATACCAAGAAGCTCCCACTGCAAAAGAAATGCCAAATCTATGACCAATCCACTCACAACATCTCAAAGAAGTGAATCCATGTAGTATCAAGGACATCCACAATACATATGCCAATAATCTACAAGAACAACTCTCATAACAAGTCTCCAACAATATCCCAACTTCTTCACAATCAAAAAAGGAAAGAGATAAAGGAATGACCATGCTATCGATGACATACATGAACACAAACCAATGTTCATGATCTCCTGACCAATCCCAAATCCAATGTAAGTGAAATTGAACATCTAGGAAGATAACCAAAACCAAAGAGAAACCATGCAGATCATAACCTGTATCATATCCTTTTACACACACCTTTAGATGTAAACTATGCAAGGAAGATCTCCTCTGTAAAATCCCAACCAAGAAACAACAACAACACCCAAACCATTCATGGATGTAAGCCTCTCACAAGAAGATCAAACACATAAACCATTGCTAGACCAATGAATAACCATTCTTAATCCAAGGAATATGCCCAAAATAAAACCATCCCCCTAACTCAACCAACATAACAACATATGCATAAGGAGATAGCCAATGCTAAACCATCTCTCAAATAAATCCTCCCAAACTAACTCATGTACCATAGCTCAAGATCCATATCCATGAAAGACAAGAATAAATATAATACACCTAAGAGAAATAATGTGCTAGACCTCTCAAGTGACAACCGTCGAGTAGACCAAGAGTGGGGAATAAGAATGCTCATAAAGACATCTAAGTTTCCAACCAAGACTCGTCTAAGAATAATCTCCTCTCAAGTCCATATCAAGTGAATGCCCTCAGACTTCATGTTGAAACCAAATAGTTGTCCCAACAAATTCATCTCTAATCCAAGAGAAATCAACATCACCATCATTTCTATGTATCCATGAACACCTATAACCAATCAATCTATGCCAAATCCAAATGCAACATAGTAATATCATGAAGTATCCAACAATGATCAATTTACTCAATACCAAGAAACTATACCAAGATCAATGTCAAAGTTCCAACCATGGCCTCAAGAACATAAACATGACAACATGACCTAACCATCTCAACCAAAGAGATAACATGCCCCATATGAACACACCATAACATATCCAAAATCTAAATGTGTATCAAAAGAATGCCATGACATAATAATGAAACCATCCTAATACCAAGGATAACATGTCAAATAAAAACATAAACCACATATTTACCAAGAACCCCATAAGTCCTCAAGATGAAACCATCTCCACACACCATGAAGAACCAAGTGCACCATGCAAATGTCAAAGACACTCATGCAACAATAGGATCTAAGATAAACCTCCAACATTTGCAAATAGTCAATAAATATATCAATACCAATAACTCCCTCTTAACCGTGGTACAGAGTCACCCATGGCATCATAATTATCATCTCCTACATAAAGATACTTTAGGTCTACACTCACACAACCAAAGTGCTAGTACCAATTGAAACCAAGATCTCCAAACCAAGAAGATACAAACCAAACCAGGAACTAATCTTGCACTGCCACCTCGTCGCTATCACAAGCTCCCACTAAACTATATATCCAAGATATCCATAAAATCATGATGAAAAACCTTCCTCCAACCATGAGAATCAACCAATGCATCAAACCATTAAAGAACTCAAAGTGCACATCATGAGCTCCTCAAAAGAAAACTAAATAACCATGATTCTCAACCAAGAAGATAATATACTACTATAACCAAATAAAAAATTCAAACCAATGAACATCAAGGATGTACCTCTATATCCAATCATGTCATGCCAAAATCCATGGCACCATGATCACATCCATGAACTGAGCATTTAAATCTCAAATTTTCCAACCCGTTAGCATAAAATAGTCAACCACAATCCTCCACAATGACTGTACACTTGGTAACAACATCTCATCCCTTATACATGAAGAAAAATTACAAATCATGTGATTAAGGGCATAGACAACCCAAATCCAAGCCAACAATCTGAATATACATCAATAATGAAAGATCAATGGGCAAAGACAACCCATATACAAGCCATAAATGCAACTTGTAAGTATAGATTACTTACAACCCTGCACAACTTGTAGACCCACCAAGTCATCATACATATCTAAACCAAGCAGTGATAATCATACCATCATGAGAACAATCTAAAACATAAGTTGAGTAAACAATGACATCAAATCTCAAATCTTCAAAATATTCAATATCATAAACTCACAATGTTACCATAGTCAATATACATCATAGACCATTTAGATCAATATATTACTAAATAAATCATGCCAAACCTGCACCAAGTCTAAACCAATATGTAGAGCTCTCCAAAAGCTTTCCATTAAGTACTCAAAGTCCAAACTCTAACTCCATATGCCCAAGTTATGCCCAAATCTCTACTCAAAATAAATAACATCTAACTTTTGCCTCTTAAAACTTGACAAAATGTCAAATCATAGGATCAAACCCACAACAAGTTGTAGTTCTCTGAATTAGTTTTCCAATGACTATAAGAACTCTAAAATTTGATATCCTGAAAGAAAGTTATGGTTGTTTTACTAAGGCAATCTTTTTACCATTTTCACTATGATTTTTTTTGCGCCGAAAATTTTGATGGGATTAAATTTGATAGCCATCATAGACTGAAACTAAAAACCTTTTGTGTTTTCCATCAACATGGTTAAACTAGGGCATATTGTATATCAAAATTTATGGAAACATCAACCTAGATCCAATGGTGAGGTCTATTTTTGCCCAAGAGGCCATTTTTGCAAGCTACCCCTTAAAATCCTCTTTTAAATTAAACATCTGAAAAACCATTTTGTCCAAAAATTTCACATGCCCAAAATTTGCCAAAATCCCATCATAACAACAAATCCAAAACCCTTAGATCTACAATGAACAACCTATATAACCATATACCTTGCCCTCTCTTTTATCCTCTCATGTGTGTTGGAAATATTCAAGACTATGCTAGGTTACTAAGAGGGGAGGGGTGAATCAATAACCTCTAAAACTTTATCAATTTCAGCACCTTTGTAGCAATATACCAATTATCATTTGTTGATCTAATTACATGCATGAGAAACTGAAAACATAAAAGCATTCACAACACTTGAACACAATAATTGGTGACCCAAAAACCTTCCAAATAGAAAGTAAAACTAGGGTGGGGATGATACCCACAAAACTTCAATACTGCAGCATAAAGTTGGCCTGCTAAGGCTTACATTGATCACTTCTAATGAGCTAGCCTATTAGGAGCAATTGGAACTGCTAGGTCCACCTTGTTGAAGGATTTACAAATACACAATAAAGTATGCACTCAGTAAAGAGATTTTGAGAAAGACTATTAAGTCTACCTTGTTAAAGGATTTAGACTGATTCACTTGTTAGAATGAAATAATTGATCTCTAACTTATAAGTAAATTGCTGATAGAGATTCCTTGATTGCACTGATCACCTTTTGTGATGGATTTATCTCATCTGCTCCTTTTCTGATATGGCCTTCAATATATACTTTATTTGCTACTTGATCACATTTGCATTCTTACATACTTATGTTCATGAATTACACATTCACACACATTAGATACAATACAATACATTACATATATACAAATCCAATTTACATAATAACAAAGTCAACCATTATTCAAGTTAACACCAATATTACAATGTTGGCCCATATGAAGACACTCGGGTTTTAAAGACTAACTTGGTGAAGTTCTGATACTCGGCGCCCACTGTCATTACTTGACATTGTCATGCATTCGATAGAAGTAGAAGCTTGGTCCATACTAATCACCTCAAAGTAGTTTTGAACTTAGTCTACACTTAGTGACTTAGTAGATATTGTGTCACTTGTCATAAACTAAATCACTCGGTAAACACTAATCATCACATATGGCTCGGTTAATACTAGCTTCACATTCCATGATCTGCTAGCTCAGTAGAAACTACAAAGTTTGGTAACCATTGAAGTCCTCAGATTGAATTGCTAGACTTCACACTGCTTGATTCTGCTCAGTTTGAACTGTTGCATTTCACATTAATTGAATTTCCTTGGTAACCACTAGAATGCTCGGTGGCCACTGGAATTAGTCCAGAAGACTCGATAGCAATTGTAGAGCTCGATGGCTACTAAATTACATCGCAAACATTGTAGATTGTTCCATGAGCTCAATAGGTATACAAAATCTGAATGTGTTGTCACTAATAACAAACTTGACTAATATGTCAACAATCTCCCCCTTGGCATTAGTGATAAAAACACTTATTAGCCAAAATCTTATATTCATCATCATGTAATACTAGCTCAGTAGAATATACTGTTTTGAGATTTTTAAAAATTTGTCTTTATAAGTATATACTATATACTATACAACATATCTAAAAAATTCTCCTTTGTTATATACATTTTCTCCCTTTGCATGATTCTCCCCCATATAATATACATAGTGTCTCACTATACATAGTCTCTCCCCCTTTTTGACAATAATGCCAAAGATTTATTGAAAACTTATTTACATGGAGACACCAAAATGAGATAGAAACTTAGAATGTACCATAAGAATAAGTGCTAGAGTTTTATCCCAATTCTCTTGTAAAATCTTGCATGTTTATAGAGCAATTTGCACTTCTATGGAGAGTTCTATCATATGATCTGCAATAGAGAAGTTATTATCATGGATCAAGGTTTTTGAGTAAACAATGTGTTTCTGCATTGTATCCATGATAGGAAGGATCATATTCTAAATATCTATCAATGTAGACTGGATCCTTACTTCTTCTCTCAACAACTCTTCCTGCATGTTTGATAGAAATCTAATCTTTATATGATGTGAAGAGTTTGAACTAGAGTCAAGTTGCAATTGTTGTGCACTGGCTTCAAATCCTCATCAATCTTTGTCAGTTTTCTATTTATCTCCTTTGTGAACTCAGTAACATCACATAACTTCACAAAAAGTGATGTCACATTAGTGCAAGATGATTCACGATTGGTCAAAATTGACAAAAGCTCAACTTGTTGAATGGCAATTTGTTGAACAATGTGCTCAAGCACTTTATTATCAAATTTCTTTTCTACTTTCTCAATTAACTTATCTTGACCACTAGTGTCCTCATTAAACTTTTGGACTACCTAGCTAACTGTAATAAAATAAGTTGAGAAGAATCTATCTCAATACCTATTGCCTCAAAAAAAATGTTCTTGGCATTATCTATAATTTTATATTCTCTATCTCTTTCTTCTCTCATTTTCTTCTGCTTTGCCTTCTTTTGGAGGAGTTCACCATCTATATGCATTTGATCCATAGTGAGATTATCAAAGTCCCATTTGGGAATTTCTATTTTCTCATCTAGGTCTATATCCTCTTCTATCTCCTTTCGTCTACTAAAAAATCTTCTACTCAGTTGAGCCTTAGGTTTAACTATCCTTGTACTTAATGCCTTTGTATTCAAAATGGAAACAATTGTAGATATACTAGGACTTGTGAAAATTGATATAGTAGTAATTGATGGAATACTAATAGGAATGCTTGCTGAATCTGAAACTGAAGTAGACAAAACTGTAGAATCCAAAATTGAAGTACTTACTACTAAAGAGCTCAAAACTATAGAAGCCACTGTACTCATGCCTAATGACTCGATAGCTAAAGAAGTGAGAGTTTGCAGCTCAATAGATGAAGTAGAAGTCACTTCTATATATACATTGAGCTAAATGGGGGTGAAGAGTGATTGGACATTTGAAATATCTGTGGTTGTCACAATCAAATTTGTTGAAGTTGTATCCAAGCTTGATATGGTTGCTAGTTTGCTTGGAGAGTGAGGAAGTGAGGCAATGACTGCAACTGCTATCTTCATAGGGTTAGTATCCTCATCATCTTCTTTATCTTTCTTGGTAGCTTCCTCCTCTTTATCTTCTTCAACTTCTTCATTGTCAAAATGTGTGGGCTCAGTGTAAGTTTCTTCTTCCTCATCATCATTGTCATCATCCTTAACATCTACTGGGAAGTCACTTTATTTATGTAAGTGATAAACATTCTTCAACATGCTTGTGGCATTCTTAACCACATGCTCTATATCCTTGATCAAAATTAAACAGGTATTAAATCTAAGAGTCATCTTATCTTCATTTTTATTTAAGGACTCTTTTACCTCACCATCTATCATGCTCGATAGCAACTGCCTCGAGGTTTGTGCATAAATATCTTTTTTTTTTGCATTGCAAAGTCTCATCTTAGCTTTATTTTCTCTAATAATTCATTAGACATTTGAGAGGCTATTTGATTTGGCGAATACTTCCATTTTCTCATTTTGGTTAACACTAGTTCTTCCACCTGTTTCTTCTTTGCCTCTGACCTAGTTTCATACTTCAAGGATTTGAAGTTGGTTATACCTACCCCTTCTTCCATTTTTTTCAATTTTTCTTGGAAGGTGGGAGGAGGTTTGCTAAAGATAATATCACTGCCTTTCTTCCTAGACCTCCTTGTGAAGACTACAATGGATAGCTTTGGTGGCTTGGTGATGATCACCTTGCCTTTCTTCTTTATTGGTTCTTCTTCTTTTCCTGATTCCTCTTCATCCTTTCCCTCTTCATCTATATATTCTCCTTTGCCCTCGGTTAACATTAGAGGTATGCTTGATTTTAGTTTTGCTATCCTCCTCTTACCTTTGTTAACCGCTTGTGGAAGCTTTATCTCTAGCTCTATCCTTGCCTTTGCCTCATCATATGTTCCAAAGTGTGGTGCCTTTAGATCAACAAGTTCATTAATTAGAGCTTTGATAATGTCCTTTCTTTCATCAATTTTTACCTCACAAGGAAGAGGTTTTACCCATAGAATTCTGGGCTTTACTGCTGAATGTAGACTTCGTCACTATCTACCATGAAACAAACATCATCTTTGTAATCTTCTACTAGCTTCTTAGGTATTTTGAATATGTTATTCATTTTTTCTTTGAATACTTCAAAGTAGTTGTCCATAATGCTAACAAAATTCTCTCCCATTTCTGTAATGTATTAATTAATATGGTATAATATAGGCACATCTTTCCTCCATACTACCGTGCCTTTGGAAGGGA
Organism: Cupressus sempervirens; assembly: GCA_028749045.1. Lineage (NCBI taxonomy): Eukaryota > Viridiplantae > Streptophyta > Pinopsida > Cupressales > Cupressaceae > Cupressus > Cupressus sempervirens. The sequence continues at coordinate 362,769,898 of CM053787.1, read as the reverse complement.
AGAATTTCTAAACATAGAAGAATAAAAAAGTCAATAGAGAGCCAAATTTGTAGGGGTTGTTCTTAGAAGTCTGAATACTTTCCATGTTTTTGTTGAATTCTTTCAACAATAGGTATGCCAAGTCATAAGACAAATTGTTCTTCACAACTTTGTAGGCTAAGCCCATAGCTTCACATGATACACTATTGAGGTAGCTCAAACTATATATCTTATGAGCTATCACATGTATCTCAAATTTTAGTTCTACATCAATTACGCTACTGATTTTCATCCCTCTGCCATCCCACTTGGCTAGGGTTTTCTTTTCTAGCTTAGCCCGACCCAGGGTTTTGGTGGTTTTGGCTTTAGTGAACATGGGAAGGCTAGTGATGTGATGAATCATTTTCTTGGTGATTAAAACTGGTTGCTCAAGCCATATCTAACCATTATGCACTCGACTTAGAATGTATCTAATCCATTTGATTTGAAAACCTTGGGGCATGTGAGGAATGTGGATCAAACCTTTGTCTTCAAAATGTTTATGTTCGGGTTTGAGAACTCCATTAACACAAAATTCACCTAGGGCATCATCCATTTCTAGGGTTCCAATTTCTTGAATAGAACACTTGAAATGAGTTCGAATATCATTAATAAGGAGTACCTTAGGTGGGATTTGCAATTGAGCTCTGCTTGGGTCGAGGGTTTCTGTGATCGCGAGCACAAGTTTGAAGTCTAGTGCTTTCCACTCGACTCCTCAAACCAACATCTTAGATCCTTTCTTTGCTTTGTTGTTGCTACTATTGGATGCCATGATTACTCAATAAATTATCAAAACCTTGAAAACCTTGCTGCAAATTCACTTGAAGTCGCTTAATCGCACTAGAATTCACTTTCTTTGCAATAGACTTAGATTTCACGGTGAAAAATGAATTCAATTTCATGTTTTTTGTTAAAACTTCACCATTAATGTTTGGTACAAAGGTAGCTAGGTTAACATCATGCTTGACATTATACTCGACAAGTTGTCATCCATTATTCAATTGATTACCCGGTGAAGGCTCCGTGACTTGGTAACCATGTGTATCTTGTTACTTCCGACCTTGCTCGGTAGAGTTTATGACCCGACCTTACTTGGTAGAGAAGGTAACTTAGTGATAACTGATACTGATCTTCCTTGGAAATCCTTTTGTATCTTGAATACTGATTTGGATCTTTGTCACCTTTCAATTGGAATTGTTTGAATGTGATCTTGATAATGTAGTTCCAATTCTCCTTTGGAAACCTAGTTAAAAATGGTGGAGTTACCCACTTCTTGAGTGACATGACCATCATTACTTGAACTAGCATCTTCAATAGATTTAGGCATCCATTGCTGCCTCATCTACTTTCGAATGTTATCTACTTTTGCTTTCTTTTCATCTTCAACTCTACCTGTATTCATGCAATTCTTGGCTAGATGATCGAGTTTGGTACAAGTAAAACATCTTATGGTGGTATCTCTCTTCCTTGTGTGATGTTTAACACAATTCATGCCAATGTGTCCAAATTATTCATAGTAATGACATCTACACCAAGTTTTGTTGTCCCAACCAAATATTGCTTTCACAATTTGCTGCTAGATTGAATGACTTAGTTCTGCATTTTGATGCCTTTTGACCTTGTTTCTTGCATTTGTGACACTTGCCTTCAAATTTTGGTTTCTCTTTGCATTCATTAGCCTTGTGACCATGCTGACTACAATTGTAGCATTTTCCATTAAATTTTACTTTACCATTACTCCAACATTTGTTTGATGTGTGACCTAACTTACCATAATGATTGCAAGTAGGTCTTTAATTCCTTTGAGCACCTTGTTCAAAGGATTCACCTTCTTCTTTGTATCCAATTCCTAATTTACCCTTTTGTCTATAGAGATTATGCTCATTCAATTAATTTAATTAATTCATGTCAACTTGGGATTTCATCATTCTTTCATTGATCTGCTTTTTAGTGTTTAGGTCATTTTTTAATCTTTCACTAATTTGGTTTTTAGACCTCGGCTCATTGCTTATTCTTTCATTGATTTTGCTTTCCAAATTTAGATAATTTCTTAGTCTTTCATTGATCTATATTTGGCTCATGATTTCCTCGTTTGTATTGGAGATTTGATCCATAAGATCTACATGTTGAAGGGATTGGTTCTGGATTTCATTGCTTCTACCATCCATTTCTTCTTTCATCTTGTTCCTTTGTTCCAAGATTTTGCATAGCCTTACTAACTAAATTTCTTGTTCTCTTTTGAGCTTTCTTACTTCTTGCAGGGAACCATTCTTCTCTAGGAGTTCTTTGATTGCATCATTTTCTTCATCTGAACTACTTGAAGGGAAAAAGTCTTCAATTCTTTCTTCAATGTACTAATGATTATTCATTTGATTTGCAAGTTCCTTCCTTCTTTTTAGGGATTGGGAAAGTTGCTCTTTTGATTTCTTGAGTTGTGCAATGGCCATTTCCAGATCCAACTTGTCATTATCAATTGTCTTATCAGGTTTGAATATGTCAGTATTCTTGATCTTTGTTCAAGCTGTTAAACTTTCTCCTGAGAACAACAAATCTCTGATACCAAGTTGGAATAATACAAGACTATGCTAGGTTACTGAGAGGGGAGGGGTGAATCATTAACCTCTAAAACTTTATCAATTTCATCACTTTATAGTAATATACCAATTTTCATTTATTGATCTAATTACATGCATGAGAAACTAAAAACATAAAAACATTCACAACACTTGAACACAATAATTGGTGACCCATAAACCTTCCAAATAGAAAGAAAAACTGGGGTGGGGATGATACCCACAAAACTTCAAAACTGCAGCATAAAGTTGGCCTATTAAGGCTTACATTGATCACTTTTGATGATTTTCCCTATTAGGAGCAATTGGGACTGCTAGGTCAACCTTGTTGGAGGATTTACAAACACACAATAAAGTATGCACTTGGTAAAGAGATTTTGAGAAAGACTATTAAGTCTACCTTGTTAAAGGATTTAGACCGATTCACTTGTTAGAATGAAACCATTGATATCTAACTTACAACTGAATTGGTGATAGAGATTCCTTGATTGCACTGATCACCTTTTGTGATAGATATGTCTCTGCTACTCCTTTTTTGACATGGCCTTCAATATATACTTTATTTGCTGCTTGATCTTATTTGCATTCTTACATACTTATTTTCATGAATTACACATTCACACACATTAGATATGATGCAATACATTACATATATACCAATCCAATTTACATAATAACAAAGTCAGCCATTATACAAGTTAACACCAATATTACAAAGTCAATCCATATGAAGACACTCAGGTTCTGAAGATGACTTGGTGAAGTTTTGATACTTGGCACCCACTGTCATTACTTGGCATCATCATGCATTTGGTAGAAGTAGAAGCTCAGTATGTACTAATCACCTCAAAGTAGTCTCGAACTTGGTTTACACTTGGTGACTCGGTAGATACTGTGTCACTTGTCATAAATTGAATCACTCGATAAACACTAATCATCACATATGGCTTGGTTAACACTAGCTTCGCATTCCATGATATGCTAGCTTGGTAGAAACTGCAAAGCTCGGTAACCACTAAAGTGCTCATATTGAACTGCTTGATTCTACTCGATTTGAACTGTTGCACTTCACACTAACTGAATTCCCTTGGTAACCACTGGAATGCTCAGTGGCCACTTTAATTAGTCTAGAAGACTCAGTAGCAACTGTAGAGCTTGGTGGCTACTAAATTACATGGAAAACACTGTTGATTGTTCAATGAGCTTGGTGGCCATACAAAATCTAAATAAGTCTTGTCACTAATAACAAACTTGACTAATATGTCAACAATGTGTTCTCATGGATTCAATCTAGGGTTACAATGAGAAAACCATAGCTTTGATACCACTTGTAAATAAACTTGTAAGAAAGAATATAACCATTTCCACATAACCCATGATAAATCTAAAACAAATATTTAATTAAATCCACATACAATAGAATAGACAACATACCCACAAAATTGTGACACAAGATATACCTTGGGAAACCCTCATTGAGGGAAAACCCAACCTCCAAAAACATCCATCACCATGTATTATTTAGCAAAAATACCATTGCAATACAACCATGGAAGCCTTCAAATTCATAACCATAACCAAGCAATCCATTTGAATAAGCATGAATCTACACATCTCATGTCATGCTTCCAACCTTCACAAATGCTCCCTTCGCTAACCTGTCAAGCCTTGTCCCGCTTGTTTCTTGTCTTTTTTTCCCTTTTGTCTTATCCTTGCAACTACCCTTGTGGTTTCTTATATAGTAGCAAGTCCCACAAAACCACCAGGTGGTATTACTTAAACAATTTTCTACCTAACCCATTGACCCCACATTTACCCATTTAGCATTTAATTCTTTTCCCCAATATTAAATAGTTACCACAATGTTACAATAAAACTCATCAAGTATATCACATGGGAACCTTTAGATGTTGCACATCCATCTAGGTGCAATATTACATAATAAAATAAAATAAAATAATATAACAATATTATGCAATGTGTGCAACACCTATTATCTCAATAGAAACAACTTGATACATTCCTAATCTTGTCCCATTGTCACTATCAAGTGAATTTTTTTGGATGATTCTAAGGGTTTTTTCCTAAAGGAATTATAGCAGTGGCAATTTTCATACTCACCATTGGATTAGTACTAATCATTATTGCACTCATCATTCGATCAGTAGTGAGAAACAAAATCACTATTGGCATTGTTGTCATAACCTTTTACTTTTTTACACTACATTGTTGACTAAGTTCCCCCATTTTCATCATGTCCAATCATAATGTCCTTTATGAGCCACTAGACATAGAACTACCCATGCCATCCCAACAGCGTCAATGCCACTTATTTTAGATTAAATTTTAGTGTATGGAAAAGGTGGAATTATTAAAGATGGATAAAATGAAGGTTCAAGGGTGTGAGATGGTGTAGAACTTTTTTTTATGAAGTTGATGATTTACCTCTAATGACTGGTTTCCTACTATATTTAGTGGACTTGGTGTGGAAACTAGTAACCAAATTTCTTCACCTATTGGACCCAATCTACCATCACCTAAATAATCTCATTTTTATATGATCTCTACCTCTTAACCATATGTTTTCCTTGTCTTCATATTAATTATAATAAAAATGAATAAATTTGATAGTTTTGGGAGTGGAATTTGTGGATATAGTATGTGTAGAAGCCTCATATTGATTAGCTTCACCCTTATCATTAATTTTATATGCTTCATTTGGATGCTCATTATTCCATTATTAGCTAAATATTTTGTTCTCTTCCAAATCATAAAAATCTAGAGAGGTCTTTGGCGTGTTGAGATTGCTTTCATCCCAATTAACATTTTTACAATCTTTAAACATATTGTCTGGATAAATTTTCTAGATGGATGATGAAATTATTGGTAGACATTATAGGATAAATTAGGTTATCCTTTTCCTTTCTGTCTATGTAATACTATAATTTTTTATTGCAATTCTTGTATTAAAAAATTGTTTTAGCAATGTCTTTCTCCATCTCTTTTTTTACTGCATCCCAGGAGTCCATGTTTTTCAATTATTATTTTCTTGGGGTTTCTACAAATGTAATAATGACACTGCCATTATGGTATGTGTTTTTCAATTGTAGCAATCAATTATATTTATATGGAGAATGAGTTATGAATGGACATGTCTTTTCAAGGACATGTCAATTCATAATAATTATACATACATACATACATACATACATACATACATACATACATACATATATATATATATATATATATATATATATATAATTTATGCATATCTCACATATATTAAATATATATGTATACATATCTTCACTAGAATTTATTTGACAAAAGCTACAAAACATCAACACTCCCTCTTAGTTGGGAAGGATAAACACATGGTTAGGTAATACCTCAATGTAATATAAGAATATCTATGATCAAAAGATTTCAGCATTTTGATATTATAAGTATTGGCTTCCAGAATATCATATGATATTTACTAAATACTTAAAATATTCATAAGGTATGTACACATGCATTCTCAATGATGCTTACCATATGAATAGTCATGATTTGTTTAAGGAACTTTAATCCACCACACAAGTAATCTTCTATTGAGATATGCTTAGACATCATAATATGTCCATCATAATAAAAGGCCATGGTATATTTAAGGAACTTAATCCACCATGCAAGATATCATCTATCATGATCTTCTTAGACATCACAATAGATGACCATGGTCTATTTAAGGAACTTAATCCACCATACAAGTTTATAAATTATTATGATCTGATTCAAACATCATAGAATGCCTATCATAATAGAAGGTTAGTTATTCAAAGATCATCACATTTCAATAACTTCTACAGATACAAGTGATAATCATTTGGAAGTCATCACTTCCTCATGATGTACACAGGGGTAGGCGCATCAAAACCAAACAATCATACACATCGATTTTAGACTCCTTATGAATATAATTATTCTGGGCTCCTAATGAAAAGTTTCCTTTGCTTAAGTGTCATACTCCCTCTAAATCTGACACCAATCCCCCTCTCTATGCAAGAAAATTCTTAGAGGAAAAGATCAAGGAAAATGACTCTTATAGTATGTATTGAAATAAGAATAAGATAGAGACTAATACTCTAGAATAATAACATTTTCATAATAAGATCATTCCAATATAATATAGATAAATATCTAATTTAACTATATGTTTTTAACTATACTATCCCATATGATGTTAAATAAATACCAAAACTTACCTACCAATATATCTAAGGCATCTTAAACAATATACTTCATAAAACAATATACACCCTACAACACCATTTTCTATAGTTTGTATTGTCCTTTTATTTCAATTTTTTTGGCCACCCCCACCATTGTTTACTATAAAAAATTGTGATTCTTTCGCTCTACAGTCCTAATGCAATTGTTGTAGATGGCAGATTTGTTGGCTCTTCTAAAATGTAATTTAATGGGAACAATCAGCGGCTTTTCCAAATAAGATATGAATTTTCAGAACCTAGAAAACAACTAGATTTAAATACGTAAGCTCATTACGACATAGATGAACAAAATTATATTGAGTGGCTAGACTTTTTACAATATATTTTGGTAGTAGCTTTTAGGTCATTTGAATCCACATGGATCTATCACATTGTGTGAAGTTAGATGTAGAAATTTCTACCCCTTTTTTCATGTAATAGAGGAAATTGAAAGAGCATTGCAAATTGAACGGTTTGAAATTGCATATAGCCTTTAGTTTTCAACATTTTTGTAACTTTAGTGCATTCAAACTATAGTTTAAAAATGTCAAAAACCCAAACTAATGGGCATACAAGATCTTCAAGGTATGTATCTAAATAGTAACAAACAATAAAACCTAGGTTCAAATGCCTACATCACAATGAGACAACTTATAAAAATGAGGAAAAAGTAGAAAAGTTTAATGTATATTCAATTATCCAAAGACATGTTTATGATGATCCAATTATTATGTTGGGCAATTTTCTACCTTCATTGACTACAATGGAATTACGAAGACTCTAATTTATGTGTGATGTATAAACTATGTCAGGGCCTATCCATTGTACCCATCTTTGATTTTTCTATCTTTCTTGCTTGTATATCATTTTGATATCTCCTTTCAAACTCTTGTCTTTATTTCTTCTGGTACATTTTTAGTTTGGCTATGATACCATGTTGTTTTCATGAGATTGTTGCAAATGTAATGACATTGGCATTGTGGTATGTATTTTTCAATTGCATTAATCAATTGTATTTATATGGAGAATGAGTTATAAATGGACATGTCTTTTTAGGGACATGTCCATTCATAATAATTATAATTATACATACACAAATTATATATTATCTCTTCTCTAATCAATGTCTCAAAAATGTAGACACACACACACACACACACAATTTAAGTACATCTCACATATATTAAATATATATGAATACATATCTTCACTAGAATTTATCCAACATAAGCTACAAAACATCAACACAAATTTATCCATCAATGGTATACTCTCATGTTGACATTTGGTTGTAGAGTTCTCATTCTATATAAGCCTTGCACAAATTATGTTGAGTGGGTCATATTGTCAACGACTGTTAATATAAAAGTTAAAAATTGTCAAAAAATCTTCTCCCACTTTGAATTCTTTTCTATTGAATGAGAACCCTCCACACAAGAAAGGCAAGTCAAGAAATATCATTTTCTTTTGCTAACCATGAATGCCTACATCTATGCTCTCAATCTATCATACATATTCCAATGCAAAAACCATGTCTGTCACATGTATTAAAAGTTTGTAGGGTTCTACTATTGAATCATAAAACCTTAATACAATACAATCTTCTGTGAAGTACCAATCAATGAATTATATTTGATTTTCAAGTTTAATGTAATCTTTATAAGGCACTAGTAATCTAGGCATCAAAGTTCTTGTAATTATATGATACATTGGTTCTGAAAAGAACTCTACAAAATGGTTGTAGTTCCTTATAATATCGCTCATCCTTATCATAGGTGTCCATTTATATATTGGATTATGAACTTGAATTTGAAGCTTGTTTTTCTAAATTTTTTGTCAATTATTTATAATAGAAGACATCACAAGTAGGTTGTGAATCTAAATGTCTTCTATGGACCACTTTTAATCATTAGCAACTATTATCGCATGCAATGAATACTGTGCTCAATAAAATTATATCTTACTAATTCTAATTGAAAATGAATATTAAAAATCATTTCAAGAATGCTAATACCCACTTCTTTCTTACTTTCCTATCCTAAACCCATTTCACAAAAATATCTTAACTATAAGGATTATTTTGATCAAGATCTAGTCTATAAATGCTTGCTATTATTTTGATATATGAATCCTTTGTTATCTACTTTAAGGTTCTTATATCTCTTTGCCAGGTATTCCAATTTAATGTGCATGTTTGGGTTTTGTGCTTCAAATCCTAGTCCAATGGACTACCAAATTCACTTTCTTTTATTAAAAAAATTACCTCCCATCTATTTTTATTTACAATTGCTTTTCTATTTTCATCATATTTTTTGGCACAAACTATGATAATCTATGAACAAGGGAACATTGGAGGTAATGTCATGCGTGTGGTACAATAATCCACATTGCAATTTTATTTGTCGTTGATTGTAGCATGCTATTAAATGGACAAACTTGTGTCTCCTTCATTGGATCCTTCCACTTATTTTCATGTGTAAATCTAATTTCTATGATACACTTTTTTTTGACAAAGAACAAGATCATAAATATCATGGCATTCATCAGTGAAACATTGTGTTTTAACTATATTGTGCAAGTCTATTATCTCTTTCTCTTATTTTTGCATTGTACTCCTGGGCATATGCACCGAGTTGTGGTGCCAAAAAGATGACAAGGTTTTTTTTTCTTTCTAATTTTCAATAGTGCGTACGCGCTATGGCTTGGGTCACCCAAGCCATAGCACGTACGCACTATTCTGATATCAAAAAAGTTATATGATGGGCTGCTGACCCGCGGCCCATCATTTTCATTTTGCTTTTTGGCTCTCCAATAGCGCGTATGCGGGTTTGATAGCAAAAATTCACCACCATTTGCCAAAATGTCTCCTCACCAATGAAATCCAAGACAACGAGCACACCGACGATGATGAGGTAAGTGATATAAACTTAACTTTGCATTGTTTAATATGTTTTCCATATTGTTTTATTGGTTTTTGATATTCTTTTGTAGGGTTTTTACAAATTTCATTTAGATTTGTTTATTTAGTTGGATTTCAATTGATTTTTTATCAGGAAATGTCCATAATCAACCAAAAAATCCACAAAACCCTCAAGAACCTCAAAATGAAAACCCTCCTCAAGAAGAACAACAAATTCCACAACCCGAACCAATTGCAAGACCTCCGCCAGGCACACAAGAAAATATAAGAAATGAAATATAGAGAGGCAAAATTGAATTAGAAAGACTCATTGCTCGGTTGAAAGAATCCAGACAAACCAATCCAATGAGGGCTCAATTGGCATCATCCCTCAAATCCATTAACACTCAGATAGCCTCAGTTAGTGGTCAGTTAGATATTTGGCAGGCTAAGAGGAATGAACAAAAAGATTTTATGCAAATAAATTGTCATATGAAGATGTTAAAAAAAAAAGAAATATCAAAAGGTAGTATATGTGCATTATTTAGAAAATCTGGTGAGCCAAATACTATTAGAGAGGGTACTAAACAGTTCCCCATCCATTGGTGTATACACGATGCTATTAGAAATCATTTTTGGGATAGATGGTGGATGGTTTTTGATGCCCCTCCTTGCAACAATCACGAGGTCCCCATGTATTTTTTGAAGAAATTATATTGTGAGTTTGTCCTTGGGGAGATCCCCAATTATTTTAATATGTTAGACTCCCAGGGTAGAGGTGGGGGGTCATCATTTGAGAGGCCAGGAGCACGTCATGACCCTAATGTAGTTAGGGCACCTGTGGTCCATCCACAACACAAGCATGTGATTACTCCTTCAGTTGTGAAGGAACATGTAGAGGCCAGCACTCTAAGGACCATTAATGCTTTGACGCAGACCCTCATCCATTCCACGAGCCCATTAGTTGAGGGGGGAGCCTTCTATGCCATGGTCACATGTGCACTTCATGCGGATCCCTATGCACATTTGGCACTCATGCCGGAGATGCTGCGGATGATGGGCTTGTCACCGATGAGTTCCTGAACGAGACATTTGGCATTGACACACAAGTAAATTACTAATTTGATCACATTTCATATGTATAGTGAATGATTAATTAATTAGCATTTATTGACATTGTTCAAAATTTAGGGTCAAAGTGTTGCTGGGCCTAGCAGCGATCCTCCAGGCCCATTTTTTGTCCCTTCGATGAGTCCTGAGGTATGTATCAATTTAATCATTTTAATTAATACATATATTTATTACATAATCATATTAAGGATTGACAAAAAAAATTATGCATGTGCATCAGTTCTCCATAGGACCCTCAATCTTTACCACAGACACAGAGCAGAGACATCATACGAGCTTCACACAGGTACAGTTGTTTCATGTTAATTTAATTCATTTGATTATATTTATTCCATGTTTCATGTTAGATATAAAGTGTATTGTATGACATGCAGCTCATGATGTCAAACACACCTCCTCATCTGCGACAGTCTATTGATAGTGGAGTGGCTGCAGCTGTGGCTAGCTCACAGCCACTGACAGAGACATGAAAGAATTTTATTCATTTTAGTTATTGTTTATAATAGTTAATCTCAAAATTTCTAATGTTATTTATAAGTGATTATATTTATTGAATTGTTGTAGGGTCTTGTCACGCTTGATCGTCCACGAGCATTTGAGGTGGACTTACAGAGTGACTATTTGTTGGCGGTAAGAAAATAATTGATTTTGTGTGTACATATATTTGATTTCAACGTATAATAAATATTGGTTCATATCTACTTTCTTTGTATCAGTTGGACTTGGAGAAGAGCCTCAACAAGAGGTCAAGTGAGCGTGTCAGGAGGGCCCCGTCATCTCCACTGTCTCCCTCCACACGACGGCAGAGGATGTCGAGAGACTTGTTTCCTTCCCCTCGTGGGAAGGAAAAGATGTAGTTGAGATATTCGATACATACATACATATATATATATATATAGAGAGAGAGAGAGAGAGAGAGACTTGTTTCCTTCCCCATGTATATATAGGCATCAGAGAGACATATTTGACATACATTTGATGTACATATGACATTCTATATTTGATGTATGACATTATTGGTTAATATATGATATGTTTGTTCATATACGACATTATTGGTTATCATAATATATTATGTGTTTGTAAATGTATATTACATTATTGGTTATCATTTTATATTATATGTTTGTTCATGTATGATGCTAAATTAGATATGTTCGTGTATGACATTAAATTAGATATGTGCATGTATGAAATTCAATTCAATTGCTAGAGAGTTGTCATTATGTCTATGAACTAGTAGATGTTATTTTTTGCTTTATTAGTATTTCTCAAAAACTGCAAAGAAGTTGTTTCTGGTGAATAGTTGTAAAAAATTGTGATCATCGACTTCATGTACTCATGGCTTTGGCTGCGAACACTTGTAACTTTGGCTATAAGCATCCATGGCTTTGGCTATGTGCACTAGTGGCTTTGGCTGTGAGCATTTATGGCTTTGGTTGTAGGCACAATATAGCCTTGGCTGTAGGTTGTCTTTCTTGCTGCATGTCAAAGTTACCTTTGTAGACACCTAAAAACCTTTAGAAAATAAAGTATTTTTATTTTCTCAAAAATTCCTGATGACATCATCATTAATTAATTAATTAATTATTTAATTAATTTATTTATTTTTATGCCATTAAATCCCTTTATCTTAATTTAAAATATTTAATTAAGGAATCCCTCCCAAAAATGTTTAAATATTATTTAAACATTATTTCCTTATTTATTAATTATTTAATTAATAAATTGACCAAAAAACCCAAAATAAATAAAAAATTTATTTTTTGCCCAAAACTTGGCCAATTTTCTTAAGACCACTAACCTCTTCCAAAATCTTCTAATCCTTCTTTAATTTTGATTAAAGGCTAATCCCATCATTTCCTACCCCTAATCCCAACTCAAAATATTTAATTAAGATTAAATATTAATCCTCATGTTTATTAAAAAAGTTTTAATAAATATCTCCTCAACCCAAACCCTTGAAATAAATAAAACTTTATTTATTTCCTAAAAATCTAATTTATCTTCATCCTAAGAAGTTCTAGACTCTTCTAGAAAGTCTTCATCCTCATCCTAAGAAATTCTAGACTATTCTAGAAAGTCTTTATCCTCATCCAAAGTCTAGACTCTTCTAGAATATGTCTTTAAACCTAATCCTAATCCCCTCCTAACCTTGTCACATTCCCTAAACATGGGTTAAGACTTACTAACCCAAGCCAAAGTTAACAAATATCTCCTCCTTCACCCACCCTCATTAAATGCCATCCACTTGCCTATCCCTAAGCTAATCCTAAACCATCCTAATCCATCCTCTAATCATTTGCACAATCCTAAGCAAGCTTAAAACCCTCCTAATCAAGCCCAAGTCGAAATTGCTCTCATCTCCCTCAAAATATCTCAACCATAAAACTTTATGAAGTCCACTAGGCCATAAATGACTCTTCCAAGCCCTTTTATTGCTCTTACAAGCAATTATGAGGGTCTTTATGAAGATTTTATCCCTTGATCCTCCTTTGTTGACTCATCCTTCCCCTTTCCTCCACCCTCTCACCATGTGACATGTGTCACTCCTTGATTGGCTGTAAGGAAGCACAATCCATGTGCTCTCCTCTCATGCAATATGAGCCCTCCATGAGCTTTTTCCCATCCTTGCATCTTAGCCCTCAATCCCTCAAGCCTCTTGCCTATAAATTGGATCCTTCCCCTTTGCAAAATAACACAATCCATGAAGTAAAGTCATAATGCTATTTTGAGAAGCCATTTTACATCAAAACCATACACTCACACCCAAATTCCAACTCCATTTGAAGCCCTTTTTGAAGTATAAGCTTGAGCATACATCTTATCTATTTAGACAAAGCCACTCAACAAGAGAGCTTCTCATTGAGAGAGCCCATTAATGGCTCATATTCTCAATTGAGAGTTCATCTTAGTCTATCTTGAAGTTTATGAATTTTGTTTAGTTTGTAGAAGCTTTATTTAAATTTGGTTTCTATTAGCATACTAACATTGCTCATATACATTTTGGCACGCCCGATGGGACCCCACATGGGTCATCTTCATTAGCTTTTTTAGTCAAGTTTCTTATGTCATTTGCTAATTTTGGCTAATTTTGCCTGTTTTTGTGATTGGTAGGATTGTATAAATTGGTTTTGTAGGTCCACATGAGCATGAAGAAGACAAAGGAACTCATAGTCTATCTCATAGTATTTGCAGATTTTTCAAGCTTATAGGTGGACAAAGCACTTGGAATTCTTCTTCCTCTTCTTGTCTATATTCTTCTTATTCCATCTACTTCTTCTTCTTCTTCTTGTGGGAGATCTTGGCCATTTTTTTTTTAAGGAAGCAAAATCATACACACTTCTTTTTAGTGCTTAAAATGAACCCCCAAATCACACTTAAATCCATTAAAAAATTAAAAATTTGCGAAAAAGAAAAAATCTTTTAACAAGTGAAACTAAACCAATCCAATCATTTGCATCCTTGCAACATCAAGGTTTTAGATGCATTCATGCAAATTTAGGAACACTTCATTTTTGGGAATTTAAAAAGAACTTCAAGTTTCCATTTCAAAAGGTTCAAAATCAACACTAAGTGCACACTAAAATCTAAATCAAACTCAAAGCATCAATCAAGGATAAAATGAACCTCATTTGCAAATATTTTAAAGTTCTTTTAAAAATTTCATGAAAACTAAGAGTCCTAAATGGTTGCCAAAAATTGTCCTAAAAGCTTTGTTATTTGTTCCAAAGAAATGTCTTTTTGCAAAATCTTGAATGTTTCTTAGGTTTTTCATGCATCAAAACAATCTAGGAATATCATTTTTGGGCTTAAAATATGCAAACTAGAACACAAAATCTTGAATAAAAATGGAATGCAATCTCCAAAAAGCGAGAGAGGTTATTGTAGGTCTCTGTAACACAGTCTTGTAGAAACTAGAATCTCATCCATATCTCGCACGAGCTTTGAGATATGCCCTGTCAAAGATTGCAACCCTGTGGCATTTAGTGACCCTTAGGGACATTTCGGTTTAGCGTGCTTGAGAATGTTTGAGCACTGAAGGGGACAAGATGAGGTTGGGGATAGGGTTTACCCAGCCACTTGGAGCTAATGGAGCAGACAGTTTGATCCCACGACGAAAGATGAGAGAGATTTGGCAGTTGGCAACTTTGTACTGGCCAACACTGCAAGTTTCAACATCACTCGAGATGGCGTTGTAGAATGAAAATGGAATGCGATCTTCAAAAAGAGAGAGAGGTTATTGTAGGTCTCTGTAATACGGTCTTGTAGGAACTAGAATCTCATCCATATCTCACACGAGCTTTGAGATATGCCCCGTCAAAGATTGCAGCCCTGTGACATTTAGTGACCCTTAGGGACATTCCGGTTCAGCGTGACTGAGAATGTTCGAGCACTGAAGGGGACAAGACGAGGTTGAGGATAGGGTTCACTCGGCCACCCGGAGCTAATGGAGCAGACAGTTTGATCCCGCGATGAAAGATGAGAGAAATTTGGTAGTTGGCAACTTTGTACTGGCCAACACTGCAAGTTTCAACATCACCCGAGATGGCGTTGTAGAATGAAAATAGAATGCGATCTCCAAAAAGTGAGAGAGGTTATTGTAGGTCTCTGCAACACGGTCCTGTAGGAACTAGAATCTCATCCATATCTTGCACGAGCTCCGAGATATGCTCCAGCAAAGATATTTGAATTCATAGTGTTTAATGAGAATATAGTTGAGGCTTGCTTTACTTTTCTATGTTAAGTTTGGCTTTCAATTTTGGTTTCCCTACTTATCTATGTGAAAGTTCCACTTTCATAAGTAACATGGATGCAATAATACTAAATTAAGTATAGGTCCATGGTTCTAGAAGCTTCACATAGCTTCTCTTCAACTATGGATCTTGTAAGCATTGTACCATGACTATTGGTGTTGTGAGAATATACAAAGCATATATATTGTTTGACCAATTGTCTTCAATGAACATGAACTATATGGAAGAAGAGAAGACATGTTACAAAGTCTTTGAAATTTTTCTTCAAGAAATGTAAGGAGCCATGGGTGATTCATCCAAATTATTTGGTAAAATAAGAGGAGGAATGAATCAACCTTGATGATAGAGGTAAATGCTGAATAATATTTATTTAATCACATTGTTTGAAAAAAATTTAATAACCTTTAAATACAATTGAAAGAAATGGAATTGATCTCCCTTACTCATGTAGATGAATACAATTGGAGTTTAAAAAAGAGAGGGACATCCACCATAAAACCATGCAATCATGCACTTCTTGATGGGAGTATCATAAGTTCATTGTTAGATGGATATGCCAAATGTGGAAGAATTAAAAGGAAAATATGTTGATTGATTGAATACAAGCATCAAACCAATGTGATAACAAAAAATCAAAGTTGATTCCATAAGGTCTAACAATATCATATAATTCATTTATCAATAATTTGAAACATCATAAGCATATGTCTAATAATGTCATACATGAAATATATGTAAAAAATGACATACATAAAACATATGCCCAATAATGCCATATAGGTGTAAAATGTACATCATTAGATATATGCTCTTTCCAACTAGGGGAACAAAATAAATCCCTAATTGTCTTTAATTGCCAACAAGTGGGAGATGACCAGTGTATATAACGAGGTCTTCCTAACATGCTCACTATTCCATTAGTCTAGAATCTTCTATAACTCGGCATGTTACAATCAAAATTATATATGAATAAATAACTATTTTATATAAATATATATATATATATATATATATATATATATTTACACATAAAACTTAATATTTTCTTATAGTTAGCTGATAATTCCTCTGTATATACACCTCAGGGATACACTGATGGTCAGGAATAATAAGACCCTACAAAAACTATCAAAGTTACCACTCGATTGTGCCTATGAATTTTATATTGAATTTTAGTACTAAAGAAATTTTAATGTAAACTCTTTCATACCTTAGTCATTGGCTTAGAACTAGTGAGTGCAATAAGGACTCGTTGATCAATACAATGATGAAGATGTAAAGGTATCTCTGATGTCAATAGCTGAAAATGATAATACATGAGACTCAAATGCAGTTATGAAGAATAGACATTTTCTTTTGTCTCCATATCAAATAAAATATTTTGGTACCTCTGTGAATGTAGTATGACATCCTTCATTTTATAGTGTTGATCCCAAAGCTACAACACTTATTATTTATTACACATGTATGTAAATCTATTAAGCATCAAATTCAACACCTTTGTCTGCAAAATAATGTACTATATGTTAGAGTAATAAATTCATTTCCTTAGTAATTAAATTATATTGATATAATTACTAAGTTACTTATTATATTGATATAGTTTACTTATAATTCCTTTCGATTTAAAACTAATTGAAATGATTTCCCCAATTTTCCATCTAGTCACTAGAAAATTGGATTTGTTGTCTTTTTCTCTTAAAGAACTGGATCTACTAGTTCCTTTGGTCTAGAAGCCTTCCATTGAGATTGGGGTTTTGAAAGGTTCAAGGGTTGAGGAACTTTTTATAGAATATCTTGAAGAAGGAGAGGTCATGTATAATGGTTTTGAGGAAGGCTAGAGTTCCATCCAGATGGTGTTGCAAAATGGCCAAGCGGAGGAGGAGGTAGAAGAATAAATAGAATAAATGCATGAGAAGGAGGGTCATGGGGGCAATGGATTCAAACCCACAACCAAGCTTTTATACGATTATACAAATTACAAATTATAAGACTATGCCTTTCATGATAGTCGCATTTTCATATTGGCAAATGAAGAATGACTTTTGGAACAAACATAATAAATACTTCCAAATAAAAATGAAGCCAATGTATTGTATTATAAGCTCGAATGGTAAAGACCAAGCCCAAACATTTATTAAGGTGTAGCATTTATAATTGTTAGGTTCATGTGAAGAAGTCATCGTTCATATTCTCATTGTTGTGTAATTTGATGATAAGAAGAATACAATGATATAGAGGTTGATAGTGACTTAAAACTTTACAAAATGCAATCAATGAGAATTTTACATTGAGGGGGGAGTAATAATCAATGTTTCATTCTCATTGTTTGACAAACTCTTATATAAAGAGGGAGTAGACAGATGATATGGTTTAGTCTTCTTCCGAGAATCTTAGTCATATTGGTTCAGAAGGATTCATGATACAACTACTATACTTAGTGTGACCAATTGATGCTAAAAACCTTAGTATTGATGCTACAAACCTGAGTATTGACATAATTTAACCTCTGCAATTCCAGGCATAAGATGATTATCATACAATGGTACTTGAACAAAGAACACTAATAAATATTGAGGATGTGAATTGATAATACCATTTCGCAGATGATTTTGGCATCTCACCCTTTATCACTTGTGCGTCAACTTTATTAGCCCGCTTCTTTGGTGACCTACAAATGAAGAACTAGCACAATAACAAATCTAAGATAAGATTAAAAAAATGGGTCCTATTAAAGAATCTAATATAAATTCAAATAATGTATCTATATTCTAAACAAATCAAAACTAAATCTCATCACTTACACATCATAACAATACGGTCCACCTTAGTCATGTGATAGTCTTGGGGAAGAGGTTGCAACATTGTATTTGGATCCAATTGATCACTTTTTCTCTCTCTCCCAATTCAATCTAATGAGCCAACTAGATATGCTCGACATTTTAATGTCTCAAGTATTGCCTTATGGTCTGACTTGCGAACTTTCCAAAGAATCTTATTATGTGGTTTTCCACCATATTTTATCAAGTGGACATTTGATGCGACAACAAGGTTTGAATAATGAAGAATCTTCCTCTTTGTTTTCCAATCCTTGAATAACCACAAGTTAGGATTCTTCATAGGATATCATCTAACTCATGTGCCTGTTACAACCACCGCACCGACATGGTACTCTAAACCTTCACCATCTATAACTGAGTGATCCAATTTTTGTTTGGCTTCAACACAACGACACAAATAATAATTTGTCCCTTCTTCATTGTCTTCAGGTGCAATAACAACAAAAACATGGCCTGCAGTGACAAATGTACAAAATGGGGTCATTAATTCAGAAAATACTTGGGTAAAAGTTATAAAGTTACATATTGAAATTACAAAGATATATATATATATATATATATATATATATATATATATATATATATATATATATATATATATATATATATATATATATATATATATATATATATATATATATATATATATATATATATATATATATATATATATATATATATATATATATATATATATATATATATATATATATATATATATAACCAGGTTGCACTAAATCTGACAAGCGGTCAAAGTCAATAGATGAATCCATCTCTACCATTTCCAGTGCTTGTGGGGGACGATAGGTGTCAATTGGGTCCAAAACCCGTATATCCCATTTGTCCACCCATTCAGTTGACTCACAGTCATCCCAATTTTCCTCTGCACATGATAGACAATAGCATGCCATTTTTCGTGTGTGGATACTCCATGAACCTGCATCAGAGCTTCTAAAAGAGTGTAACTCACTAGATCCTGTTAGTGTGCAACAATATTGATATGGTGCAATGTTAGTATTATCTATCAACCAAAAAAATTTACGAACTATAGACTCACCTTCCTTACCTAGACCCATTGTAGCGTTACACCATTGGACGATGGATTTTGCACCTATCAATATTCCTCCATCTTTGTACTTTAGTTCTTCACGAGTCAAGGCTCTTTTAATGCATGCACCTGCACCATTGTGCTCTCCCTTACCATGACCAGCCTCTGTGAAATTCCACATATATTGAATTCTACACAACCTGTGCATCCTGCTCAACCAATAGAACATCCATGCATTCTTGAATTGAGATGCACAATTGTCTGACCAAATAATGTGCTGACGATATGATATGCCCCTGTTAGCCAAATCTCCGTAAAATAGTTGAAAATAACCATGTAAAAACTTCGTAGAATGTGATCGATCATCGCTAATGTAAAAATGGTACTCCCTCAAAATCTTCCTGTCATCCTCTGTACTTGTAGGTGAATGCATGAATGTTATGTGAACAAATATAGAAACTTGTTGAGATGTATAATACTTTGCTTGCACCTCATTTTGTGGTTGTAGTGTGTAGTTCTCTGCAAAATCTACAACCGAAATAATGGTATCCAATAGAAACGTATCCTTGCACAACTTGAATTGAAAATCCAACCATCGAGCTCTATGGGTATGCCTTGCATACTCGTACATAATCTTTTCACAAAAAATCTTCATGAACTCATACACTGGAATCTTTTCAATAACTAGATCACATCTTTTACCATGTTTCCCATCTTTTAGAGCATATGTCACTGTCTTGAATTTTTCGTAATCTACTATTTCATTTCCAATTGCATGTGTACTATCCATATGTTGACAAGTTGATAAAAGTTGCAAAGAACCACAAAATAAGCACGTACCATCCAAGCATGATGTCTTGTAAATTTTTTGGTTGTCCCCTATTTCACATAAAATGTTGGATATGAATTCTCTTGAAGATCTTGGTGGCTCTTTTATGTCACAATCCTGCAAAACAAACTGAGAATGCAAAACTACGCATATGTGCCTTAAAACATCAAAATGGTTAGAAAATTCAATATGTATCCTACAACAACAAGTTGTGCATGTGTGATTTATTTTCACATAAAAAGGTTTACCCATCTCAAAAAATCTTTGACTTATTCGAATTTGAGGATACATACCAATAAATTTTGCAAAAAATTGTGTCTGAGTTGAGTCCAAAAAATGTTTCGCATGTGGCTCGCGATTTCAGCTACCAATCCTCCTTCTTACAACATCTCTTTGATTAGGAGAAACACGTGTGTTATTTTTCCAAAAATCTTCGATCAATGATTTCAAGGCTTCACTAATTTCTTTATCCTTTCGCGGTAGTCTACCGCTAAATGTCCATAACTCATTTTTTGTTGGATCTTCTAATCTCTCACGCCTTTGCATGGCTCTCCTTAAGGTACCTCTACCAATTTTTAATATTTTTCTTGTCTTTCTCATGAGTCGAGCTTTCTTCATTTGGCTACTTACTATTGTCGATGTGAGTACTCGTCTTGTGATATTACTATCTTTGGTGCATGATTTAGAACCCACTTTGTCATAAGCACTCATTAGATTCTTTACAATATTTTTTTCATTTGAATCATCCATCGTTCTTAGCCCAAGAATATTCATGATAGGCCTAAATTTCAAATTCCTCATCATTTCAACAAATAATTGGCATTGACCTGTAATATTTAATTCTTCAAAAAATAATCTCCACATATGATTAACTTTTCTTTGACAAGTACGCTTCCTAATCTTGTCAGGCAT